>JAJJWM010000148.1:106250-284840 GCA_021655865.1 Fusarium guadeloupense
TTTTTTTTTTTTTTTTTTTAGTAGATATTATCTAATTAGTTAGAACCAAATGGAGCTGCGCTGTAATATAGACCCCTGAATCTATAGTGGTAAACGTGGCCCTAGCTCTAGATGTTGGAGAGGAGAGAAGTTGCCAGGTTGGTTGTTGTTGCTGTTGTTGCTGCTGCTTTTGTTGAAGTACACATCTAATCAATTAACTTTATGGATTGGCTTTGAATGGTTCATTTCCCTGTAGTACATAGTTTACCTGTAAAGTTATATATACTCAGGCAGCCCCTGAACCCTTGAGGCTCCCTCCATCTCAATTCAATAGCTTAGCTTTCTGCCCCGCACCCGCTCCTGCATCGTAGCTGCCCCACCCCCTCCTGTTCCCTCTTCAACACCAAGAAACTCCCCTACCATCGTATCCCCATACACTTTTATTTCTTTCACTTCACACAACGCAATCACCCGCAATGGCTGTCCAAACCCCCCCTTCATACTCTCCTCTCGAGGACCGTCTTCTCAAGGACACCATCTGCCTCTTTGACGTTGACGGCACCCTCACCCCCGCGCGCCTGGTAAGCCAACATACTCTACTCTACTCTACTCTACTTTAACCCCCTGAACCCTTCTCCAAGTCGCTAACGCACCCTCACAAAAGGACGCCTCCCCCGAGATCCTCGCCATCCTCCAGGACCTCCGCTCAAAGTGCGCCATCGGCTACGTTGGCGGCTCCGACTTTGCCAAGCAGCAGGAGCAGCTGGGTAAGCCCGCCGGTCAGCCTGTCACCGCCCTCTTCGACTTTTGCTTCTCCGAGAACGGTCTCACGGCCTACAAGCTCGGCGAGCCCCTCGACTCAAACACCTTTATCAAGTGGATCGGCGAGGACCAGTACAAGGAGCTCGCAAACTTCGTCCTCCACTACATCGCCGACCTTGACATTCCCGTCAAGCGTGGCACCTTTATCGAGTTCCGCAATGGCATGATCAACATCAGCCCCATTGGCCGTAATGCCAGCACCCAGGAGCGAAACGACTTCGAAAAGTTTGACAAGGACGCAAAGGTCCGTGAGAAGTTTGTCTCCGTCCTCAAGGAGCGATTTGGCCACCTTGGCCTCACGTACGTTGCATTGCCCCTATTCATCCGTGAGAAGTAGCTGACCACTGCCGAATAGCTTCTCCATTGGTGGTCAAATTTCCTTCGACGTCTTCCCCACAGGTTGGGACAAGACTTACTGCCTCCAGCACCTCGAGAACGAGGCCAAGAAGCCCAATGGCATCGCCTACAAGACCATCCACTTCTTCGGTGACAAGACATTCGAGGGCGGCAACGATTACGAGATCTACACCGATTCTCGAACCACAGGTCACTCTGTTACAGGTCCCGAGGACACCATCCGCATCCTCAAGGAGCTCTTCGATCTCTGAGTATATGTCTGGGCGTTGAAATGAGAATCAAAAGCACATGCACACAATAGACACGAGACCAAGAAAGATATAATATTTGCTTACATCTCCTGAAACCTGTTTAAAAGTGCAAGTTTAATTGATCCAAGCTAATGCTTGGCAAGACCATAACCAACAAGGTATCTACAATGTATATATCTTCGTAATATCATGGAAAACGCTATATGTGCAATGTAAAAAGGGAAACACCACGACAAATCCAATTCTCTTTCTCGTTCAAAACTCAACTGTTTTCAAGCACTTCATCGGCCGTATTCCAAGTGAGGGATAATGACTGGGCCATATTTGGTTGGGGCCGTAAACGCACCATCACCCTGAACAACAAAATCGACAGCCAGGCTCACCTTGGACAGACCCTGCTGAGAGCCGTTGAGGCTGGGATTGGGGCTGAAGGGCGTTTGGGGCACTCCAGCCGCGGCGTCTTGGTCGTACGACACAAATGCGACGTAGTTGCGGCGGCCCATGAGCTTCTTGAGCTCGCGTGCAGCACCGCTGGCGTCTGAGTGGAAGATCTCCATCATGTCTTCCTTGGTGTCCGACACTTCATGCGTTGACTTTTTGCCATTCTGCGGCACATACAGCGTCTTTTGGTTGTGCAGCATCTTGAGCACATAGTTGCTCTGAGGTGCCGCTACGATAGGGGACGAGATGATTTGATACATGGTCTTGTGGTCCCCAGGATGTGTTGGGTCATGGACCAGCCCAGCTCCCGAGGCATTGACGTCTGTGACGTTGTTAGTTTTACAACTGAAAGACAAAAGAATGCCGCAAACTTACCTCCAGAAAGGAATGTCATTCGAATTCCCTTCTGCTGCGCAATACCTTGTAGTGTTCGAATCAGGTAGGTCCTCTCCAGGTCCTTGGTATCATGAGTCCACATATCTTTGAGCACTTCCTGGATATCAAGCTCGCCAAACTGGTTTAAAACGTTACCCATGAGGCCAGTCTTTCCTACAGCCTTCTTGACCTGACTGAAGCCCTGTGCAACAACCTCTTTGCCGCCAACCACGCCCGCGACTGAGCTTGTGACCTTGCCCAGAATGTTGTATGTTGTGTTGACTGCCTTTTTGCCCACAGCCATCGTATTGGCAAGACTCTCCACAGTGTCCAGACGTGGATATACAAGTGGTACCGAGACCATCCAAATGCAGTGTTGCACACTGGGAGGTAGTGTAGCGACTTTGGGAAATATTCCCTGATATGTCGGGCCTGCCATCACCTGAGCCTGGGTACGTTCCGATCTACAGTCAGGACCAACAACCACCACGGCCGGTCCTAGATACTTGACAAAATGCCAGCCAGTTCCTGTGACGGTAAAGATGTCGTGGTCGGTGCTAACGTTTCGTAGCATCTCAACTGTGGTATGATGCTGGAACAGTAGGTACATTTCCGTCGCAATCCGGCCAATGTTCTTAAACATGGGTGAGGACTGCATATAGTCAGGATACGAACCATACCCGTCAAAGCTATTCTGGTCAGTTAAAGTTTCATATTAAACCTGTGTAAATGTGCTTACATGTCGTGGTCATCGATCTGCAGGACGTGAGGGATCTGCGCAAAGGCCTCGCGAAGGAACGGTTGATCAAAGTGGCTGGTATAGTAGTGGAAGTAGGCGTGGGCGACATCTTCCTCATGGCGGGCTGTCCATTGGACGTTCTTCTTGTTGTCTCGTCCGCTCATAGCGAGCCACTGCTTCAAAAGTGGCACTTCTTTCCATAACCGATCACCATAGATCTGGTCTCCCAAGCCCAGCTGAACGTGAAAGCCACCGCAATCAACATTCTTCTGCAGTACATCCTTCCACATGAAGCCGACTCCGCCGAGCTTGGCTCGCTCGTTCTGGGATGTACCTGATGCAAAGTCGTTACCAGAGTGTGCAATGAAGCGCCAGCTAGTCTCATGACGTCCAGCTACAACAAACTCGTAGCGCGTGCATCCAAGATGTGAGGTGACTGCATATGTCCATCGCTCGGTGCTGGCTTCGGACATGGGTAGCTCCAGATCATACTTATAAAACTTCCACCTTTGATGCGTATATATTTGACGAGGTTCGGCCTGTCGCGGATTAGGCGATAAATCATGGCTTAGATGAATATGAATAGTGGGAGGCTGGGGAGCGTCTGTCACAATCAAAATACTGCCAAGCCAAAGACCCTTCTCAATGTCCATGTTGACATATCGTAAATAGGGCCCAAAATAGACACCATTTGTAGGTTGAATTCTGTACATATCCACGCCAGCGCTTGGTGGAGGTCCTGTGAACCCGGCCGCTGTAGGGGTTGCTGAAGCTGCCACACTCATGATGCTCTCGGCATAGCCAGGGGTATGAGGCGGAAACATAGGGGAAGCCATAGATTGCTTGCCGAAGGGCGATGCCAAAGGATTTCCATATGTTGAAGCTGTTGGTGATAGAGGGGCTTGTTCGTGAGTCATGGGGTTTGGTCCCTTGGGAAACTCCCACTGCGTAGCCTGGGTCGCCAGGTGGATGTAGTAGTACTGTCCCGAATTTTGATCCAAGTGGGCAATCCACCCTTCAGGTAGAGGGGGAGGTGAAGCTGGATTTTGAGGTTCAAAGGTCTGAGCAGGAGCAACGGCTTGCTGCTGAGAGATTTGTCCATTCTGCTCATGGTGAGGCTCGTTAACAAACGCAGGGTGAGTTTCGTTGGCGAATGCAGGGTGGCCTGGATGTTGTAACGCAGGCGAGGCAAGGCCACCGGCAGCGGTTGCGGCCGCGGCCGCAGCCGCTTTTGTAGGAGGTGTTGATGTAGCTGATTGCTGATGAGACTGAGCAGAGCTTGAGCTTGAGCCAGCCTGTTGAGGACGTTGTTTCTCATTGGGATATGATGAGTTTCCACCAGGGTTGAGACTCGAGTAAGCAGGAGGAGGCGAGTTGGTGTTCATGCGTTGGAAATCCTGCTCCAATACGCTAACCTGAGCTTGACCTTGACCTTGACCCTGAACTTGTGGCTGCTGTGGCTTCTGTTGCTGTTCAGGCTGAGGAGGAGGACTGAATGATTGCCGTGAGTGACCAGGACTCGATATGGCATTCATGCCTTGATACACAGTTGGTGGACCGGATGGTGCTTGATCCGGAGTCTCGGTCGGTGTCCATGGGCGTTGAGGTGGAGGTTGGTTTCCATATTGGGCAAGTCGCTGTGAAGCGGCAGCGCTGGGAGCTCCCAAGCTGTTGAGGGTAGCAGTGCCGGAGATACCAGCGGCGGCATAGCGGGCCTCGAGAGAATCGGCCGGCACCTGTCCGGGCTCCACAACCGGGGTTTCGGGAGGAGGTGGCGAGCCACGGCTGGCGCGTGTGGTGGAGGTGGAGGCAGTTGAAGCGAAGCGATTCACTCCTGGATCATTCATCTTGAGTTGCTGAACAGCCGCAGACTGCGCCGGCGCATTGTTGGAAGAGCTGGATGCAGCACCAGGTGGTGGATAATATGTCTTTTGATAGCTAGGATAGTTGGCGTTGGAGGAGCCAGGACGGTGATGGTCTGCCAAAGGTCGTTGGAAAAGGTCTTGGTCGGCGTCGGGACTTGTGGGAGAGCTGATGGGCTTGGGGGCAGCACCTCTTCGCTCAGCAAGACCAGGCTTCTTTCCAGGAGGGCTTGTCTCTAGTCGAGGGCTGGTATCATTATAGGCAGAACCGAAGGGCTTGGCAGGAGTTGGTTTGCGGACGTCGTCGTCGTCAGGGAACGGCAGAGGAGCGGCAGAGCTGGAAGCGCCAGGAGGTAGAGGAAACGAGTGCTGGGAAACGGGAGAGGTGGACGACGGAGGGGCTGGGTATCTAAAGGCAGAGGATCGACCGTCCTTGGCGGGTTGAGGACTTTGAGGCTTGAATATGCGCAGAGGCTCGACGGTCGGGCTGTCGCAGTCCTCGGGAGCGGGTTTATTGAGGAACATCTCCTCGTCTGGAACACCGCGACTGCGCTCCATGTTGCGACTGCGATACGGGATCTGCTCAGAGATGGCGGGGCAAGTGAGCGGGCGACAAGACGCCGCACTTGAGCTAGTTACGGCAGATGTTTCGATGTAAGATTCTAAGACAAGAAAGAGGATGACGAAGCGCTGGCCGCAACAGCTGGTCGATCCTTTATCCAGTAAGTTGTGTGCGAAAGATGCAAAGTCTGGCTCTGGGTTGTCTTGTTGGTTGAGCGGGGTTTGGTGAATATGTGAATGGGAGTGACGTGGGCTGGTACCTTCCCTGTTGGTTCGGGGGGTATGTACAGTACCTGGGTTAGGCCAGTAGGTCGCAGAAACGGCCGCGCCAGGAACAAGAACAAGGCGTTGGTTTCAGAAAAAAGAATAAAAAGTCCAGAAACCAAAAAAGAAGTGATGAAGAGATTTCAAAATGGGCCACGACAGCTAAAGGAAAAGGAGAGAAGAAGAAAGGGGTTCAAGAGGAAGAAGGAGAAACGAGAGGCAAGAGGCAGCTCGTCCAGTAGCGTGGCGTGGAGACAGAACACCAGAGTACACTGGCTCAAGAACGAGATGGTAGGGACTTGGAAAGAGCAAGTAACAATAATATTGTACTTGGTCTATACCTGAGTGGTTAGTATACACAGCTTGTATCTTGCTAATATGGCCATCAACACTTCAGACAGGAATACAACAGTAATTTCCAAGTTAGCCGCCCAACTCAATTCACAGGGAAACTTGTGGGCGGCAACAGCTTCAGGGGCATAGGATGCGTCACTTTATCAAAATGAGATCGAAATCGAGAAGTTGTAAGTAGTGTTTCAAAGACATCATCACAAGAAACAGCAGATGATTGGCTCCTTCAAGCCATCTGTAAGCGCCCGGGAGCTTGAGCTAAAGCTTGGGTAGCCACCAAAAACGGGCCCTCGGGATGGCCCTTTCAGGGTTTGGGGGCCAAAGAACGGCTTTAGGGTGGGGCATTTGGGGTAAAATGATGGATCATGAGAGCTCTCAATTTCATCATGGGCAGCAACATAGCCTCGATGCAAGCGCCCACCTCTGGAGCCAAGAAACAACAAGTAAACCGAGGGTGACCATTAGGAAGTCTTGCATTGTTAGCAAGGTATACGTATGTACGCGTAGTAGCAAAATCACGACAGCAAGGTGATCAAGTGGCTGGATTGCTGCGTGACTGAGGCGACATGATAAGAGATGCGGATATCCGTACAAGGCTTCTGTTGATTTCCCTCTAGACTCAATTACAAATTCAGGAACCTCGTCTATAAAAGCGAGTTTGCCAACTTAGGTACGAAGATATTGACAGTCGTGTCCCAAGTTTAATTAGAACCTAATGGACTGTATAAGAGGCAAAAAACTCCCCCATTAGTGAGTGTTGCGGCTGGATATCTTTGTTTCATTTCAGATGAAGCTTTTCCAAAAACGACATTATAGCAAAGAGAAATGTTTCACACCAAACGTCAATCCCATTCGATAGGTTGGTAGCCCCGTATTCTGTTCATTAAAACCTAGAAACTATAAAGTAGGTACTTCGGTACTTATGATAAAAGTGGATCTATCAATGAGCCACTCAACGCGTCTCCCGTCTACCAAGACGCGCTTCTCCAACGACACCATCTCGAATACAATTCAATAGCCATACCAAATTAGACATCCCCTGCCATTGAAGCCATCCACATCCTTCACCGTCCGTGGCTTACAATATGCCTTCCACTCCCAAGCCAGGCGAGAAGAAACAAAAGTCTCTTACTTCTTTCTTCACCCCAAGAACCAATGGCTTAGCAGCAGCCTTCGAAAAGCAGAGCCGAGCACAAGCCAACAAAGACGCCGAGTCACCATCAAGAAAACGACCCTTGGAGGACACAGGAAAGGAGAATGCGGAACCAGAAAAATCCGTGAAAAGGGCACGACCCGATGATGCTGCCAATGATACTGAGACAAGCACTTTCTTCTCCAAATCAAAAGCCAACGACCAAGAAACTATCGGGACACGCGCAGAACGATACCGATACGACGGCTCGAACACACAGAATACCCAGGATGGCGATAAGAACGCAAGATCAACACAAAACGAAGATGAGGATGAAGAAGAAAGGCGACATCATCAAGAGCTACATCGAAAATTCGTCAAGAAACTCGGCCATCCAGATGCCCTGGCCTGGCGCCGTAATATCCAGGATGCCGCACCAGCTGGGGAAGACGAAGATGCAGACGCCGAAGGAGCCGAAGAGGAGACTCCAGCGTCGGCAAAATCAAAGAAGAAGGGCTCCAAAACGGGCAAGCTCACGCCTATGGAGATTCAGTTCCTAGATATTAAAAGGAAGCATATGGATACAGTCCTTATCGTCGAAGTCGGCTACAAGTTTCGATTCTTTGGCGAAGATGCCCGTATCGCCGCCAAGGAGTTGAGTATCGTCTGCATCCCCGGAAAAATGCGCTATGATGAGCGTGAGTTGCCCACTAGATATGAAGCTCTGCTGAACCCAACTGACATCAACTTTTCACAGATCCTTCAGAGGCTCATCTAGATCGCTTCGCCTCGGCAAGTATCCCAGTCCATCGCCTTCCGGTGCACGCAAAACGCCTTGTAGCAGCTGGTCACAAGGTTGGCGTAGTTAGACAGATTGAGACCGCCGCATTGAAAAAAGCCGGAGATAACCGCAACACACCCTTTGTCCGCAAGCTCACCAGTCTCTACACCAAAGGTACATATATTGATGAGAATGGCGAGCTGGACCAAAGTGGTGGCTCTGGTGCCCCTTCGGGCGGCTACTTGCTTTGCATCACCGAGACCAAGGCTAAGGGATGGGGTACTGATGAGAAAGTCGACGTTGGCATTCTCGCGGTTCAGCCCGCAACAGGAGATATTATATACGACAATTTTGAAGATGGGTTTATGCGGAGCGAAATCGAAACCCGACTATTGCACATATCACCCTGCGAGTTCTTGATTGTGGGAGACTTGACCAAGGGCACCGACAAGCTCGTTCAGCACCTTTCAGGCAGCAGTACTAATGTCTTTGGTGACCGGAGTCGAGTCGAACGCGTTCCCAAGGCTAAGACCATGGCTGCTGAGGCTTACTCGCATGTCACTCAATTCTACGCCGACAAACTCAAGAACAAGGCCCAAGACGAGACTGCTACCGCCCTTCTCGACAAAGTCCTGAAGCTCCCCGAGCCCGTCACCATCTGCCTCTCAGCCATGATCAACCACCTCCAAGAGTATGGTCTCGAGCACATATTTGATCTTACCAAATACTTCCAGAGCTTCAGTACACGCTCGCATATGCTCATCAACGGCACTACACTTGAGAGCCTTGAGGTGTACCGCAACTCTACAGATCATTCCGTGAAGGGTAGTCTGTTTTGGGCACTCGACAAGACCCTCACCCGACCTGGTCATCGCCTCCTTCGAAAATGGGTAGGACACCCTTTGCTCGATCAACAACTTCTCGAGGATCGCCTCAACGCCGTTCAAGAGCTCCTCGACAAGCAATCAACTGCCCCCGTATCCCAGCTCGAGACACTGTTGGCTAATACCAAGACCGACCTTGAGCGTAGCCTTATTCGCATTTATTATGGCAAATGCACCCGTCCCGAATTACTCTCAGTCCTTCAAGCCCTCCAAAGGGTCGCAAGTTACTACTCGACTGTCAAGGACCCTTCTGACGCCCCTTTCAGTTCACCTCTTCTCAATGATGCCATCTGTGCTCTCCCAAAAATCCTGGATACCGTCGTTTCCTATCTCGAGCGCATCAACCTCGTCGCTGCGCGCAAGGACGATAAGTACGGTTTCTTTCGTGATGAGTTCCAGACAGAGGACATGGAGGATCACCAATTAGGCATTGCTCACGTAGAACATGAGCTCGACAGTCACCGTGCTGTCGCCGCTGAAAAGATCAAGAAGAAGACAGTCGACTATGCCACCGTCGCCGGTATCGAATACCTCATCGAGGTGCCCAACACTGACATCAAGCATGTCCCCGCTTCATGGAGCAAGATCTCTGGAACAAAGAAGCTGTCCCGCTTTCATACCCCTGAGGTCCTTCGCTTCATCACCGAACGCGATCAGCACCGCGAAGCCCTAGCCGCCGCATGCGACAAGGCCTTCAAAGATCTCCTTGCCTCCATTGCCGCAGACTACCAACCTCTCCGTGATGCCGTCTCTGCCCTTGCGACCCTCGACTGCATCCTCTCCCTTTCCAAAGTCGCTGCCCAGCCTGGCTACTCCAGGCCATCTTTCCTCCCCTCCTCTGCCGACCCAACCATCTCCATCACCAATGGTCGCCACGCCATCGCCGAGCATACCCTCGACGGCGGCTACATCCCCTTTTCCACCACTCTCGCCCACCCTTCCCCTCTTGCCCACCTCATCACGGGACCTAACATGGGCGGTAAATCCTCCTTTGTCCGCGCCCTCGCTCTCATCGTCCTCCTTTCTCAGGTCGGCTCCTTTGTGCCAGCCGACGCCCTATCCCTCACCCTTTGCGACGCCATTCATACACGAACTGGCGCCCGCGACAACCTCTTCGCTGGCGAATCTACCTTTATGGTCGAGGTCTCCGAGACAGCCCGTATCCTGCGCTCTGCCGGCCCTCGAAGTCTCGTCATCCTCGACGAGCTAGGCCGCGGAACCAGCACCCACGATGGTGCTGCCATCGCCCAGGCCGTACTAGAGCATGTCGTTACCGAGACACGCTGCCTAACACTTTTCATCACGCACTACCAGAACCTCGCGCGGGTCGCTGAAGGTCTCGATGGTGTGAAAAACGTCCACATGAAGTTCAAGGCCGAGAAAGGAGACGATGGCGAGGAGGAAGTGACATTCTTGTACGAAGTTGGTGAAGGCGTCGCGCATCGCTCTTACGGCTTGAACGTCGCAAGACTTGCCCGAATTCCTAAAAAGGTCATTGACGTTGCTGCTCTAAAGTCGAGCCAGATGGAGCAAGAAATGAGGATGCGGCGCTTAAAGGGTGTTTGTCGTGCCCTCTCAGATGTAATGGACAATGGATCGGACCATCTCGATCAGCTTGTGTCAAGTATCGAACAACTATAATGATTTGTAATTTTTATTCTTCACTGTTTTAGGGACCCTGTACTAGAAATAAAACCCAATGTTGAAACAAATAGCTTCCCAGAGCATGTTTAACATGTCTTTGCCTTCACAACCCAGGACTCCAATGTCAGATAATTCGCCTTTCTTGCGAGACGCTGAGTTACCCATAGTTGTTCTTTTGCCCATAATACCATTGATTCACGTGTATATCCCGCCAATAAGCCCCCTCTAAGTCTTCCTTTGATGTAGGAGCACCGTTCTGCCTTGTTCCAAGTTAAATGAAACTCCTATCGTTATTTTCTCTACCACGGTACTTCCCATTTTGTTGGAACCTGCAAAAAAAGGAATAGGATATCAAAATCGTCAATCTGGTAAAATCGAAGGTAGGGCCGTATGTGATGAGTACGCCATATATAGATACTATTGAATGATGTCAGCCGGTTATTTCTGATCAGAATGGGAAAATTAAGGATTCACCTACATCATAACAGCTTCAACGCCTATCCCCTGGTGCAAAGCCAGTGTGAGAGGTGAATCGCTGCGATAAGTAAGAATGTCGAGGCCTATGTGTGCTTTGTGGCTTATAAATCAGAGTGTTGGCGTTCGTAATGACCTTGAAAGAGCCCGGTCAGGAATTCTGCGTGCAGTGCGGTACCATATTTGATGCAAGGCAACAAGCGATCTGGGGTCGATTTACGCCTTGTGTCATAAACCTTGTATCCATCTTCCTGTCTATATCTGTGACTCGTCCACTGTTAGCTCATGAGGGAAGTCCAATTCGTGGTTGGCAGCATGTAGACTCCAGGGTCCACTGATACTCAAATCTTGTTCATCGCACAGGCCGATACCGTCAATTACGTCGCACATATGTGTCTGTGGCTTCGCGTCTCGGTCGTTTTGCGCGTGCTCCTGCTGCTGGTTGATGGGAGAAAACGACAATGGAGAGAATGTCGTGTTTGGCGTTCCTTGATTATACGAGCTGAGAAACGAAGGGTCTTGGGCGAAAAGAGAATTGGGTCCAGACATCCCGGCAAATAAATTGTTGTTTGACCCATGGCTTGGGTCTCCGGTGATTGTTCCCGAGTAATCTTCCTGTTTCAATTGAAATCCGTAGTTTGCTGCCATGCGAAAGTGGTCTGGACCAAGCCCTCGGAATTGAGTATAATTTGTAGGGGCGAAAGGAAGTCTGGACGATGCATTATAAATTGTGGCGTCCTTCATCGCAAGCGAAGCTTCAATATGGCCGAAGGAGCCTACATATTTGTGAGTAGAAGTTCTTGGCACCTTTCACACTAATGAGCAGACTTTGTTTGTCCTTCAAAAACATACCTGGGGGAAATGATTCAGGTCGAAGCGAGCCAAGCCCGTCCCTTGCCAAGACTTGTTGAGGTGCCAGATCTTTTGGGTGAGGTGTGGGAGAAACAATGCTGTGTTGAAGAAAGTTGTCCATGGTTCGAGTCCCATGTCTGCTGCGTAGATCAAACCTATCTTCGAAGTTAGTACCTTGGCCGAATAAGTAGTGTATATCCTCACCTGCGGTTACCACGAGCAGGAGGAAGGGAGGGTTCGCTCGGATGATTTGCTGTTGATGGTTAGTATGATCCCTGGTTCTCTGTAAGCGATACATACCTGTAAGGCTGGCATCGTCGCAGAAGATATCCTGAGTCGTCTTGAGCTGTACTGGCGAAGGCCATGTGCGAGGTTCCTCCTGGCGACTCTGTTCTTTCTTGGAGCTAGTTCTCTTTCCCGTACTTGGCTTCGGACCACGAGTAGTGTTTCGACGTTGCTTTGGTATGTTGCCAGAAATTTCTGCAAGGGGTGTAGGCTTCTTCCGCTTTGACCTGGGGGCCTTTCGTGGTGGTGTCTGGCGAGATTAGTATGTAAGAGATAATCGTAATAGCTTCACGTACCGATTTCTCCTGACCAGGAACAGGCGATGAGGTGTCGTCGTAAACATCCTTTGTTCTTTCTACCTTAAACTCAGGTGTCATGATGACCTGAGTAGGTTCAATACCCTCAGAGGCCTTCTTCATTCTGTCGATCACAGACTTTGGCTTTCGTTGGTTCCGGGTTCGTTTCATCTCGTCATTGGCAAGATCCATTTTACCCATTCCTGGCCATACTTGACCCTTCAGCGACAACGAGTCCGTTCCAAGAAGGAACTCACCCGGAGCATCATTATCTTGGTCAGGGTCGAAGAATCCTGGGAAGAGATGGAAATTGTCCACTAGTTCGTCTTCTTCAAGCTTGATAGCAGGGCTTATTGAAGCTTCCTGTTTCAGGTTCCGTTTATTCTGCTATCCATTGTCAGAGAATCAGGCGCAACAACTGTAAAAGTAGAAACAACCTTTGCCATGGGTGCAGATTGACCTGCCCTATTGCGCTTGTTGCGTGCTTCCTCTTTCATTTGCTTGGCTTTCATTCGCTCGACTAGCAATGCTTCGATGCTGTTCTGGGAGTACTACTCCTCATAGCGTTGAAGGGTTAGTGCAGCGGCAATATCTTGGTGAGCCTTGAGCTTGGTCTGGGTCTCATGATGAAGGTGGCCTTTGGAGGCAATATGGGTGAGTAGGTGAGATACATCGGAGAAACGAGGAACGTCGGGACAGACAGTGCAATGGAGAGGTATCTGTCGATTGGTGGAGTTGGCTGCAATATTGCCCATCGTCGTTGTGGGAGTCATGACCTGAATTGAACGTGCAGCGGTCAGTGGCTTTGTTCTGCAATGACTGAAGGTACAGTTTCTATGAGATGAGATGTATCATCAAGGGAGGTGTCAATGGCATATAGGACTCGCCTGTAATATGCACTGCTTGCGTTGGAGCACAAGTAGGAAAGGACTGCTAGCCACAAAGAAGAAATGAGAAAACGGGTTGTGCCCAAGCAGAAGTAAGGTGGTATAATGAAAAGAGAAGGTCGTGTGCAAGTCAAGATGAAACATTGAGAGAGAAGACGAGAAGGGGCTTGAGTCGTAGAAAAAAATGCACGATGCCAAGGGAAGTGTTAAGTCGGCAAGCACTTACCAGAACTGGTTTTGCAGGTTTATTTCCTCGAGTCGTGATTGCGTCCCCTCGGCAATAGGAGGTTCGCGGCTTGGATATGGTTTGTTGAAAATGCAAGACCGATTGTTTCTTGATGTTCCTGCAACATGAATGATCGAGAGAAGGGGAGAAGAAGTTTGAGGACTTCTGAAAAGAAGGCAGGACTTCGGCATGCCAGGCCAGGAGGAAGTCACAATGGCAACTAAGCAGATTGCTCATTCCTTGAATACTCGGGAACTACCGTCTCTTTCCAATTCAGGAACTGCTTGCCTCATTCGTCATGAATGATATCCATGCCTTAAAGTCGATTGCGTTCGGGAGGTGCAATGGGAGACAGCACCCTGATGCGGTCAATCCGGACGAAAGCAGGAGAATTGAGTCGTCGAAAGGCTTAATGGTCTCAGAACTCTGTGAGAATGTATGGATACCGCAGTTGAGCAATTCGCAAAGGCATAGAATACTAGGCGGTTAGGGACAATGTCTTCGTTGAGTATTGATAGATGTTGGTAGCATTCTAAAGTCTACCACAATCAGCTCTCCAGTCGAGATGTCTGAACGAGCATTGGCCGCTTTGAAATGGACGACTAAAGGTGATGATGGTTATGACGAGCGATAAGAAAGGCGAGATCTGAGCCAATATTGACACAGCCTCTAGTATAGGCGAATTAGCGGGATCATTTCATCATGATGCCATTTCAAAGCTCGGCTGTTGGGACATTGACATCGAACACAGGTGAGGGCCCTCAACGGTCTCCAAAGTCATTGAAAACGGATGTTCCTAGACGATTGACTCACTTGTTCCTTCTAGAGGTTACCCTGACAGCAGCAAGGGTTCCAGAGATGGGATCATGAGGCCTTGCCTCCAGTCAAACTGCTTCAATACGATGTCGGCGGGTTCGATTGAATCAGTGTCGCAGGAGAGGAGCTTCAGGGGAAGCGGAAACCCAAAGGAGTGCTCATAAAATGAGCAAATATTAAGGGGTAAAGGGCAAGATGGTCTTGCTAGAGACCTGATAGTATCTTGAGGGGGGAAGGACGGAATGGAGGCGGATGAAAGATCAGAGCCCTGGCTAAAATCGGGAGAATGAGGGGGAAAGAGGGGAGAATGCGCCAGACTTGATGTCCAGGAGGGAAGTGCCTGTAGGATTAGGCTCCCAACAGCACTGAATTGAGGCCTTAGGTTAGAACACTCAGGTATGCGTTCTCTTGAGGCATCCAAAAAGGGAAGTGATAATAATTAAAAAGGCAGACCAAGTTGTAAAAGGCTATACGAGTTAGTGAGCTGCTCTTGTTGGAAAGGGGGAAACACAATGCTCATCAAGAATGGTCAGATTTTAACAAACACCGTCCAAACGAAGTCAGATTGCAATACAGCCCCTAACAATAGAGAATCAATCGCCGCTGAGGGCTCCGGCCACTATTCCTAAGCCTTTTGAGTGTGAAAAGAACTAAGTATCACAAGGTGATATGATGCGTGTGTGGAGGGAAGTGGTAAGCGTTGAGGAGCATTTATAAAAGAGGCGACAGTACTCGAAGATGGGGTTATTGAATTGATCCTTTGTTAACCGAGTAAAACAGTACATAGTGCATCCATTAATCTAATAGGACTACAAGGATGAACTACTGCCTATCCAACTTCTCTAGTCTGGGCATTAGTACTCTCCGTGAGTACCATGCCCAACAATGTCTGAAGGACTTCACGGGACGAACACCACGGAGAAACAGGCGATGTCCCTGAAAAAACCAACAGTTCTTCTCCCCTCAGCCATGTATCCATGCTATCACAGAGCAGTGTCTTTAGCAGGTTTTATTAATTGGCCAGAGGGTAGGTGTCTAGCACCGTTGTGCAAATCGAATGACGCTGGATTCAAGAGGTATAAAGTCTTCGCTGTACTCAGCCCAGTACTTTTTTTGTTATCGTCTTGGGCATGCAGTATACTGGATCGACTGCCTCAAGACCTGGGTAGCCTAGAAGACTCAGACCACACAAGCCGAATTGGGTGTGCCAGACATCAACCATATTACCAGGTCGATCAGAAATACCGCCGATCTCGGTGTCTTGACATTTCAGAATAAAGGAAATCAGGGCATCGCGGTCGATCCAGTGAGTGCGCTCGATCATTGCAAGGCTACTCAGCACCCACCAACTGTAGCAAACATCTTCATCCTTTTCAGGTCGACCGTTCAGGCCACCACAGGGAACTTGCCTCTCGCTTAACCATCGACCAAGCTTTTCCTTGTCGACTAGATCTAGGCGATCCACGATGGCAAGCGCAGCGACGCAGGTAAAGATCTGTCCCGAGTGCGACTCCGCACCAGGTCCGGTTCCATAGCCACCATCGAAATTGGCGCAGGCGATGATATGGGCAACAGCCTTCTCAATGTCGACCAGAGACATGAGGCCGAGGAGAGAAAGGGCATTGAAAGCACCGTATAGGAAGCGAGTATCCTCCTCGCCCCATTCATCTCCTGAAAAAGTGCCAGTCTCACGGTTCTGCAGCCCTGCAATGACTGCATGTAGTCAGTGGGTGCGTTCGAAGCACTGCGGACTTTGCAAAGTACCTACACTTGCCAACTTGGTCCTTGCCTTTGCCTTTGGCTTCCAGCTGGTCGAATGCGTCCGTCATGGCGAGTATCTGCACAGCACTTACTGTAGAGAGCATATGGGCATCATGACCGGGTGCTGCACCGAATCCACCGTTTTCATGTTGACATGAGAGGACAAAGTCGATAACTTCTTGTCGTGGGAGCGCATCAGGTCGACCAAGCAAGTAGAGGGCATTCAATCCCCAGTACAGGCCGTTGAGTCGCAAGTGCTCCGTCAGCCAGTAGTCCAGCTCATCTTTCCTTGTGTCCAAACTCTGGACGTACTTCACGTGAGCATCGACAGCGAGATTTGGACCTCGGTGGTCTGTTGCGGCTTGAGCCATATTGGGGAAGGATGAAGTTGAGCTTGAGAGAGTTGGGGTTGACATGGAGAGAATTTTCGTCAAGCGGGCTGTTACGTAAGCGTTGCCTGGCCACCAAAGAGACCGCTTTGCTTGCAGCCTACCTACCCTTAATCACCACAGATGATTCGAATGTGCTCTGATCCAGCGACGGTGTTGCAATATCTGGGCTTTCGGCTGAACAATGAAAAAGTACTAGGTAATTTCGTTCTCTAAAGTGCTGGTATCAATTGTTGGTATACGTAGAAAGATGGGTTAATATTAAAACATGCTTGCTTTAATCCAATGAAAGTGTACTGTAAGTTTTATGCATCGACGCCGAGGTGATCAAAAACGGGAGTCTTGAGTCATAAGAGTTAAAGCCTGTGCGATATCCACGAGATAATGTGAGGTACAACAACTAAGTATCTAGCCGTATCAAGGAGGATCTGGTATATGTAATGATTAGTTAGTGGAGAGTTACGTGTTGAAGTTTAGAACCTCAAGTAGAAAACTCCACAGGATACATCTTCTCAACTATCCCCTCTTTCATATACTCCAAGCATACGGCCGAAGAAGAGACAACCTATTGAGCTCAAAGCAAACCACGATGCACAAAGAGTCTTTCGTCACCAATGATGGCTGCAAAATCGCCTTTCAGTCTTCTCTACCCTTGAGTGATGCTGCGGGGAATGGCGCATCAAGAAATTGTGTATTGCTCATGCATGGCTTCAGTGGCTCCAGTGACTATTTTGTCCGCAACCTTGGGCCCCTGAGCCAATCTCTTTGGGTTGTTGCTCCGGATATGCGCGGCCATGGAGATTCTGATCGAACTCGTGGTGGTTATCATGTTGCCCGCTTGGCAGCCGACCTTGCTGGACTCATCACTCACCTCCGCCAGGCGGCACCCGAGGTTCGCATCGTTCCCGTCGGCTGCTCGATTGGCGCCGCGGTTCTCTGGACATACATCGAGCTTTTTGGATGTGATGAATTTGCTGGGTTTGTTTTTGTTGATCAGGCGCCGCTACAGGATCGGTCTACGTTTGATGAATGGGATGAATCCAAGGCACACGCTGGATGTTACAATGAGAAGACGATGCTTGCAGCGCAGCATAGCTGGATGCATGACTCAAAAGCGGCACATGTAGACCTAGTGAAGGGATGCCTGGGTTACCGACATGCACCTCAAAAGGAAGATAGAGTTTCAGCCGAGGAGGAGGCGAAGGATGAGGCCTTCTTCACAGACATCAGTGCTCGATGCGACCAAAGTTGGCTGGCGCGGCTCTTGGCAGATCATACCCGCTATGATCATCGCGAAGCCATTGAAACAATTACGGTTCCCACATTGGTTATGGCTGGTCGACGATCAGGCTGCTTCCCTCTCGAGGGGATGCTCGAGAGTGTGAGACGAGTCGAGAAGTCAAAGCCAGGTCTGGCAAAGTCATCAGTGTTTGAGTCTGGACATTGGCTATTCTATGAAGAGCCTGAGAGGTTCAACAAAGAGATTGCGGATTTTGTCAATTCATGCTAGGCATTTACTTGGACCTCCTGGTAACACACAGCGGCCTGCTTGTGCTCAAATTACAACAGCTTCACGGCGAAGGGAAAGGCAGTCGACACGAGAGTTCCTCTTTGACTGGCCAGGTATGATGAAATGCTTTCAGATCAGCAGATGGACAAAGTGTTGCAATATATTTCACTTCTGGGCATTCATATGTGAATAGGTACATACATCGTGGTGTCAATCGAGATCAGTTTGACGATTAACTGATACTATCCAAAAGCCTTCGAGGTCATGCACCTTTGATAAAGCCCAAACAAGGTTGGGCTAAAAGGATGATATCATGGGCACACATGAGACGAAGACTGACCCATTGCACTACGTTTCATGTAGACACACAGATTTCCTAGTGTCACTCTGGCAGGGAGATCCTGACATGCCGGAACCTTACTTACACGCAGTACATGGATAGGTGCTTGTCAACCTTGGTTGCATGATATAAATTCGGTATCATCCGGTGGCTCAACCTTACGACGTCAAATCTTGTACATATTACGCGAAAGCAAAATCCGTGACGTGTAATTTAATCAATATTACCAAAGGATAGGATTTAATCGGACCTCATCTCGTCAAATCCCCAACTGGCGTATACTTGTTTGCAGGCGGCCTCATTACGCGGGTAGACGGGAATCGGACACTCGAGACGGAGATGTTGAGACCGAGCGGCGTTACTCTATAGAAGCATTACGCCTTCAAAAACGCATTTTGCTGCCTCTCGGTCACAATAACCCATCACACGCAATGGAGAGCTATCCGAAACCTGACTCTTGGACAAGTACGGCAGCTAAAAGTCACTTGCAGCCCATCTGATCTACACCCAAACTATCAACAGCGCCACTCATCCAGGCACTGACTGTGTGACCCCTGGCAGTCTACGATCTAATGCCACAGATGTCAGGGGGAATGCCAAGAGGAGGCAGTTGGCTTTAATTACCTATGTAGGTAGGCAGACAGCAAGGGTATACATAAAGTTTTAAGTCAATAACTGATGGACTTGATGTTTATTCAAGCATCTCACATGCATATGAGAAACATTTGCGCCAGGGAGTTACATCTCACATGATGAAAATAAAATACGTATGCATCTCATATCGAGGTCGTGTAAGATCCCAGTCGAATGCTATTTTGTTCCTTGGTGTTCTTTTGGCTTTTGGGCGCATCTAGACTTTGATTGCTTAGCGCCTTGGCTGTCAGGCACACTGAAAGAGCTCTGTCCCTTAGGGGTGGGGTGGACAAATAGTTTGCAAGGTGGCTTTGCATTGGATCAGCTTGGACATTGTTTCCATATGAGATGAGATGGAGAATTGATTGAAGCCATGGAAGGATAGCAACCCCTGAGTTGACCTGAGTTGACGCCCAATTCCCGCATTCCCTATAGCGGGGTAGAAGGCCTCAGCGTTCTAAGCGGGCACCCAACATATTGGATTGGATGATGATTTTATATAAAGAAATGGAAGCATTTTAAACAAAGGGAATAACATTCTAGGATGATCGAGATTTATTATACTACGTAGTTCAGTAACTGAAGCTCTAGAGAGCTGTGCCATCTTTTTCCCGGAGTGCGTGGCGGGCTGTCTTATTAGCTGCTACTGAAGTGGATGAATATTTGCAGGATGAGTTATCGTCGATAGCTCTTGAGGCTTTGCTACGGGAACGGTCTTTTTCAACTTACCGAGCTTGCGGGCTTCCATCACCCTGGGCTTCTTCTCTTTTCTCGAGATCTATTCCTGGCTCTTTCTCAAGGGTGTTAGCCCCGTTTCAGCCCAGCTTTTCCACACACACACCACACACATCCACGCACACACGCTCGCACGTTCGTAACCAAGCACGCGCAACGTTCAAGTTAGTAACATATGTTTACAACAGAAAGAGGACTAAGAAAAACGATACGCTATTGTACAGAGCTTGTCAGATCATCTCCACTCACCCAGCTGCTAACCGGCACCACGACTGCCGGACTCTCCTCTTCTTACTATTAAGTCCCTACCCCTACATACCTTGCCTTACTTCCATACGTTAGCATGAGTTTCGTCTTTCTTTGTCCCTTGTTCCTGGTCTTCTCTGTGCAACGTTCCACATCCTGTCCCTTGCTTCTTTTAGGACCTCCCAAGCCCTTGGACATCATCAGCTGCACTTTTGATATCTGACATTAGCTCAATATCGCCTACGAATACTCTTGTGCCCTTACCTCCACTACCGGGATACTCGTGAAGCGGTCAGCGGCACCAACTGTTACCCAGTCGATTGGAACATTCGGGGCCACCGACTGTTGTGCACCCAGCTACATTACCTTACGCTTTGCTTTGACCCTTTGAGGCTTGGATTCGGGCATTTTGACACCGGCATTGGCATTGGCACTGACATTGGCGCTGCACTGCATTGCACTGGCCCTGGCCCTGCCACGATCCAACGTTATATCCATTGTTATTATTGATATTTGATAAGGCAGCTCAAGCCTGTTAAAGCCCACCACAAGACAACCTTAAGACAAGACGAGACAAAACGAAACAACATTGCGGAGACCGAAGGACTACGAGACGTTCCCGTACCTTTTTCTCATCTCCTCAAAAAAAAAAAAAAAAAAAAACATACGACCGTCACCTTCACTTCATTCTATTCTTTCTCTCCCGCTTTTTCTTTCATCACTGAATTTGGGGTACCCCATGCTCTCTTGAAGTGCCCCTGGCCTACAGACCGGCACCACAGCTACTAGCTACGCTACATTACTGCCCATACGGTACAGACAGTAACGCACCCGCCTTCACACTACTTATTTATTACACGGCCACCAATCGTCAAATCCCCCGTCTCCATTCTTCGCTGCCCTGTTCGCCCATCTGCCTTTCTGATCCGCCGTCCTTCCCTTCCAGGCTTCTTTTTGAAGATTCCTCCGAACCCGTGACCCGCAAAGACGATCGGACTGGCGCCCTGGCCCGCAGTTGACCTGACCCTCCAGCTCCCGTTTCGCCCGCAGTTGCTGTTGCAGAGGCAGGCCCGCGACTGCGGCTGTCAGACTGCGCCATCAACAGGCAGCTCAGCCCAGTCCCAGGGCAGGACTCAAAATGGGCCGTAAAGCGGCACCGCAGCCGCTGGCCCTTCCGTCTCAGTCTCAGTCTCAGTCCTTGCCTCAGGCTCAAGTCCAATCTGACGCTGCTTTACGCAACAAAGACGACCCGCCGGCTGCTGAAACCGTTTCTCCAAGCGTGTCGACGGCAGAGTCCAAATCGCCCCGGTCTCCCCGCTCCTCTCCTTTCCATAGCCGTTTCTCGCCATTGAGAAACCAAGGCGGGAAGAACAGAAAAGTGTCACAAACAACCGCGGGCTCAGCAGCCGCTACCGCACAAGGGAAATTGTCAACGTCAGTGTCAGCACCAGCACCAGCACCAGCACCAGCACCAGCACCAGCACCAGCACCCGCGCCAGCGCCAACGCCAACGCCAACGCCAGCGACTGCACAACAGTCATCGACTCCGAAAGCATCTGTCGAACGGAATAGGGAAGAGACTGTTCAGAGACCACCCTTAAGGCATGCACGTGAGGACCCCTCGGCTTATCCCTCCATCTCCTCTACATTGGAAGAACAGTCGCTTCCTGACTCACCTGCGACTACTGCGACCACTATACAATCTGAACCAGTGCAGCTGCCTCCAAAGGACTTGAAAAAGGGTCCAAAGAACGGCTTCTTCCATTTCAACAAGCAATCTAAATCATCCAACAAACCTCAGTCGCATGCCCACCATCGCAACTACACAGAGGCAAGAAACCAGATAATGTCGAGGGGGAGTGACGGATCTAATCAACCAAGACACGGAGGTATGTAAACATGGGCCCAAGTTGGTTGGGATGATTGATTATACATTTGCCGTCACGCGCAAATAAACACCCACTAACAATATGCCAGACAAACCGGATACCTCGCACTCCGACCACACACTACACAAACCTGCCTCTGCCGATCCTTTACGAAGCGATTTGTCCTTGTCATCTGCCGGAGACTACGAAACTGCTTCGCCTCAGTCATCGACAAAAAAAGGCAGGACAAAGCCTTTCGGCCTTTTGAATCGTAGCCGATCTAATCGCGACAAAGAAGACGCTAGCCCTGAACTGAAACCAGCCTCTTCTCCCCGACAAGGCAACGAGCCTGAACTGCACCTCAACTCTGTCCCCTACAAGACCGGAGCCCAAAGCGACAGATCCTTCCGAGGCATGATGAATTCCGCCGTCCGAAATCGATCTGAAGATCGCGCGCCTAGAGATTCGTCTTCAACAAGAAAGGGTCGCGACAAGGAACCAAAGACTCAACCATCTTCTCTGAATGAGAACGCGGGTTCCTTTTTCAACGGTCTAAAGAGCTCTGGCACCCGCGCAGCCGGTATGCTGAGTGATCGTCTCTTCAACAAGAGCGGGCGTGGTGGTAGAGAAGACAAGGACGCCTTGGACGACGAACACTACCAAATCAAAGTTATCAACTTGCCATTGGTTGAACAAACACGATTGACCAGAATTTCTAAGCGGCTTGAAGACTCACGGGATAAGACCGAGTTCTGGATGCCTGCTTTTCCATGGAGGGCAATCGATTACCTGAACTACAAGGGATGCGAGGTTGAGGGTCTTTACCGCGTTCCAGGCAGTGGTCCACAGATCAAGAAATGGCAGCGGAAATTCGATGAGCGTGAGTTTTATACATGTAACCCCTGGCTGACGAGGTTTAAACTGACCCAAGACAGAGTACGACGTCGACCTGTTTAACGAACGCGATCTCTACGATATCAACATCATCGGGTCAATGCTCAAGGCTTGGCTTCGAGAGCTCCCCGATGAGCTATTTCCTAAAGCGGCACAGGACCGGATAGCAAGGGAGTGTGCAGGTTCAGAGGAAGTCCCCGAGCTTCTCATTGAGGAACTCTCAAATCTCTCCCCCTTCAAATACTATCTGCTCTTTGCCATCACATGCCATCTTAGTCTTCTCTTGGCTCACTCAGACAAGAACAAGATGGATTTTAGGAATCTGTGCATTTGTTTCCAGCCGTGCATGAAGATCGACGCCTTTTGCTTTAAGTTCTTGGTATGCGATTGGCGCGAATGCTGGAGAGGATGCAAGAACGAGGCAAAGTACATTGAAGAGGAGTATATCATCTTCGATCAGCCCCCACCGCGAGGTCTGGCTGAGCCAGCAAAGCCAAGACCCCAGGAAGATTCGGAGGATGATCGACATCTCTCCTCGTCGGGGAGTAGCAAGCAGTCAGGCCGCCACAGCCCCGGCGATCAGAAACCAAAGCTGAAGAAGAGACAGCTCCAGATATCCCCATCAAGCGGAAGCGTCGTCTCGAACAATTCGTCTGCCCCGACCCCCTTGACCATCAATAGCGACCGCGAGATAGGCAGAAGCTCGAGCGATATACGACCGTTGTCACCCATCATGCCTCTATCGCCTCTTGGCTTTTGAACCCGAAGACGTCCTTGATGACTCGCTAAACGCCACGAGCATA
Source organism: Fusarium guadeloupense (assembly GCA_021655865.1). Lineage (NCBI taxonomy): Eukaryota > Fungi > Ascomycota > Sordariomycetes > Hypocreales > Nectriaceae > Fusarium > Fusarium guadeloupense. The sequence goes on from JAJJWM010000148.1 coordinate 129,709, forward strand.
TGCTTGCTACGAGTATATGCTATCGTATGATTCATGCCAAGCTACCTACGAGGGCGTCCATGACTCGGAAACAGCCAATTCACGATGCTATGCCCTTTACGACCCTCGTCTTTCGACTTTATTACCATATCTGGCCACTCCGAACGCTGGCGTTTTTTGTAGAGTGGCCTAGCGGCTTTGATGAAGTTCAGTCGAGCAAAGCTATCAAGGACATCTGGAGCATGTCCGCTCGCCGTGCCCAAAAGGGTGACATTTTGCGCCTTTCTTTTTCTGTTTATTATTTGTATACCCCATGAATGCATTTTGAGGAGAATATCGTCTAGGGGGTTATATCACTCCCTATTTCGGAGGGGAATTTTTATTCTGATTTCTAGCGTTTTTGTTCTTGTTGATTTATTTGGCAAACCTTCTGTCCCTTTGCTTGACTTGGTTATACAGCTGGCTCTCAACCGATGTTATGTTGAAAGGAGATGTGAGAGGAGCGCGGGCAAGAGAACTTGATTGTCAAATCACTTGTCTCGGTTGTATTTCCCTTGACAATATGCATGTTTGCTTCCGAGCGAGAAGGGAACGATGGCTATGCAACAGCGAGGAGCATATTAGGAGGTGATGTGGATATAATCTGGAGTCAGGTACATTTTGGGAGAATGGAAAAGGATAGCACGTAAATCAAAGGGTGCAGCGGATTCGTTCTTCATCCCTCCCAAAGTTGAATGTCTAAAACCTCACAAATCCCTTCGCTTTTGAGATACCGATTCGAAACGCCAAAGTCCTGAACGCCGCTCCATGCTCAACAATAATACTCCTAGCCAGTGTCCTCACGAAACTGTATTTTCTCTTCCATAGTCGTTGAAACCTATTTTCCGGATTTTCCTGCGACCTGAGCCTGGTTTTTGCGCATCTTGCGCTCGTTGCGCCTGATCTTCTCCTTGCGCTCTCTTCGGCCATCGCCTCTGACAGAGGTTCCCTCCTTCCTCTTTTTCTCGGCCTCCATGTCGACCTCGACGATGGGCCAGTCCTCGCCCTTCTTGTTGAGGGCCTTATATCCCCACTTGCGCTGCCACTCGCCCGTCTGCTCATCAAAGGCGAGGTTGCGGCGCTGCTCGCGCGTCTTGGGCTTGATGCCCTTCTTGGCGGCGAAGCGCTCCCACTTGGTCGGGGCCTTGGGCTGGGGCACGGGCTTCTCGCGGGGAAGACGGGTGCTCGGGGCCGGGAGGGTGAGGAGGACGCCCTCGGGGGTCGAGTTGAGTGGGCAGGTGGTGAGAAGTTGGTTGATGAGGGACTGTGCGCCGTCGCGCGCGAGCTCGGCGAGGGACTGCTCCAGGTTTTCGTGCTCGAGGGTCACGGGATTGGGGTCCTCTGCGAGGAGGTGTCCGAGGTCGAAGGTGTAAGGCGTGGGCTTTTCGACTGCGACGGGCAACTTTGGCTTAGAGCTTGGAAGCGCCATTGTGAAAATATTTGGGCGTGAAAGTGATAGTTAATTAGATTATATAGTGGGTCAAGAATTGTCGAATATTCGTCAAATAAGAGTCAAATTCGCCGTCGCAATGCCGTTGTCTTGAGTTTTGTTGCGCTTGGGAACTTTTTTTCGGTTTCGAGTCGCCATCTTTTTTTCCTTCAGCAATAAGAGACACCGGATCAGCAGACAGCCGTTTTTCCGATACTGAGAGTTCCACCAGCCAATCGCAGCTCAGCTTTGGTTATTCTTCCGAGATTTTCGAAGTAGCATTCAACTTCAGCTCACGACGGCCGCGAGACGAGCGCCTTAGAACCGGCTCAATTGGCGCCAATGAGACAATAAAGGTCGTCGTTGCTCTCGATACATATAGAAGGGCTTTTGAACATCGTTTCTAAGGTACCCACGAACAAGATGGCGTCCGCCAATTCACTCCGATGCCTCATGAGGCCGACCATTCCTCGGGCTCCACGAATTCAACCCGTCCTGCTCGCCCCATTCTCGACGACAAGCGCTTCTCTCGCCGTCTCAGCTCCTCCGCCCATCAAGAGCCGTCGAGACCTGCCGCAAAAGGTCAAAAAGTCGTACAAGAAGCGTGCCAATGTGGCTCCCGTGAGAAAACCCCAGCCCGGCGAGCGAAAGGCCTTCCGGAAACGCATCCAACTCAGCAACAACAGCGCCCTGCCTGTTCAGGGCCTCGGCTCCCTGGAAGGCAAGAACATGACCCTTGACGAAAGCGCGGGCAAGATGTTTGCCGTGCCTGACCAGGTGGTGGACCAGCTGCGTGCCCTCGAGGCTTTCAAGACGACACAGACCTGGAACCTGTTTCGACGACCGCACGTGCTGCTCCGCAAGGAGACGGTGGAACTGATGAAGAAGCTTGAGGCGTCGGTTGAAGAAAAGAAGGCCCTCAAGTGCGTATTGACGGGTAGCAAGCTGTCTGGAAAGAGCATGACCATGCTTCAAGCCATGGCCTATGCGCTCCTCAACAACTGGGTGGTGTTTCATATTCCTGAAGGTAACACACTTCTCAAGAGCCCTCACCAAGGGACCATGTCTCTAACTGTCAAGCATAGGCCAAGATCTGACCAACGGCAATACCGAATACTCACCCATCCCCGATACTGAGCCTCCGCAGTTCTCGCAGCCCATATACTGCCTCAAGATGATCCAGAGCCTCTACAGGGCCAACCGCGTGGTTCTTGAGAAGCTCAAGCTTCAGAAGGATTGGTCGAAGTTCACCAACCTCAAGCAAGGCGCTACCCTCGCCGACCTGGCCCTCAGCGCAAAGGAGGCCGAGTACGCCTGGCCCACTCTCCTCGCTCTCTGGACAGAACTCACCTTGCCTGGCCGACCCCCCGTGCTCTTTGCTCTTGACGGTCTTGCCCACATCAACAAGATTAGTGACTACCGGGATCCGGCTTTCAACCAGGTCCACGCCCATGAGCTCACACTTGTGCGCCTCTTTGTCGACGCTCTGTCCGGCAAGACCCCCCTCCCCAACGGCGGTGCCATCATCGCGGCCACCTCTGAGAACAACTCGCATCACCACCCTTCGCAGGAACTCGTCCTCTCCCAGCTGGAAGCCGGCCAGGCTGGTCGCGTGGTCCCCAAGCCCGACCCCTATGAGCGCAAGTACGACGAGCGTGTGTACGAGGCCCTCAAGAACAGCTGGGTTCTCCGGCTTGAGGGCATTACTAAGGACGAAGCCCGCTCTCTGATGGAGTACTGGGGCGCCAGCGGACTTTTCCGTCATGTTCTCAATGCGCGAACCGTTTCTGAGAAGTGGACCGTTGGAGGCCATGGCAATGTTGGCGAGATGGAGCGGGCGGCCTTGTTACAAATGAGGCTGTAAAATTGTAACCTAGAAATGTACTACTATATCGGTGTCTGAGTAGAGCCATATAAAACTTATATCAGCTCCTTGTAAGGTACTTGTGTTGATTATAATGATTTACGGTATGACTAGCGTTAACGATTTTGAACGAAGTTTCGAGATGTGATAAGATGACTGTTGCAAATAATTTCTCATTGTTGACAGAGCTCTACCAGCTGACTATCCTTATCTATCTCAATATGCCAAAACGCCGGACCTTTGCATCATATACCTCGCTCCATTACATGCCGGACTCCTAAAAGTCCATGTCATCCGACAGATTATCGTTGTCAGCGATAACGAATACCAGCCTTGTACCGCTACCAGCAGTTTGCCAGACCTATAGAGTGTTAGCCATGTGCCTTGTAGAACAGAAATGCATATTGGGGAACTTACATCTAGCGTGGTATACTCTTCCAGGGCGTTGAGCCACTGATCTTCGGTAAAACCCTTGGCGATGACTCGCTCCTTGACCTTCCTCATGCTCAGCTCAACGCCGAGATCGTCATCATCCGCGGTGTCATCGGGGCGGCATGCGCCGCTATCAGCCAAAGCCTTGACCATATTGTAGATCCTGCTGCTGGCGTTCAGACCTCGTCGACCACTGCCAAGATCGCTGTTAAGACTCTCCTTACTGGCCTCAACCAGTCGGAGCGCCTCGTCGACATCGTCCTGAGTAACCTCGTTACTGAATCGAAGACGAGCCAGAGCCTGGGCTAGACGGACAACACCAAGCAAGGTACGAGGGGTTGTGTGGGTAAATTGCTTGCCCTTCTTTTCAGCACGCTGCTGCTGGTCTCGCATGCGAACATATGTCTTGATCATATACTCCGACACAGACTCGGGAACAACAGGTCGGTACGTTCTGGCCTGAGCAATGTAGGATCGCACCTCATGAGGGCTGAATACAACATTATCGGTACCAATATCAGGATGTCGGCTGTTCATGTGTACAAAGGCAACGTGCTTGGCGAGCTGCTCGTCGGTTTCGCGCGTAGGGGTATCAAGAAGCAAGAAAAGGATATCAAATCGGGACAGGAGTGCGGCAGGAAGGTTGATGTTTTCGACAGGAGAGATGCGTGGGTTGTATCGTCCGTAGACAGGGTTAGCGGCGGCAAGGATGGAGGTACGGGCGTTGAGGGTTGTAGAAATTCCAGCCTTTGAAATGGAAATGGTCTGCTGTTCCATGACTTCGTGAATGGCGGTACGATCGGTTTCATCCATCTTGTCGAATTCATCGATACAGCAGATTCCGTTATCGGCGAGGACGAGGGCACCACCTTCGAGGACCATTTCGTCAGTGACAGGGTCTCGCATGACGGCAGCTGTGAGACCGACACCACTGCTTCCACGGCCTGAGGTGTAGACGCCACGAGGAGCAACCTTTGAGATGTACTTGAGAAGCTGAGACTTGGCCACACCAGGGTCACCCATCAGGCAGATGTTGATGTCACCACGGATTTTCATACCATCTCCCATCTCCTTAGTAACACCACCGATAAGAAGCAGAAGTAGAGCCTTCTTGACATCGAGATGACCGAAAATCTCGGGAGCAATTGACTTTGCAAGAAGCTCGTAGACTTGGCCAGTCTGGCGGTACTTTTCGATACGTCGGACCAGCGTGGGATCGACAATCATCTCACTGTAGGCCTTCTTGTGCTGGAGGATGTGGTGTGCCTCCAGATAGGTGTCGGTAAGCAGACCGGCTTTCATAGCCTTGAAACCTGTGTATGGGGTGGGGAGGAAGATGCCCGAGATATCAACGACATCACCAGGGTTGATCTGCCTGACAAGGGTGCCGTGGCAGAAAACGGTGAGACTTCGAGGGATCTGGCCGATAGGAACCTGTTCAGCCATCTCCTGGACCTTGACCTCCTGGAAAGGCAAGAACTTTGAGGCCCTCGAGGAGGGGTTGAGTTGACCCTTGGCCTGGTTTTGCTTGCAGTCATTGGAGGGACACATTGTCAAAGGGCCGTATTGCTTGTCAGTAATAGGTTGGAAGATTTCGCAGCCACATCTGTCACAAGTGTATGCGCTGACTTGAACAATGGGCTTAACATCGGAGACTCGAGTGGCGATGGCGCGAATGGTGATGAGATGACCCAAGTGCTCACCACGAACTTGACGAACCGCCAGGGCCTTTGAGGGCTGGCTTGAGGTGCCTGATCTGGGCTTAAAGACAAGTGTGTACCTGCGAGTGAGCTCGGCAGGGAACTTGTCATCTGCGGCAGTAGGGTCTCGTTCAGCGGCTTCGTCGAGTTCTCGGTTTCGAGTTTGTCGTCGAGCCATGAGGACATCAAGAACATCATCCTTGAAGCTATTCGCTGATTAGCATGAAGGATTGTTGGCTTGGTCGTGGGATACTTACGTCACATCCGCGCTTGCTGGGGGCATAACTTCATCTAAAGCTCTCGAAAAGATTTCGACGTAGTGCTTTGTGTTCATCTCAATGGAATCAACAAGCCTCATACTATCTTCGTTATCGAATGATTGGCTCTCCCACTATCATATCGTTAGCAGCCATTGCAAAAGACGTGAGCATCAAATTCTCATACTGTTGCTAAATCGTCGAGTTCAATTGTCGCCTCATCGATTGTTCGATCTGCCAGTTGCTGCAGCATGTTTTTGTACTTGTACTGAGGAGTGCGGCGCTCTTTCGCCTGTCGCTGTCGGTCGGCGCTTTGGTCGTCCTCGTCCATAAAATCATACTCGTCGTCGAGGTCATCTTCGGCGATCGTTATGTTTCCAAGCGCAGTCGTGATTGTCTGTTCGGGTGACGTCTTGAATCCTGTCAAGAACTCCTGGAACGCATCTGCATCGTTGTTAGCGGGGGTCTCAATACAGTAAATAACAGGAGATTTAACTCACTTTGCTGCTTTTCATAGCTGACGGGGGCCTTGAACTCGCGCAGCGCCATTATGAATAATTATCTGAAAAGCGCTGTAAGTCGTCGAGTTATGCAGTGCAGTGTAGTTTAGATTGGATGGTAGAGCTACGATCGCGATGCACAAATTGACCCAAGTGTATCCGTAATGGGGCTGGTCGCAGGGGGGCAACGACGGTTGCACTGGACCTGCCGCACGCGAGCGTTGAACGCGTCGTTTCGCGATTCGCGATGAATGCACCGCCACATCTGCTGGAGAGTTTAATTGACTTGAGCCACAGCGGCGGAAGCGGTATCGCAGAAAGCACAGGCCAGAAAAGGAACATCAATGGGCAAGCTGGGGGAGGACCGTCGGGGAAGATCCCGAGCACGTGTAGGAACCTCGGCTTCGAGGTCGGAATCGCTTCGGCCCCAGCTTTCATAGACAAACATATCAGCTTCTCTTTACGAGAAGTAGAAACATCTGTCTACACTCAAGAGTTTACTCTGAGTATCCAGCGCATCCATCATGCCTCCCAAAAGGAATGCGCAATCCGTATCTGCGGAAATCTCCCTAACTCATCTCAAGAACTGTTTGGTTAACCTCCCCTCGTCGCTGGTCTCGCTACTGGTCAATGTCAATACTGTAAGGAATCGTGTTATCTCTTTCTGGGTCTGAGTTATTGCTGACTCGCAGAATAGCCAGCGCAAAATGTCATCGTCGAACTCAGCTACCGAGAACCATCGTCGACCGGATCGGGCTCCCAGCAGCGCTCCATATTTGTAGGATGGACGGGCATGCCCAGCAAGAGGAGGACAGGTCCGCCTAGCACGCGTGAGGGACTCAATGGCTCAAGGGCTTCTCGCGATCAAGAGATTCAGCTGGTCGAGCTCGATGCCACACTAGCCAAGACCTTGGGGCTGTCAGAAGGACAGAAGGTCATGGCCACCATCCACCTCGATCCTCCGCTGGCGCATACGATCAACATCGAGCCTCTTACCCCAGAAGACTGGGAAATTATCGAGCTGCACGCGACATTTCTTGAGCTCAACCTCCTCTCCCAGATCCGAGCGCTCCCGAACCCTGCCTATAAGCTCGGCGATACCCCCGTTGCGCCTCACGCATTGACGCTCCATCTATCCCCGACCTCGACCGCAAATATCAAAGTCATGTCACTAGATCCCGCGCCTCCTGCAGATTTGCCGTTCGCAAAGATATCGCCCGACGCCGAGGTCATTGTCGCACCCAAGACAAGGCAAAAGAGTTCGCACGGCTCAGGCGATCATCGCAGCGTCGCAAGTACTTCCAAGTCCAAACGCAGCGCTACTAGCACGGTGCGTCGACGAAGCGCCAAGGAAGAGCGAAGGTCTGCCGTATTTCTGCGTGGTCTTGATCGAAAGGCATGCGAAGGTTGGTTCGACGAAGGTCCCTTGGCCCAGGACTTCAGTGTCTGGGTTGATCAGGACCTTCTCTCCAGTGAGGCGTTGAAAGGGGTCAACTATGTTGCGGTAGACGTCATCAGGCCTGCTGGTCTGCAACAACCTCAGCCAGAAGAAGGTGGCGCCCCTACTGGTATGACTGCGGCTTCAAAGGTGATTGCTCACCTGCGGTCATGGATTGATCCTCCCAACAGCCAGTCAGTTGCTCTCTCGTCGCCTCTTTGTGCAACACTTGGGTGCACCGGCATGGTAGGCGGTATTGTGAAGCTTCAAGCCGCATCGCAACAACTGCCAAAGGGGGCAGTCCAGAGTATTAAGGTTTTCCCATTTGCTACAAGCGCAAAGACGGTTGAAGGCCTCAAGTTTGGCGGTGAATCTAAAGCTGAGAAAGAGGAAGCAGCTAAGCGATTCCGACAAATATATGCTGCTACAAAGGGAACGGATGGACTTCTCCATGGCCCCCTGACAGACGGGGCCATCATGGGCTTATACGATGGCCTTGAGCCCCCCCAAGGCTGGGAGGGTGGTATCATCAAGTTCACTTACGGAGCAGAGTCTCAAGAAAGCAAGGACGTTGTAAATTGGCTCCTTGGCCTTGACCCCAAGCTGCTTATCGACTTCCAGCCGCCTACTCCTCGGCCATCGTGGCTATCTGATTCGGACGGCTTTGAGCGGCAACCTACGCACGATTCACTTCTCGTTGGGATCGACTCATTGCTGAACAATTTGCAGTCTAATCTCATGCACTTATCTTCAGTCCTTCTCACTGGTGGTATGGGATCAGGGAAGTCTTGTGTAGCCAGACACTTGGCTCAAAAACTCCGAGAAGAATCATTATTTCACACGCTCTACTACCCCTGCCGGAAGCTGGTCAATGACGAGACAAGAATTTCGACGATAAAGGAAACTTTGAACCGGTTATTCGCCACTGCCAGCTGGGGCGCACGGTTGAATGGAAAGGCGGTCGTGGTTCTCGATGACCTGGATAAGCTATGCCCTGTGGAAACTGAACTTCAGGTCGGAAACGACAACGGTCGTAGCAGACAAGTAGGTGAGATACTCTGCTCGATCGTGAGGCAATACTGCACTCGAGACAGCGGCGTTGTTCTCTTGGCTACAGCCGAGGGCAAGGAGTCGATCAACGGTGTTGTGGTCAGTGGACATGTTGTGCGCGAAATCATCGAGCTCAAGGCACCTGACAAGGAAGCGAGACGTCGAGTTATGGAGTCTATCGTTATGCAGGATGCTATGACTGCTGAGGAAACTCAGACACAATTCAGCGACGGTAGTCGACCGCAGACTGCTGATGGTAGCATGGGAGGAGACGATAGCGGTGCGTGGATGGATGGTGCTAGTCACACCAGCAGAGAGACTCGTCCGACAAAGACGAGCGGCTTCATTCTGGACTCGGATCTTGACTTTCTCGATATCTCGGGGTCTACGGATGGCTACATGCCTGGAGATATCAACGTGCTCGTGTCTCGCGCGAGAAACGAAGCCATTATCCGAGCCATCGCCGAGTCACCAGACTCAACTGGCGCCATTCATCTAGCTCGAGCTGATTTTGACAAGGCTCTTGAGGGTTTCACGCCAGCTTCGTTGAGGAACGTGACATTGCAGAGCTCCTCGACAAGCTTCAAGTCGATTGGAGGTCTTCAAGAAACGCGACAGGTTCTCCTTGAGACGTTGCAGTACCCTACAAAGTACGCGCCAATCTTTGCTCAATGCCCTCTGCGTCTCCGATCCGGTCTTCTCCTGTACGGGTACCCTGGTTGTGGTAAGACTCTACTTGCCAGCGCCGTTGCTGGTGAGTGTGGCCTCAACTTTATCAGCGTCAAGGGCCCTGAGATTCTGAACAAGTATATTGGTGCCTCTGAGAAGAGCGTCCGAGACTTGTTTGATCGGGCGTCAGCCGCAAAACCCTGTGTGCTCTTCTTTGATGAGTTCGATTCCATTGCGCCTAAGAGAGGGCATGACTCGACTGGAGTCACGGATCGTGTGGTGAACCAGCTTCTTACCCAGATGGATGGTGCTGAAGGCTTGTCGGGAGTCTACGTGCTGGCAGCTACATCGCGACCTGATCTTATCGATCCTGCTCTGCTTCGTCCTGGTCGTCTGGACAAGTCTCTGCTGTGTGATATGCCTGCTCTGGAAGATCGGGTTGACATTATCAAGGCGCTGTTCCAAAAGGTCAGACTCTCTGACGAGTTGACCGAGTCTGATGAGCCTCTAACGGATATTGCCCGTCGAACCGAAGGCTTCTCGGGTGCTGATCTCCAAGCTCTTGTATCCAACGCACAGTTGGAGGCGATTCACGATGTTCTAGATGTAGATGGACCTGCAGTCACATCGAAACGTTCCAACGGCACCAATGCCAAGTCCAATTCGACACCAAGCTTTGTCCAGTTCCGTTATGGAACCAATGCCAAGCCACTGGGTGATGTGACCCCAAAGAGCAAGTCAGCTGCGCTCGTTGAGAACGCGTCGATCCTGGCAAAGCTTGAAGAGATCAGGATGGCCCGTAAGAGGACTAAACAAGCGCATGGCGTTCCTGCGGCCAACGCAGATGCCAAGGCGCAAACCAGCGAGCAGAGAGAAGTGGTAATTGGATGGGACCATCTTATCAAGGCGTTGGATAATACGAGGGCGAGCATCAGTTCCGAAGAGAGGAATAGACTGCAAAGGATTTATACGGAGTTTGTCGTGGGCAGGAGTGGACAGATGAAGGATGGACAGGGCAGCATGGAAATTGGAGGGCGAAGCAGCTTAATGTAGGATATGCCTTTATATATTGGCACTTAAAATGGATGCAGATACGATTTATTCGTCTTTTAATAATCTTTGGGTCTATGCAATTCTTCCACATCCTTAACGTGATGCATCCTCAGCGAGGAGCTTGCCCATGCCTTCTAGAACAGCATCATGAATCTCCCCTCTCGCCGCAATCAAGCCCCTGTTCTGGTTGAGATCTCTACCGGCTCCAAAGTCCATAGCCTTTCCGTCGAGATCTGTCACCTTGCCGCCCGCCTCGGTCAGGATGAGCTGAGCACCAGCATGATCCCAGATCCACATGACGATGTCGTCGGATGAGGGCACACGGAGCTGCAAGTCGCCGCCGCCGACGAGGAGCGCCGCGTAGCGGATGTGGGACGAGTAAAGTTCTATGTTGGGAAACTTTGCACCAAAGGAGCTGGCGAGCTTGCTGATGAGGTCGTGGCGAGAGGTTGAGTTGCTCGAGTAGTTGATGATCTGGGCGTCAGCTAGGGGGTGAGCCTTGGAGACGCTGTCGAGAGGCTGTGCTTGCTGGAGACCGTCAAAGGCCATGGTACGGACTGTTGTGCCCTGGCCGCGAACTGCGGTGAGCATAAGACCTAGGCCTTCTTTATCGACGGTTGACTCGGCGACTCTTCCGTCCACGGGCTTCAAGTTTGCGCATCCCAGCACGCCAACGACTTCTTGGCCATCTTCTATCAGGGCCAGAGATACAGCGTATTGCTCGCCTCTGAGGAACGTGGCGGTTCCATCGATGGGATCCATGACCCAGAAACGCCCCTTTCTACCACCCTGTCCACGACCTCCGAGATCAATCACCTCGAGCAATTCGTCTACGCTCTGGGGACTCGCGAGAAGAGCCTCATCATCTGCATTCTCGAGATGCGCGCTGGATGCGAGCTCCCAGACACGATTCCTCAGAGCCTCATCCTCTCGCAGGGCGCTAGAGTCCTCCTCGCCGACAAAGGCGTCGCCGGGGAATGCGTTGCGGAGGGCACTGATGAGAATGGCCTGAGCTGCAAAGTCTGCGGCTGTTACGGGAGAGTCGTCGGCCTTTGAGATGCCGCTGACTGCTGAGAGGACTTTTTTTGTGAGGATGGAGGCTCGGAGGACGGCCAACTCTGCGATATGACGTTCACGGGCGTAGGAAGCCATGTTGGGATGCGAGTTCTGAGGGAGTTAGTGATGCGGCTTACAGAGGGTTTTAAGAGTTTATTTACTTGATGATCTGATATGTGCTAGTTGTGAGTCGGTGGTTGATATCATGAGTGAGTGAGAGAAAGATGATCAGTTGTAATGTTGGAGGTGTTTCCCCATCGAATGGATCCACAACATTATGCACGACTGTGGCAAGCAACTATCTCATACAAAATCATTGATATACTTCTTGACAATTAACAAGTAATAGCATATAAATACCTAGAGTATTGTATAAACTTACACAAATTCATCCAAATCTACTACATAAACTCCCGCTCCGGTCCTCATCTTAATCTGCCGACAATTACCTATACTATATCCTTCTGTTGTCAAACTGTTCAAGTCACAGACAGTATCTGCTGCTCCCAGCTCGATAGCTTCATCGGCTGATAGTCTTCTTGCCTTGAGCCTAAGTAACTGGGTTGAGCATGGGTCTGATGTTGTGTACTCGACGTGGAGAGTCAGTGACTTATCCAAACGTATTCTCTTGGCCGTGTTCTTATCGACCTGTCTCCATGGACTTGACTTATCGCTTGAATTGTTGGCTACTTGCTTCGCGTTGTCAACAAACAAACTAGAAGGCGTGATTTGATACGTCTCTGGGCTCGTCGTCTTTTCCAACTGAGACCCAAGCGTCGCTGTAGGTTGAGTGTCTTCTAGGTGTTCACTCAATGAAGAGAATCTATGTCTCTGGCAGAGAACTGCTTCATTGCGCACATCTTTGTCAGAGCGTAAATCACTCATAGATGCTCGTGGGAGCAGATGATTTTCATTCCCCATTAACAAAGGGTTATCGAAGTCTTGGGCAGCCAGACGTTCCATAGTTACCTTTGCAATACCTTGTACTTCGTTCGAACACCCTGATTGTACAGACTCTTGCATCAAAGTAACCGGACTTGTACTCTCTTGTGCGTCCAAGTGCGTCCCAGTTTGCTTTGATTGCTCCAGTCTATTCGAATCATCTGCCTGAGAAGACAGTGAAGCAACAGCCAAAGAAACAGTACTCTCAAGAGGATCATTGATCCGCTTCAATCCCTGACCGCTCATCATTTCGATTCGCTTCATCGCAATACGCTCCAACTCTTGTGGAAAGCGTCTTCTAGCCTCCTCGAGACCTGTAGATGGCAGTCTCCATCCAGGATAGATTCTTCCATGAGTTCGTGGTATTATATATTTCCCGTGGAAAGATATAAATGCGTTGCATAGAAAGCATGCGTCTTTGTTGGAGGATATGACTCGGGGAGGCTTTGGGCTTGGGTGACGCTCTAGATACCATATGAGTTGGATCTCGGCATGAATCTTTGGCTCATTCGTCATCGCCTTGAAATGTTTCTTCAACTTTTTCTTGTTATCAGCGAACTTTCTGATAAAGTTGTTCAGGTCCCAGTTGGTGTTGTGTTGCTTCTTCAATCTCTCCAGATGCTGGCCCAAATCAAAGCGTTCTATCGCCTCGTCTTCCACTGAACGAGTAAACGCTGTGGAGTCAAGAACGACGATAGTAGTAGAGACACTACCAAATAAGACGTATCTCTTGGCAAGCTTCACAATCGTACAGGCGGAATAATGGTAGTTTCCCAGTTTCTTGATGGTGTTGAGCAATCCACGACACAAGCCCGGATCGATTCTTGGACCGACTTGATCGACCAGTATTTCTTCAAGAGATGGGATCTTGCACATATCGGCAAAAGTCTTGATGATCACCTGAAGCTGTTTATCCGATTTTGAGGCGATGGATGGGTTCGGCGACATGTTTCTTTGAAAGGCCTCCATTTTGGAGACCAACATTTGGCTCAATATGATAAACTCTTCTTGATCGTGGTCCAGAGTCGATCGAGTCATTTCATTATTGACTCTCTGTAGAATAGTCGCGATACTTGGTTTCTGACCTCTTTTGGTAAATCGAGCCCTGCTCAGTATTCGACTGCGACACATGGAGATAATGGCGTCGAATACTTGAGAGTAGAGGTGTTTAGATCGTACTAATACAGCTCTCTTAGAAACAGTAGAATCTTTTTATGCACTCTTCCACTCACATTTCGGCGCTTGTTGAAGCAACTTGAATATTCCGTCGAACCCGTGCTTGACGGTATCGAGATATGAAGACGAGCCATGGCTGTCTTTAGCATTGGCTGCAACCATAACCTCGAGACCAGACACCTTCTCTTGTACACAGACAGCCGTGATTTTCAGGGCATCATCCCGAATACTCGATAAGAACGCCAATGTACATGACAGCAGCTTTTCATCTCGAAAAGACAGCGTTCGATTTGTTGTGTCTTTACTCTCTTCAACGACGTTCTTCTGAGGACTACAGCCAATGCGGCCGAGATAGTATAGCAGCGCGATGTTCTGAGTGCATCCAAGTTCTGGGTTCGAGATGGACATGATAAGTTAATCATCAGCGACTGGTTGCATAGATGTTCCTCCATCTACAATATGTATAGTCCACCACAATATATAGAATGTGGTGTTGGGTACAGCTGCTGCGGGAGGCCGGCCATTCGTCACCAAAGCGCCTTGATAGGGCGAGGTCGTTTTGATACGGCAAAAGACTGACCCTCATGAGCATCCAAGTTCCATCACTCCACTACAGGTTACTTGCCATGGTCAAGTTGGTCACGTTTTATATTTTAAAGCTTCTATCAACCCAAGCAGAAGCCCTTGCTTGGCGGTCGTTACTCTTTTTCCATCCGCAAGCCCTTTAATAGTCTTCATCTAACAACAATGAGGACCCTCTCTGCATACCCATCCGTGTCCCTCGTCTTTGTCCCGTCTCTCAACAAGAGGGCGGCCATCGACCAAATGAACATGGCGAGTATGGGAACGGGTGCCTGTAATAAATCCGTTTCAACAAATAGACGCAACGCTGAACCTTCTCAAATGCATCAAGACGTGTCCTCCAGCGTATAACCTTGGCGATGGCCAAGTCAAAACAACTCCACCTATGACAAGTCCTATATCATGCAATCCGGGTATGATCTGAGCCTCTCCACACCAAGCTTCAGGGCAACATCAACATGATATACCAGCCCTTGAGGTATGCACAACCAAACGCCAACCCCATGCCGAACGTAAAAAAAAAAAAAATATGCTAATGTCGTAATGAAACACAATTCAGTTATACCTGATCATGACAGTTTTTGAGATCCTTCGTGACAACCAGTGAGTGCTCTTTTGGTCTGATTATGCACCATTGGTCTTGGCTGAACCGGATCCCCCCTTGCTACGGGAGTGCAAGGTGCGGTACATGTTGCTCAGTCGTTTTCCCGTCACGCTCTTGCTTGTATCATCCACGGGCCACAAGGCTGCCAAAAAGTCCCTTAAAAATACGTTAGCTAGGCTCAATGCGAGGACACCATCATTAACATAAGACTTACCAAAAGTTGCTCTTGAGACCCTCGTCAGCAGCAGTAGCGGCCAGCTTTTCGTCGAGAAAGGTGCCGATAACAACCAGCTCAACGCCAAAGATAGATGCGCGCTCCTTGCTGGACTTGACATTGTCTTTAGTCGTCGAAAGAATCCTTTCAAAGTTCTCGCGGACAGGCTTCAGCAAAAACCATATCATCGCGTCATTGTCCTTGTCCCTCTGATCTTTGTTGTCGCCGATGCGTCGAAGCTCGTCCAGCCGTCGAAGAGCCTTTGCTCGGCGCTCATCCTGAGGGTGTGAGTCTTGAGCTCGTTCGTGTTCGCGGTCTCGTTCACGGTCACGATCCTCGCGATGTCGGTCATGTCGACGGTCATCACGACGGTCATCCCGGCGGTCATCCCGGCGGTCGTCACGGCGGTCATCACGTCGATCATCCCGGCGGTCATCGCGTCGGTCGTCTCGGCGATCATCACGGCGATCATCTCGATGACTGTGGCTAAGACGATGCTTCTCGTGTCGTCGGTCGTCGTCTTCCCGGTACCGACGCTTCTCGGATCTATCCCTATCGTCTCCGTGCTTGCTAGACCGACGGTGCTCTTCGATACGGCGATGCTTGGGACTACGACTGTCCTCATGAGACAGATGCTTCCGCTTGTAGTCGGGTCTCGGGGTACCACGGTCCTCGGCGTGGCTACGAGATCGATGGAGATCGTTGTGAAGGTGCTCCCTATCACGATCACGAGGTTTCTTCCCATTGTGAGGAGCGGGAGATGCTGTAGCACTTCCACGGTGGCCATTCGTAAGTGACTTCTTGTTGTTACGGTGGTGGTTCTCCACCGCCCGTAGCACGCTCCGATCATTCGAGTGCTTCGCCTGCAAGACAGAGAGCAGATACTCTGAGCGGCGAACAAGATGAACTGCGCCGGGGGCTTTCATCTTGTCGTTGCCTTTGCTGCGCTCCTCCTTCTTCTCGACACGGTGTTCCTCAAGGAAGAGCTTGTCAGCCATGTCCAGATCAGGATCATCTCGGATTTGAGGCCAAGCACCGAAACCGTGTCTGTCAATGCCGACCAGAAGCATAGCATCTTCCTTTGCGCCCCAAGCGCACGAATAGCTAGCAGCCTTTGTAGCATCAGGGAGACGGAACGCCCGCCAGTCGCTATGGCTGCGGATAGCTTGCCGAAGAAGCTGAAGCTGTTTGGGTCGTTCTATAGCCGTCTCAGCGTTCACCTTCTTCAGATCGCCAAAGTCAATCAAAACAGCCTTTCGATCCTTCTTGGTGAGTGTCTTGCCGAGCCTTTTTTCTTCCTCTGCCATCTGAGCGTAGTTCTCGTCAACAGCTTCTTTGGCTGCTTTGATAAACTCATCAAGGACCGACTTGACATAGTCATGGTCTCTCTCTTTGAGTTTGGCTTCCTTCATGATCTCTTCGCCGCGATCATCCATTGAACCATAGCGGAAATAAGCCTTGATAAGGCCACGCTGCTCCTTGTCGGTCAAGGGCCGCTTCGGGTCAGAGAGCAAGGTTCGGCGCTCTTCCTCCTCCTTCTCTCGCTGTTCTTTCTGACGTTTCTTAAAACGATCGGCACGATCAGTCTCTCTGTTGCGACTCTTGATAGTGGCTCGTCGTGGTGCGCTTTCAGCCGCCACCTTTGCAACATAAGCCTCATGCTGCTTCTTCTCCTCTTCAGCCTTGATCTCGGCAAGCTTATCAGCCGGAATGATTTGGTCCCAGTCAAGATTGATATCATCAACTTTGACATCAGTGATTTGCATGAAATTGTCCCAGTCGATACCGCCACTGCTGAGGTTGATCTTGTCATCCACCTTTGTCTTGGTAACCTCAGCATTCTCGAGAATCGAATCAATATCAAGCTGCTCAAGACGTTCTTGGTTGCCGCTTTGTTCAAACATCTTGGAAGAACGCATCTTGAGCACCATTTGAATGTCTTCGGATGACGAGGGGCCATCCACTCTGAGACCCTTCTTGTTAAGTTCTTCCTTGAAGGCCGCTTTACCATCGTCGGTGACACCAGCCTGAATCGTCAGGTACTCCAGCAGAAGCTTGTTTCGAGCTCGCTCGAGAACCTCCTCTTCAACTGTTTCCTTGGATACAAGACGGTAGATGTTGACAGGTCGCTTTTGGCCGATACGATGCGCGCGAGCCATGGCTTGCAGGTCAGCCTGTGGGTTCCAATCTGAATCAAATATAATGACCGTGTCTGCGGTCATCAAGTTGATTCCTAAACCACCTGCTCTGGTAGAAAGAAGGAAACAGAAGTCATCACTGTCATCAGCATTGAAGTGATTAATGGCCATGCGTCGAGGGCCAGCTGCAATGGTACCATCAAGTCTCTGGAACTTGTAGCCTCGCAAGGAGCAGTAGTCTCCGAGAATGTCGAGCATCTTGACCATCTGACTGAAGATCAGGACTCGATGACCATCTTTGTTCAACTTCGAAAGAAGCTGGTCAAGCAGCATCATCTTTCCACTGCTAGCAATCAAGCCTTTGATTTGGTCTTCGCGACGTACGCTGCCGGCCAAGACCTTTTCCTCGGCACCCGGAAACATGTACGGATGGTTACTGATCTTCTTGAGCTCCATCATGATGTTGAGGAGAGAGTTCTTGTGTCCGTTGGTAGCATCACAAAGCGCCGTGTAGTTTCGGGTCAAGATATTCTTGTAGTAGTCCAGCTGTACATCTGAAAGCTCTACGCGAATGATCTTTTCTGTCTTTGGTGGCAGATCAGACTCAACAGTCTCTTTGGTTCTTCGCAGGATGTAAGGGGCGATGGCTTTGTGGAGTTGCTGGAGCTTTTCTTGCGCATCAACGGCAGACAAGGAGTCAAGGTCTTCGTCAATGTCCACCTTTCCGGGGTTTAGGAAGTCGAGGAGGGCAGACAACTCGGCCAAGTTGTTTTGAATAGGTGTACCCGTGATCAAGATCTTGCATGGGATACCGAAGCTCACCAAACGATTGTATAATTGCGATTCACGGTTCTTGAGACGATGAGCCTCATCAACGGCAAGTGTCTGCCACTTAATAGACTGCAGGAACTGCCAGTCTTGGAGAATGAACTCGTACGAAGTGACCAGAATGTTGAACTTTGGCTTCTTTGGGTTGCCGTCAACAAGCAGCTCGTGCTCGCGGATGATGTTTCGGGCGTCTTCGGGTCCCAGGTAGACGACGTAGTTCAGGTCTGGGGACCAATGGTTGAAGGTGTCACACCAAGCAGGAATAACACTGAGAGGAGCGACCACAAGTGATGGGCCTTCCTGACGGCGTGCGTTGCGAAGCCAACTGAGGAACGAGACGGTCTGAACTGTTTTTCCTAGACCCATTTCATCGGCAAGGATCACGTTGTTACCTTTGGTCCAGTTGAGGCAGAGGAAATTGAGTCCCCTCAGCTGAAAGTTTCGAAGTTCGCCGCCTTTGATGAAGTCGGGCTGTTCTTCTAACTTCACCATCCGTGATCGCGTGTCAAGGTTTGTTTCCTTTCGGTCTGACTGCCACGAACGAGATGCTCGATCAAGATATTGATCAATCTGATCTTGGAAGTTGTCGCTGATGTCTGCAGCAACTTCCCATGTGCATTCTTCATAGGTGAGACCTTTCCACTTGACGAGGTATTCGGGGCCATCTTCCCCATCTCGTACAGCCACGACTCGCTCGACCTTGGTATAGTCCTCGTAAGCCTCCTCGTCCCGCTCGCGATCAAGGAAGAACTGTTCCTTGGTTTCGGGAGGAACATCATCGCTGAAACGAATGTCTACCTCGTAGTCGATGAATTTCCTAAAATAATTCTCGACTCTTCGATGACCACGAAGACCTCGAAGGTCGTCGAAGGTTTCCCATGTGTCATGCAAGTGCGACTTGCCCTGCCACTTGATAAAGTATTCGAAATCATTCTTAGAGGAATCATAAGACAGTTCAAGGCCGTCTTTGAGCCGATGTCGAACTACTTTTTCCACATATGGCGAGTCATCAACGTAGTCGACAACATGGGAAGCCGGAACGAGTTCATCGTCGTCGTCTTCATCATCGACATCGCTTTCTTCGTAGGCACCTTGCTGTACCTGTGCAGCGCGACGGCTCGACCACCGCTTTTCAGCAAAGGCGAGTGCTGGCTGTGCTTCGCGTTGCAATCGAGCCTTCTTCTGAAGACTCTTCGCGCGGGCACCACCGTACGTGTCTGAGTCGGAATCGGAGTCGGCCGTCGAGGCTCGTAGTATTGGGGTACCGATCTTTGAAGCTGAGAAAACTGTGTTAGCCAGTGACCGAGAGCTGTAGCCTCGTTCGAGGCGAGAACAAGGAGAAAACATACTAGGGCGAGAGGTTTCTACACGTCGTCGTTTTGTTGTACGACGGCTGACAGGTGGCTCTGAGTCCGAATCATCAGATTCGACCTGCGACGATTGAATTAGTGGTGCATCCCAGCACAGGTTTGCGATGAGAACCTACAATTTTTCGTTGTTCACGAGGTCGCGTCTGGATGAATAGTCAGCTACCAAGAAGGGGCCTGAATGAAAATTTTTCACAACGTACGCTGCGTCTCAATCCATAGAGTTCTGGATTGGCCTTGATATACTCGTCTTCCTCGACGGCGGCCTTGCGCTTGGAGGCTCGATTTGAGTCGGTAGAACTGGCGCGGTCTACCACCGCGTCTTCGTTCTGGGAGGGGAGGCTCTCCTCCATGTCGAAGTCTGCGTCATCAGACGCATTGTCTTCGCTGGACTGTTCACTCCCCGACATGCGTGTATCATCTTGAACTATGTTCGAGTCGTTGTTCGCATCGTCTGAAGATGTCGGGGATGGTTGGTCAAGCGTGTGATCGGGGGCATCGTGGGAGTCGCTATCGGTTACGTGGTCTCCTGTATCGAACGACATGCTAATTTCATCGTCCGGCGACAAATGTCCATTGGAAGGACCCCCTAGAGAAGGGGGGGACATCATGATGGTGATGAGACTGGCTACCTACTACAAGACGCGACAATATTAGCTGATGTTCTGGTCTGACAGGTGCGGTTGAGGGATTAATGGAACGACGCGATTCTGGCGACCCATGAACAGCCCCAGAGAAGTCGAAATACGGCAAAAACAGTAGAGATGGTTCACTTGTCGCATCCCGTGTAAGTGGTCGATGGCGAGGCTGATGGAAACCCCGATACCGCAATTGGGAGGGCTAGGTGAGTTGTGTGCGGTGTATCGAGTCGCAGGGACATCCGGATGAGCGTATAGCATCGAAACCATCAACTGCCATCATCATATGCCATGTATAGGACTCTTATAAAGGCAATATCGCGATGGATATGGGCGAGGCCGAGGCGGGATCGACGACAGGCGACGGGCCAGCAGGCCAGAAACGCGGTAGAGACTGGAAGGGGCAGGAAGAGCAGGGGAAACTCACAAGTCATTAAAGAATAACATACAGACGGCAGCCAACATGTAGATAATATCGGCAACCTGTCGGGATGTGTTTGGGGGTATCGGGGCCCGGTGACGTGGGTAGGGACGGGAGAATCAATTTGGTGGAGAGGTAGGAACCTGAAGATTTGGTTTGCACGGGGGTTGAGAGGTCCCCAAGCACGGCCACTAGTTGTGGACTACCTTGGTTAGGTTTGATTGGTGCACGTGACCTTGCTGTGTCTGATGCACTGCAGCGCCGACGTAGAAGCATAAATAGGTAAAAAGAGCAGTGATTTTGTGTGCGCGAGTGACAAGACAGTTCCGAAATTCAGAGATAACCTTTTATATACGTTACTTGATAGAGTCGGTTTCGTGGTTTATGTTCTCAAAATAGAGGTTGAAAACGCATATACCTCTCAGCCTTCTTCGAGGGTCTACCGATTTTGGAATAGCCAATCAAGGCGTTGCTCTATTAGCGTCCTTACCCTAGAAAATGGTTTGTTTGAAAATGTGATTTGTTTTAGTAGGCAGAACAATAGAACAATATTAAGTGACTTAGATTAAGATAGAGGTTGATATTTTCTCTGTCCTGAATTTGCCGTTTATATAATCGGCTCATCGTCGCGCACAATAGCTCCGCATGCTTATTGACATTTAAGTTGACAATAGCATGCCAATACCTTATTCGGTGGTCACTACCTATTGTGAAGACACACTACCGTTGAGACACTGATAACATCTGTCCAGTGTCAATGTTGTTCATCACCGACACCGAAAGTGTTCCGAGGCATTGACCAAAATGAAGGAATAATCCGACGTCCTTTGACCTGTCCGCCTACAACCATACTCTGAACTGCATGAATGTCACGTATTCAGAAACTGACAAATTTCACTTCCAAAAGTTGTAGGTATTCAACATCGAAACCTCCAGCTGATTGTATAAGCCTTTAGGACTGTCACTATTACCAACCTGATCAGTTATAAGTTCGAGTAGAAAACCACCAGGTCTTCTCCCGAGTTTTCATGATGACCCCAGTACTTTGTAATCTAAAATGATATATTATCAAATCTGCTGGTGCACTGACCTATGGATTGCGGTTGAAAGTCAAACCTATCCATCTATGGATGTCGGATTCAGATCCCAGTCTTACAACCAGACCGCCACGGTGTTCATGCAAACCTGACAGAGATTGGATAGCAGTACCAACGAACATGTTCGTCCAAGGGTACAGCACTGCTCATAAAGTATTGGAGATTTAATATCCTATTCCTTGCTTGTTAACCTCTAACCGTAATAGTTGGACACTAAGCAGATACCTGGGTGGCTGCAGCGCCCAACGTCATATTCCCGTACTGCAATCGCAACTCAAAAAACAAGGTCACATTCGCAGTACTCACCCTCTGACCAAGTAGGTCAGGTCCACAGCCCCATTCTAAGCAAATGAAAGGACAAGAAAATTGGATTACCACACAATCCAAGCCAAGGTCCTTTTTATTCTTTCTCCCTCTTCTCCCCGTATATTCTGCTTTGCTTTGCTTCGCTTCGCCCCTCATTGAACGAGCCTCGACGAGCGCCTGCGTGTCATCTTCTCTTGCGCGCGCGAGAAAACGAAGCATCTCGCCCAAGGCACTTGACTTTTGTTAGAACTCGCCTCGTCTGTAAAAAAACGCGAATTTTACCCCACCACACACACACAACACCAAACAAAGACCTTGCCAACGATCGTCGTATTATCGTAACAATGTCGGACAAGCTCACGCGGTATGTGGATGACCCTCGAGAATAAGGAGAATACACCAAAAAAAGAACAGAGAATAGTGACTAACAAAAACTCTGACAGTATCGCCATCGTCAACAGCGACAAGGTCCGTCCATCATCGTCACCCTCTCTGCCCCGCCAAAAAAACCAATTTCTGACCCCTCCTTTTTAGTGTCGCCCGCGAAAATGTCGTCAAGAGTGCAAAAAGTCGTGTCCCGTCGTCCGTAGCGGAAAGCTCTGTATCGAAGTTCAACCCGACTCTCGCCTGGCCTTCATCTCCGAGTCCCTCTGTATCGGTTGCGGTATCTGCCCAAAGAAGTGCCCCTTTGACGCCATCACCATCATCAACTTGCCCACCAACCTCGAGAGCCAGGTCACCCACCGATATGGCCCCAACAGCTTCAAGCTGCACCGTCTGCCCATGCCTCGACCCGGTCAGGTTCTTGGTCTTGTTGGAACCAACGGTATTGGAAAGAGTACCGCTCTCAAGATTCTGAGTGGAAAGCTCAAGCCTAACTTGGGTCGACACGACAACCCCCCTGACTGGGAGGATGTTATCAAGCACTTCCGTGGCTCCGAGCTTCAGAGTACGTAGCGCACAAACTCAACCAAGGGGTAATAATACGAATGCATACTGACTCGTCAAACAGACTACTTCACCAAGCTCCTGGAAGATGACCTCAAGGCAGTTGTCAAGCCCCAGTATGTGGATCAGATCCCCAAGGCCGTCAAGGGTCCCAAGAAGAGCGTTCGATTCCTCATCGAGAGCCGTGCCTCGCTCGGAAACATGGAGGAAGTCGCCAATGTTCTCGAACTGAACCATATCATGGACCGAGACATCAACTTACTCTCTGGTGGTGAGCTTCAGCGTTTCGCCATTGGAACTGTTGCTGTCCAGAAGGCCGATGTCTACATGTTCGATGAGCCTTCTTCCTATCTCGATGTCAAGCAGCGACTTAGCGCTGCTCTGATCATTCGCTCCCTCCTCCGTGACAATGACTACATTATTGTCGTCGAGCACGATTTGTCCGTTCTCGACTACCTCTCCGACTACATCTGCGTTCTCTACGGCCAGCCTGCAGTTTACGGTGTTGTCACCCTACCCCACTCCGTTCGTGAGGGTATCAACATCTTCCTCGACGGTCACATTCCCACCGAGAACTTGCGATTCCGCGATGAGTCCTTGACCTTCCGTATTGCTGAGACCACCGACGAGTTTGCCATCGACAAGTCTCGCGCCTTCACCTACCCCAAGATGGAGAAGACACTCGGCAACTTCAAGCTCAGCATTGAGGCCGGCGATTTCACCGATTCGGAGATTATCGTCATGATGGGTGAGAATGGTACCGGCAAGACCACTTTCTGTCGACTCTTGGCTGGAGCTCTGAAGCCCGACAGCAAGAAGAGCGTTCCCGAGATGCGAATCAGCATGAAGCCTCAGACCATCACACCAAAGTTCGAGGGCACCGTTCGCCAGCTCTTCTTCAAGAAGATCAAGCAGGCTTTCCTGTCTCCTCAGTTCCAGACCGACGTTGTCAAGCCTCTCAAGCTCGACGACTTTATTGACCAGGAAGTCAAGAACCTGTCTGGTGGTGAATTGCAGCGTGTTGCTATTGTTCTTGCTCTCGGTCTCCCTGCCGACATCTACCTGATCGACGAGCCCTCTGCCTACCTTGATTCCGAGCAGCGTATCATTGCCTCCCGAGTCATCAAGCGATTCATTATGCACTCCAAGAAGACTGCTTTTATCGTCGAGCACGATTTCATTATGGCCACCTATCTTGCCGATCGTGTTATTGTCTTTGACGGACAGCCCGGTATCGACGCTCATGCCAACAAGCCCGAGTCTCTCCTCACCGGCTGCAACAAGTTCTTGAAGAACCTCGACGTTACCTTCCGTCGTGACCCTACAAACTACCGTCCCCGTATTAACAAGAACGGATCTCAGCTCGACCAAGAGCAGAAGATGAGCGGCAACTTCGTAAGTCTACTCTGTGTTTTTATAAGATGATTGACAGCTAACAAAATTTTACAGTTCTTCTTGGAGGAGAACGCTGATAAGAGCTAAAGGCGTTTATAAGGAGAATTTTCCTCCCCTTGATGGTGCATCTCCCGGCGTTTGCGGTGTTCAAAATGGAAATGGGAAAAAGAAGCGCGGGGAACGGGTCCTGGGAATAGATGACGACCGCAGCGTCGGCGAGGACGACGATCCAGATGGATAACGACGGCGACGGCAGCGTATCCCCTGTTGTCTGGTCCTACGAAGCAGCCTGTTTTCAAGGTTGTGTTTTGTCTGTTTTTGTCTTTTTCTCTGCATTAAACTCACGAGTCGAGACAATCGACATCTCGATGAGTATCTTGCGAGAATGAAACATGACTGTTTCGTAGATTGAGGGACAATGGATCTAGCAGGATCACTGCCGTCTCAAGAAGGTTTCCTACCTCGCGGGAAACAAACTCCATAATGAGAATGATGGCTGTCAGTTAGTTTACTTTATTTCAATCACACAAAAGACATTGGATCGTCCAACAAGAGCCATTTCAATTACCTCGAGGGCTGGTTATAACTAAGATATCTAACTAGGCCTTTGCATCCATCCACCTAGACAAACTCCGTAACTGCCACATTACGTACAAACTCACAAGTAGGAGAAACCTAGGATAAGAAATGGAAAAAAACACATACTGGCCAAATAATTATGCTTCTGGGGAGCAACACGGTCGCCATCTGTTTCCACCGCTGCGGCACTGGGCGGCCATGGCGACCAACAGCCGCAAGCCTGTACTCGAGAGTCATCTCGCCGGACAGACGTTGTCAGGGGATTGACAATGTCGGTACGTACTGAGAAAGAGTGCAGCAGCTCTTTGCTTCAACCATAGCTAGAAGATACTGTCTCGTTTTCAATCCTCTTCAATTTCGCCCTCCTCGCTTCCGGAATGCACATCTTTAGCCGGAGGGGGAGGAGTCTTTTTGCGAGGACGTTCTTCGGCACGCGGCGGAGTGCGCTCGCGCGATCGCTCTCTTCTCACCCTCTGTGAAAGCCAGTTAGCCTCGCCCTAGTTTCTGTGGCCTTGCAGTGTTTTCCGCACCTTTGCATCTCGCGAATCTCGGCGAGTGTAATCATCTTCATCATCGGGGCGTCTGCGTCGAGAGCCGGATGGCCGCTCATCTCCATAATTGAGCTCATCATACGATCCTCGGTCGATGCGACGACGATACAATCTCTCACGCTCATCTTCCCTATCTCTGCGTTCGCGGTCGTAGTAACTGTCATCCTCGCGGCGCGAGCGAGAAGGTCGATCATAGTCTCGGTCCCGCTCGCGCTCGCGTTCACGGTCACGTTCTCGTTCCCGCTCACGACGAGGGGGAGGCGAGAGACGGCCCCGGTCTGATCCCAAGAGACCTTCGGCCATTGTGGATTTCCGGTGGTTACGTTCTCGTTCGGCAATTGCTTTGCGTCTGTCCGCTTCGTAGGCATCTGGCTCGGGACTGCGACTACGTCGAGAACCACGTCCACCGCTACGATGAGATCGCTCACCTCTAGATCGTTCCCTCTCGCGGCGATGCAAATCTCGCTCGCTAGACATGCGATCGCGCCGTCTATAGCTTCGGTCTGCTTCCTCTTCCTTCTCGCGAAGTCGGCGGAGGTGCTTGTCAAAAGCATTACGTCGAGCGTCTTCGGACGCGATGGCCTGGAACTCGTCTGATTTCAGAAGTCGAGGTCGTACCTTATCATATGTATCACTTAGAGTGATAGGAGGTTCCATGCGTTTCATGTAGGCGCGCAAATCGTCAACGGCTCTACGTTGCTGGCGCTCAGACTGTCGATCATCGTCTCGCTTGGACGAACGCTTTTCGCGAAGCTGGTGATGCTGTTAGTACAGGCACAAGAAATTAACATGATTAGGTCAACCTACTCGGTCAAAAACAAGTTTGAGAATATCCGGTTCAATGTTAGCAGTCCGTCGATCATCCTTCATAATGGAGAGGAACTCTTCAAAATCGCTCGTAGGCGTGAGATCAAACCGCTTGTCCTGAAACTGTTAGCAACTGCCCGCACGTACTTTATTAAATATTGATAACTCACTTCAAGAACATCCAAAACGTCGTTTCTGGGTCCGCGCAGGCCACGCTCTTCCTCCTCGATAACGTCCCAGAAGAGTTCTTGAGGGGTGGAACCACTTTGGCCAACGGCGTCGGTGTAGCGAGTGTCGTTTTCAATAAGGGGAACAATTTGACTCCATTTCGTTCCAGCGTTGATTTTGCCATCTCGGCGAAGTTCGCTGAGGAGGGCCTTGAAGGCATCTCGGGCCTTGCGTTCTTTGCGGAACTTCTTGTTCTTCTCCTCCTGCTTTGTGTCGTTGAATCTGCGCTCCAAAGCCTTCATGTGGTTTTGGAAAGCAGTCAGGATGTCAAACTTGGTGAGAGCCTGGTATTTTTCGTCATTCTGGAAAGGCGGGGTAGATGAAATGATACCTTGGGCATCAGCCCATCGAGTATAAGGCTCCAGGTTGAGCTTGGGAAGCAAATCAATGAGGCCGTCCATAGCGTTCTTCCTGAGAGATGTCTGCTGCTCGGCGTGTGCCTTCTTGAGGCCAATGATGTATTCTTCAAAGAGCTGGCGGCGTTCACCCTCGTCATTAGTAGAGCGGAAGATTGTCTCGCCTTCGATGATGGGACGCGCGGTCTTCCAGCGGGTGTAGTGAGTGATCTCGGGATGCCTCTTAAGCATAGTCTCGAAGTCAGCACGTAGTTTAGCCAATCTTTCCTTGGCGCGCTCCTTATCCTGGATAACCACGTCCTGACAATACTTATCGAAAGCGGCCCTTCGATCCTTGGGATCCTTGATCGCGCGGAACTGAGGGTCTCGTGCAGTGGCTCGGATTGTCTGCTCCCAAGTCCAGTCTGGCTGAACTCCACTCCGTCGGAGGAGCTTCGCAAAAGCAGCCTCAGCCTCTTCGGCGGTGGCATATTCAGGGTCGTTCGTCGCGGGTACAAAAGCCTGGACTTTGGGGTCGTTGCCATACGTGATCTGACGGGATTCGGGATAGGTGTCGCGCTGATCGCGATGCTGGTCGTAAGATGGCTGAGAGTAACCGCCAGGGGCAGTGGGAGGCGTGTAGGGAGTTGCAGAAGCTGGAGTTGCGGGCTTGCTTGTTGCGCCAAGGGCAGTCTTGTATACATCGGGCATCTCCCAAGAGCTCTGTTTTGTCTCAGTGTTATACCAATACTTTCGGCCTCCTTCAGCAGTGTATTCCTTCCATGGCTGGTTTGCAAGAGCGCGCTTGTAACATGTTAGCATATATATTAAACCAAGCAGCGAGAGATCTTGAAAATACTCACTTCAGCTGGGCTCATCAACTCCTCCGGCTTAGTCCATTGCGTCGCCTTGGTAGTCGGGTTATAGTAGTAGGCTCGTCCATCAGGAGTATGGTGCTCCTGCCAAGCCGGAGCTGGCTGACTGTAAGGAGAGCCGAAGCCATTCATCGTGAGTAGATATTATCGCGATATTCAAAGAGTATGCGCGACGCGATCCGATAAATAACGGCTATTGGCGTTGAAGAAGGGTTAGGATTGACGAGATTTGTTTGTCGATTTGGGCGCCACCAACTTTTTGTGCACGGACCACGTATTGTCGCGACAGCTAATTTTGGTGATTGATTAGGTAACGCACCTGAGGCATCCATTCGACCCAAGCTGTTACAGTAGGGACCACGTCTCTAAGGGGCATGGGTCGCATTCCGACTTACACGGTTAATCTAACAACAAACAGAACAAAAAGGGATAAAATAACGATTCAAGCGCCTTTATATCCTTTCTTCCTGCTCCTCTGAGATAAGGGCGCCATCTCACCATTCAAACTAATATGTCGGACTCTGAGACGACCACAGACCAAGAGTCTATCCCACCAGAAGCTAATGCTGAGCCCGAATCTCTCACTCAGGTGAAAAGGAGCCTTTTCATTACTGATCCAACAACTGAATTTGCGGAGCAATCACACTTATCTTACCTGATACCAGAAGATACAAACTTGAACCTTGAGGCAACTTTCAAGGATCTTGAACCGGGAAAGTCAATATTCGACTCTATCAAGTGCCGAGATGCACTCTTCTTTGGTGGGCAGCTTCACCAAATCCTATACAGGACTTATCACTAACAATTCAAAGATGAGACTGTTACTCTTCTCTTACTACTAAAGACTCCCTGGAAAGACGAGGCATCTCTTCGTACTCACCTCAGCCGGCTAGCAATATCCGTCGAGGCTCAGATCATCAACGGCAAGACTCGCGGTAGGGACAACTCCACTGCAGAGACTGTCTTCTCAGGCACAGTCCCAGATATTGATGATCCATTTATTATTGTCGATGGAGATGAGGAAGAAGATGAGGAGGACCCAGACAGTGGTGATGACGGTCAAAGCCAGAGCGTCTATGCAGCTTGGAAACTCCCCGTCTTTCTGAGCCGACCACGTGCACGAATTTCTACACCAACCATCGTCTTTACCGCATCTGCAAGTCTAAAGCCCGAGGTCTCAGCTGATATAATAGGAAAGGGAAGCGGTTACCTTCAGAGCGGAGTGCCCTCAGGTTTTAACCTTCTCGAGTCCTTTGGAAGCGACGCTGCTCTCGGCGGAGTCAAGCCTCGGTTATCTGCTTTGCGAGTATCGAGAGTCACGCCTGTCACACGCTCGCAAGATGTGACGAAGCATATACGAGCCCTACCCCAAGTAGAGCACAAGATATTTCCCGTTATTCATACCAGAATCCGCTTCTCACGGCCGACGACGGCACCGACCAGTTCGGCTGTGATTGCCTTACTAGAGGTTGACTTCACCTCTCATTTCGAATGCGAGGTGTCATTAGACAATATCGACCTCTCAATCCTCGATGCTACCATTGAAAATCTAAACAACGATGCGGGCATGCAACTACCACTGGGCTGCGTATCTCACGACCACATCACGTTCCTCTACCGCATTGCTCCACGACAGCACGATGTTACCGTCAAGAACCCCATGCGAGATCTCAACATCAAAATCTCCGCCACCGCCCAGGTTGTCCCTGGCCGGTGCACGCCCAGCATGGAAATGTCATGGACGACTCAACTCGACTTTACTCTCCCAGTCAATCCTGGCTATGGCTCAGCAACAGCTGGCACTGGCATCATCCGCGCCCATCGCCCATCTCAGCTTTCCATCACCGGCCAAGCTGTCCACCCTCTCATATCGCCATCAGTCAGCCGTCCAGATGCCCTCCCCGCTCTAGAGGCTGCCACAACCAACACAGAGGCCGCCGTGCCAGAGCTAGGCATTACTATGACCTTCACCGGCCCATCTGAGCCTGTCCATCCAGGCCAAGTCTTTTCCTGGACTGTTTACATCGTCAACCGTGTTACAGACAAGAACCCAGCACCTCCGCGCAAGCTGGCTTTGATGGCAATACCCAAGCGTCGGCGAGGCGAGGTCCGCATAACACGTCCCCCTTCAGTGGGGGGTCGACGACAAGGCGAAAAGGACATTGCCGATGCAGTCACGGACGAGAATGTGCTTCATGCACTGCAAAAGAACTCTTCTGTTGAGTCTACCGATGTCGTCTGTTTGAGTGCTGACACCCGTATTGGGCCTCTTGCACCAGGAGCCTGCCACGTCGTCGAGTTACAGTTTCTGGCTTTGCAAGAGGGCGTTGTAGGCCTGGAGGCAATGCGTGTCGTCGATTTGGGGTCACAAGAACACGTTGATATTCGGGATTTGCCTACCATGCTTGTAGAACCAGCAGCAGCATGACATTTTGTCAGATGAATCAAAGGTGTCTACGTTCAACGTCAAATCATTGATGTGATGTGTTATATTTCAAATCTCATTATCAGTACAATAATCTTAGCATATGCCCAGCGCCTTCTAATAATGCTATAAACTCCTGCTGCGTATAGTGCATGTCCCTTATGAAAACACCGCTGTAAATGCTCCGACAAGCAACTCATAATAGGTCATCTAGGTCGTCGTCCCATCCCAATCTTTGATAAATCGATACCGGCTTGGTAGGCTCGGACTCAACGTTGTTATTCTCCATATCGTTCATGTTCTTCGTTTTGACAGTCTTCACAGGCGTCGCCAAGATCTCATCATGCCGAGGCGAGGTAAAACTGACCTTTCTCTTCCGGTCTACAGTAGCGTTTGGGGCGAACAAATCTGCGGCAGAGACTGTTCTTCGCTCCAATGACGGCGAGGAAGGTGGGAATGGTAAAATGTCTTGGTCATTTGCAGGTCGACGGATAAAACTCGACCCAGCCTTGGTCGGCGTACTGCCGATCCTCTCAAAATCTGGTGTAGGGCTCCGGCGGAGAGCATCCCGCTGACCTCCACGATAACCTGTCGAAGGAACCATAGAAGGAAGGCTTGAAGGTGGAATGGCATCCTCAGTGCTCATTATCGGTGTAGCTGTTGCTACTTCGGGCTTGGCGGCGAACATGTCTTTGAAGCGAGCGTTCGCTGGAGTTGCCTTCACAACCGATGCACCCATGGAGCCTCTGCCAGGTTTCCTCTCTAAAGTAAATCATTAGCCACAAAATGTCAGGGAATCCAATATTTGAACACATACTCTTTGCCGAAAGGCTCACAGTCGCACGGCGCTCTGCCGCTTCAGCCAGTGCCTTGCCGACAACCTCACGATTCGGTTTCCTCAACGAAGAAATGGCCTCCTTCAATTCCGCGTCAACCTGAGCCTTCTTATTAGATTTCACATCTTGCAAGTTGGAAACGCTGCTGCTCCGAGAGAATGGCCCGCTCTTCCTGTTCAGTAGGTCTGGCTCTGCGTTTAGCACCGACTTCGTCAGAGCAGGATCGCTTGCTTCTCGCTTGATGCCAGGTAGGGAGGTAGATGTCGCTGAGCGCATAAGAGCAATCATATTGCTTGGGCCTCTGGACACGCTTCGCCGAGACTGTTGCTCGGTAGAAAGAGCTCTTTGTAATGTCCTTGTAGGCTGACCTGATGAGGACCGTTTGGCTACTGCACCTGGCTTCGAGTCGCGTTTGCTTGATGGCCGCCTCAATGCTTTGGGTCTCGAAGGTTTCACGATGACAGGTCCTCCCAATTTGCGGTTAATCGAATCACATAGCTCAGGGAGTCTATGAGAAAAGCTATGCAGGTTAGTCTCCGTGCTCAATAATGTGTGGCTTTGGTGCTTACAATGGTACAATAATGTCCACACAGAAGTCTTTGAGGGGCTCCGATGATGCCTTTTGTTGAGATTGGCCATCTGGCGCTTGTGAAACTTGAGAATCCTCTAACAGCAACTGCTCATCAGAAGCAGTGGATTGCCATATAGTCAGGCGATCGGCGTGCACATCAACGAGAACAGGAAGGTTGTGCTTGTTCCGTTTCTTGGCAGCAGGGGGCGCCATATCACCTCGAGACTCAGCAGCACCAGGCAGAGTGGGGAGCTGGCTCTCTTCGACGTCATCCGTGGGCTTGAGAGGAGCCAATGCAAGTATCTCCAAGATAATGATCATCTGGAGCTGAGTTTCTCTTGTACGAAGCATAGAAGTAACCGACTTGATCTGCTGGGCGGGTACGTCTGTCTCGTCTTCCTTCAGTTCGGGTTTGTTTGTAGCCCACCACTTCCTGATGTGAGTTTCCTCATGCGGATAGAGCCCGTCTTTGCCAATTTTCATCTTTTTGACCCGGCGTCGTCTTTTTCGCCCTTCGTCAGAGCTGTCTATCACCGTTCTCATTTGAGCGATCAGACTAGGAATAGTCTCACGGTATTTCTTGTCGATCTGTACAGTGGTAAGGACAAGACTTTTCAGAAACTCGATAAGGTCGCCTATATCCAGGTTGGATTCGAGATCCAGATGAAAAGCAGAACGAGCGCGCGAGAGTGGTCCTTTGGCAAAGTATGCAAGTGAGCCCTGAATTGGTTAGCCTTTAGCAAACTAAAAAGATCCTATGAATACATACCATAGACTTGTACAATGCGTCAAAGTACTGGGTCCTGAGAGTATCAAACATTCCTTCTGTGGTTTGTTGTGAAGCAGGCTCCTGAGGGTTAATGGAAGTCGAGGCTGAGGTTGTCGGAGCTACAGGCTGTATATTCTCCTCTGTAGGAGCTCCCATAAGCTCAACCGCTTTGAGGACCGGCGATGGCAACTTTGTTTCTGTGGGAATGGCAGCTTCAGGTCCTGTCTCTTGCTTCACAGACTCGGCCAAAGTTGATACGGACTGCGACCTAGGCCTCTTGCGAACTAGAGATTGTATGGCTTCGATGGCGGCTCGTTTGATTTTTTGGTCTTGGTGTAATTGCGGCGTGGTGGTTGCAGATATGGCATTCTGACTCTGGGACTCAGACCTGACCGCTGGGCGGAGGCGCTCTCGACAAACAGTGGATGCATGGTCGGCCAACGTATCCAAGTTAACCCATGGTCCTAGCCTGCATACAGCATATAGCCCGGTTTCCTGCCTTTCGAGAGCGTACACAGCGCGGCTGGACTCCTTTCTTGCGAGAAGTACTACTGGGACGGAACCCATTCGGCTTTCCAAGTCAAGGATTTTGATATGAGACTCAAAGAATCGATACGAAGCGAGGTCTACATTGGAAGCTGGGAAATCGATGCAAGAGAGCGGCAGATGCTCGCGAGGGAGGACCATCAACGGGTGGAGGATACGAGGCTGAACATTGAGTTTTGGAGGGTGCGGCTGTTGAAATTACCTGTCAGTCACGGCACACTAAACACAGGGATATTGGCAAAGCACCCACCTTGAGAGCAATTGAAGGCTTCAAGAGATGCTCCATAGTAACAGAATCAGACCTCTTCCTCTTCCGCCCGTCGGGCGAGCGCAGCTCATCTTTGTGATTTGAGCTGCCGTCAGAGCTTGGCGTCAAAATCCTCGACCGCGCTGGACGCGACGCGTCTGTGCCAGCAAGGGCGGTAGAGGACATGGAAGCGGCGACGTGATCATTCGGGGGAAGCCATTTGGTAACATGCAACAAAAGAACTGAATTATGATATACACGCGTAGCTGCAAGGCTGCAAAAAAGCTGTTGTTGTGGTGGTAGTCAAATATCCATGTATCGTCGAGGTTTAAAGTGGTTTTGTCTAAGGTACGGGTTGGCGCGTGCGTTTGTTTAGCTGTGACGTATACGGCAAGTTGACTGTCGCGTTGCACCGCGTTTGGGTGGTTACAGTGGCTTTTCGCCCCTACTGCCCAGTAAAGTGCGCTGTAGAGGGTTAGTCACAGTGGCTGGAAACGTCCATTCATTCAATGTAGGATGAATCACCATCATTTTATCAAGATACCATGACGAAAACTGATGCTGATATGTATTACCGCTCACTATTGGAATATACTTATTCATTTGTAGCATTTGATGTTTAACATGCTTTGTATAGGTACTAGGTATGAAGCATATGCTGTCTGCAGATAGGTTGCCAACACAACTATTAAACTACCCACGACGGCCAAGGTCCAGCAATATCAACAAAACTCATAGAATCCATTTTACAAGGGCCAGTGGTGGTAATGAAAGGGTCATGATCGTCAAAATCATTAGTCAATCTAATTGATGACGATATTGATTTCTTCTAACTCCTTGACTTTTACGTGAATGAAACAGACATTCCCACGCAATAAAGCACCTATCTACTCCGTATACCAGTGCAATTATAAAATCAGAGAGAAGCTTTACTTGCTTGACTTAGCTTCTTCATATTGAATCTCTAAAATTAGATGACGTTTCTTCTACGCCAAGAACCACATTATGCATGCCTAAGCATACAAAACTTGTCGTGCCTTACTCGTGGTTTTACCGCCAACCTCCTTTACTTGAACTCTATTACTCGTGTTATAAAATCGACTCACTGAAACACTATCCTGATAGGAGATTAGCTACAAGTCGCGAAGAAGCTGGATAGTGCGGATAGTGAATAGTTTATAGCCACAACCCGCTCCTAGAGCTCTTTATCCGGCAGGCCATTCCGGCCCCACGCATTACTGCAAGGGACAGGAGAATAGGTAACCAGTTCCTATTTCTTGTCCCTTGCGTTAGGCCAGACGGCCTGCATTAGAAAGTTCTGTGCAGGTGGAGGCTTTGGCAAACCGTCAAGCCCCCCGAAACTGCATCCCCTTAGCCGAGCAGGCGTTTAATGATACGAGGAAAAGGGGGTTTTTCTCAGTACTTTTCTCGGTCCGCGGCGAGTTGTGTAAGAATTTATCGTACCTAGGTGGCTTTTCTATTATGTGAAGCATCGTGATGAACTACAGACTACTTGAGATTACTAACAATATGTTGCCCCTGATCTATCTTGAATCGGATTGGCTACTCGCCACTCAGTCGTTTCACACGCACGGGAAGTCCCCCAACACTGCAGTGTCGATCCCCCGCTATCAACCATTCCCTCGGATCAAGATCAGGATCAGGCTCAAGGGAAAGCCAAAGCGGGGCTAAACCTGAAGTGATATGAGTTGTGGGGCCCGAACGATACCGCCAGCCCGGAGCCTTTTGGCGGGGCTCGCCCGGAGTGTGACGGGTTTCTCGGCGTTGAGTTTGTGTAACCAGTTCACTTGAGAAATAAACTTTCCAAACGGCACCGTCTACCTGGAATTCAAGCCATTCCTGCTTTGAGGGCAACTGACGGACGAGAATGGAATGTTGACCACCACCTCAACATTGTAAAGTTTGAGGCTTTTCGAGTCTAAACTATCATAGTCGTCTCATACAATTGTCCACTCGTATTTGTATGCATCAACTTTGAGTAAGAAAAGAGATGCACGACATTTGCATTAAACCGCTACCTCGCAAGTGATTCAGTCAATGCAGTGGTTGGAAAGAAGGGATCCTGAGTTGACTTGGTTGAGTTTTGTTTGTTTTATGTATTTAATATGTATTTTCCACGTCCTTATCGGTATTTCTCCCTTGTTTTTCACCCTCTTAGAGTCATGAGTGCGAGCTGTGTCTCCATGAAACGAACGTCCACACACCATCTTCTCCTGCCATCAAGGCAAAGCGCCTAATTCGTCGCAGAATTTCTTCCATACACTCGCAAGTTCTGCCAAGGTATACTCCGCTCCCTGTGTTGATTCCTGAGCGCCAACCAGTACCGTTCCCCCATTACATTAAGGCATGATGATGCCGTTGTGTTCATTCGTCAGATACCAGAACGACTAGAAACAAAGAAGAAATAGAATAGAGATCGCTAGCTTGACAACCGTCAATTGTAACAAGGCTTCGAGTCTATAATGTACAATGGCCTGTCTGAAAACATGAAGGATATCGCTGTAAATGCACAGAATGAAATTTTCTGATGGCTGACAATAATAATGTGCTGTGAAGGACAGTTATGTGTCCGACTAAGTGAAGCTCGAAGGCGTCATGTTCATGAAACTGTGGTTCTGCTGGTTCTGTCCAGGTGATGAGTGTGCTGATAGTGAATTGTCATCAGACCAGTTGTATTCAGCGTTGCCACCAGCGAAGCCAAAGTAGCTGGGTCCCATTGGAGCACCATAGGACGGGGTATGAGGCTGACTGGAACGTCCATGTGAGACGTAGCTCGGCACCTGGTTTGATGTACCAGGGACCGCGAATTCGTTGGGGAAAGCTCTCAGCCCTGGTGTCACTAGAGGCTCATCGGCCACTGAAACTTGGTATACCGATTCGTTGTTGTACAACTGGTCCATGACACCTGGTGTAGTAGGTGGTGTTCGGAGAGTAGGGTCATGGATGACAAGATCCATCGGATATTTATCTTCATATGCCACTGTGCTAGCTGGGGTGGCCTCGCACAAACCTTGTTGGGCTATGACAACAGGTGTGTTGGGGGTAGGCGGTGCGATCGTTGCGACCGCAGTAAAGTTAGGTGACCGGTTGAGCTGCAAGAGAGCCTCGGGTTTTCTATCAAAATAAGGGCTTCGAGGGCCATTCAGAGGCTTGCTGATGCGACCAACTCCAGTTGCAGAAGCAACACGACGCATTGAATGACTAATATCCGCCCTTCTCCCCATGTCGACTCCAGTCCTGGGACCGCTTGCCGAAAAGCTTCGGGAGGCGTTGATGGCAAGTTGAGGTGGACGGCGGTTTCGACGAGATGCAATATCCATGGAAGGAGATGGCTTCAACAACATCATGGAGGCCTGACTTGTCTCACTGACGGCAAGTGTATCGTTGCAGTACACATAGTGCTCTTGTGTGGGCGATGTGGATAGCCTAGGGAAGCATTGCTGAGGCAGGGAAGGAGTAGGCTCATCGTCCTCATTTGGCACAATCAATTGAGGATACTGACTGTAACACGAAAATGACGCATTGGTGGAGGCAGATACAGGCTCAGGTGTCGGCTGTGTAGACAGGCCTGGGGATGAGCCCACACCAAAATCAGATTGACTGGCATCATTCTCACTTTCGTGCTCTGGGCTCGATACGTCTCTCGGTCGGTTAGCGAGAGGGCGCGGGGCTGGAAAGGGAGCGCTCGAAACAACGTGGTCAGACAGACGGTCGTCGTCAGAATGAGAGGCCG
This sequence comes from Fusarium guadeloupense, assembly GCA_021655865.1. NCBI lineage: Eukaryota > Fungi > Ascomycota > Sordariomycetes > Hypocreales > Nectriaceae > Fusarium > Fusarium guadeloupense. The sequence goes on from JAJJWM010000148.1 coordinate 166,354, forward strand.
ATTCGCTGGCAGCGGTGTCTTTCTCCATCCTCTGCTTGGCCGCATACTCGCGAATGTTCCTCTCCTTCTTCTCCCGTGCTCGTCGGTTCTGAAACCAGTTCTACAACCATGTTAGTGAATGGCAGATTTGCTTCCAGAAGATTGATGTAACCAACGTTGATACGAGCATTGTCCACTCTCATTGACTCGGCCAATGCCTTCTTGGTAGTGCTGTTGGGCTTGTGATTCTTCTGGAACTCGGCTTCGAGGACCTCGACCTCTTCTTTAGAGAGTCGAGGTTTTGTCTCAGTTGTTCTAGACATTTGATGGTGATGTAGGAGATGACCCTGATGAGCGTTGTAAAGTTCCATCGATTCCGGAAGATAGGCGGCATAGCTGGGTAGCTGCTGAGAGAATCTGGGGTAGTGGTTGGCAGTGCCCTGGTAGTCCCAACCAGACCATTGCTGTTGGTGATATGAACCCATGTTGTCCATTACAGGATACTCCTGAGGAATGCAAGAGGTGAACCGATGGTAATGATTGGAATGAGGGTTCAGACCCGCGTGTTTTAGGGCTAGAGCCTGCAAGAATGTAGGGTTTCGATGAATGAACGAATGGCAGATCGATGCCTTGTCGAGTACAAGTAAAGAATGACTTGGTTAGACCGGTGCTATACGAATATCAAAAGGTAAAAGAGAGTGAGGATGTCGTGAGTAATTGGAGTTGAGTTTGGCTTGCGGAATCAGGTCGTCTTTTGAACAGCAGCTCTTGGTAGTAAGGTAGGTAATCAAGTCAAGCGAGAAAGGGTTCCGCAATGGTGAGACAAAGGTCAGTCAAACTGCCCTCTTAAGGATCAAGTAGACGAAAGAGGTTATTAGTCGGAAGGGAAAGCAGTGATGGAGATTCAGAGGGGTGTGAGAGGGTAATGTACACAGCCTTGAGGACTTATAGAGACACCGGCAGTCGCTGTGGCCCCGTCATGACAGGCAGTCCACGAGATGGCGTGTGGGTTCCTACCCAAGGGAGCTGGGGCGAAGGAGAAGCAATCAGACCCCTGTATCCCATCACAGACCACGACCGGGGAGGAGATCACAACGACATCCCCTCAAGGGCAGAACTGTAGCGGCTCTGGGGGCATGCTCAAGGTACCAGCGGTTGTAATTCACGGCCTGGCCAGGTACCTAGAGCGACTTTGGGCTCAGGTCCCGGGCCCAAAAGCTGGAGGCTCGTCCGCCGACCGCATCCCTGCCCTTGACCCCTGACCCCTGCCCCTGTCCACCCTTCCCAACGACAAGGCTACGCGAGAGTTTTGTTTTAGGCGTGCGCCCTGGGGTTACTAAGGGCACGGCGCAGGAGACAGCGCTCCGCGCCGACCAGTGCAGCCGTCGTGGCGGCGCCTTGTCCACCCTCTTGATCCACCGTCCTGTATCCCTCCGAAGCCTCCCTCCGACCGCCAAGGATTGGGTCACCGTCCTGGCGGGATTGGGTCGGGGGGTCCCGCGTCCATCTGTTGTTGACCTCCTGGCCCTACGCTCAAAAAAGCTGCGAGAGCTGCCACAGTGGAGGCTGCGTGCGAGATCTTGTACTTAGCTCGAGGGGTTGATGCATGCTGGCAGGGCCGGGTCCCAGGGCGGCGGCGCTCAGTTTGCGTGCCTTGACCTTGTTCGGCCAACTTGTTGGTGTTGTCGTTGGGATTGCCGTTATTCATGTCCACGTTGGGTGGTGATTGACTTTGTTAACTCTTTATTAATAAGATGCATAATCTCGTAAATGCTGTATCGTGATATGTATCGTCCTGCGGAGCGGGTCAAGAAGATCTTGCCTGAAAGGGCATTGATGTTCCTGACGGTAGTCATTTTCTGATGTTGGTATGATGATGTAGATAATGACAGATAGACTGGTCGACTGGGCTTGCAGGCATGCTGTTTTCCCACCTATTCTATCTTGGGCAGGATCTTATCTTTGCAACTGGTGAGGCCATTCTTGATGTGCAAGAAAGAAGCTGGACGTCGGTGTCGGCTTGCTAAGCAACTCCGGGCCCGAGAACGAAGTCATCCAATTCTTCCCATTCATTGGACTGGATATTACTATGTATGGGTCCAATACAAAAGAAGAAGCCCTTGTAAGTTGCCTGAGGTCACAGCGCTTACAGCGTACAGTACTGCTGCTGCTGTAGGGTCCTGGCAGGGGCCAATCGCGGTCAGCGGGACTTAACGCAGGCTGCTGTGACCATGCAGTCGAGAGCACACTTCACCTCAGTTTGCTCCAGCTGTGAGCTGTGATAGAGCTGAGCAGCCATGTATGGAAGGCACATATGTCCTCCCTACCTACTCGGGTTTATGGGGGAAAGAAGACGTCCCAAAACAGAGAATGCCTTCTGTTTCTAGGTTACTAGCTCACCTTACATTATGCAAGTTACAGCTTGCCACCTCACCGCAGATACTTGCAGCATCCAAGCATCCATCCACCTTCATCAAAGTTCCTCGTGATCGCTTCATCCATCTCTCTGCGGCAGCTTTTGCTTTTTCCTCCTTGTTTTGCTTCTCACAAAAATGATCTTCTCTTCATGTACAGGGGTATCACATTGGTCCGGCTGGCTCCCGCATGTTCATCATGTTGATACAACTCTTGTTTTTCATCATGGCGCACAAATGGTAGATTACGCATCTACGTGTGCAGCACTGCGTTTGCTAAATCTGTTGTGGCGGACGGCAGAGGATCCCCTATTACATAGCTGTGCAACCACATCATCATTGACCACAACAAATCACATCAGCTGTCTTCAGACCCCTCACGAAGAAACTACTCACGAGTCTGCAGTCTTACTTTGTTAGTTTACTACGTACTGTACCTGCGAGATTGTTCACACAGCCAGAAGTTACCGCCAAGTCGTGTAATCGCATGGTTTTTCGGTATTTGTCCAAGACTGAATCACCTAGTCTAAGCTTGCACAAATAAACTACGAAGCACTTTGACAAGAGATGACGCCTGAACAGGGAACTGCAGGTATGAAAGCCCACCCTTGGCCAGCTCTTTCAATCCTGTTTTAGCCGTCTATCTACAGTACATAGGTACGCAGCTGGTCCTTCTTCACGTCGGAAGCCATGCAGTTGATAATCTTTTTTACATTCGACTCCTACGATAAAACCCTTCCTTCGAACAGCTCGGAACAGCTTCTGAGTGGTGCTCTTTCCAGCCGGGGGCCATCCCAGTCGTTGGCAGTATTCGCGTACGACCCCGCTGTCTATATCGGGCATTGCAAGTTGGTGCCTCCATGAGGGGCGTGGTACGATCGACAGCGAAACGGTGGCTTGCGTGAAGTTGTGTAAGCGGCTTGGGCACCCCAGCTATGGTGCACGCAGGTTTCCAGCAACGCGGTTCACTCGGCTCTCTGCGTTCCCGAGCCCAAAGAAGTCGAGACAGCTTTGTCTGTGGCGAACTTATCCCCGTGTTGAACACAGACTTATTATCTACAGTACCTATTGAGACTACCAGGGTCTTTCACCGCAGAATCTCGGTCGATCTGGTGCAATCCTTCACAGCCTTAGTACTCTTCGAGTCCCAAGAATAAACATGTTTTCACACCCGAAAAGTTTGTCCAGCGGGACAACTACTTAGTGAAAAGGTACAAGAGAGCGAGCGGCTGCTCTTAGCGGGTCCGGCCGTAAATTGCGCGCCTGCAAGTCAGTGACGCCAGGCCTGACACCAATGCAGTGGGGAGATTGAGGATGTATCCCCGAACTGTTTTGAGAGGACAGACAACGTCAAGTTAAGGAAGATTGTATGTCTACCCGTACTCACGACCCGAGGGCCTGCACGTCAATCCTAGTCCGCGCTGAGAACCATTGACCAGTCATACAAATCATTGACATGGGTTAAGCGACAATTTGGGTAAGAGGCTCGCCAGGCGGGTCACCGGAAACGACAACAGCTCGGGGAACGAGCCATGCTTCCAGTGCCTCCCAGTGCTGGTGAAGCACATCAGGGGACCCGGGAAATGATGTATCGAAACAAAGAATTCAAGTGTACTATTACAACATCGCAACGCCGTCATTGTGCTTCCCATTGACGAAAATGCACCAATGTGAGAGTTACACAGGCCCGAGCGACTGACTGTATACACTGGATCCGATGTCAAACAAAGCAACCGGTTTTCTTCTAAACACACTCATCTACTTTCTTTCTTGGCCAGCTCATCAGCTGTTCAGCGTTTCAAAAATCTACCTCTTCATTCGAGTTGAAAAATACGACTGTAAATGATTATTTTGATCGCTGCTTGTGAAGGTTTGTCGAGCTCAGCGCATTCGACTGGCTAACCACTGCGACCTTAATGGTTCAACTTCAGAGACCAAACAGAGGCTTTAGTGCTAGTGGGCCATGCTTTATTTGGCTTGGAGCTCGTAGTACATCCACTTCTCAGGTACAGGGTGGGGTTAAGCTGGAACGAAGCTCACGGCAAAGCCGAACAGAACGGTCTCGACTCACTAATAAGCAAGCTCGTATGTCCTTGTGCTCGCTTGGAGCGGCTCCCAAGGACAGCGTTCTCCTTTCCCTCATTTCCAGCAAAACTACAGCTGCTTCGGATTGCGTGTTCTGCTCGGTGATGGGAGTGACGGCATTTACTTTACAAACTACGGAGTACCTACCTATATCATTGCAGGTTGGGCGGATGATCTCCATAAGATGTGCATCATTACCCTATGAAGCCGACCTAAAACACTTATGCGGGGTTGCTTAAGCTGAAAGAGCCAGGATCCTGGGAATGCGAGGTACTTGAGAACATGTACCTTATGCTGTCAGCATGAATGTTGGTTGCTAGAACACACAAACAGAGGTGGCTATGACTTTGTTCAAGGACTCTACCATGATTGCCGCCAGAGTCTATTGCCCAGCATACAAAAGAAAAAAGAAAAAAGAAAAAATGAATAGCAGGGATTGAGATTCGAGATGCGATCTGACAGCCTGGTTACATGGTCTTTGCTGTCGGGAAGGCTTCTTCCCGGGACACTGGCAGGGGCAGATCTTGTCGATCACCTCGGTTGCTTCGACAGTGCGGCTCTGGACCGTCATCAAAGCTGCATCTCTGACCTTGCTTGATAGAGGAGCACATTGGGACCAAATCAGGAAGCTGATGGGAATAGCTTGAATGCGTTGGTTTCCCAAATTGAGACAGCACAAATAACTGCAGGACACTGTCCCTATTCGAGCTACGACAACAAGCGCCTAGAACTGAATTACCTTCGGCACTTACATATTCAGAGCGTCACGCACCCAATTCAGACTTCTACCCTTGTCACATACATACACAGCTTAATACCTTGGCGCTGCTCAGGTGGGCCTTTGACGCTTCCCCTCCCACTTGAGGTCAGAGGTTCTGGCTCTGGTTCTGGCTCCAAGTATATCCCAGCAATTTTCAGAACCATGGATACCCTTTCTTGCCATGTATTCTTCATTGTCAGCTCCGGGCACTAAATCGACGGGCCGCACTAACACCTTATCTCGCTGCAACACAAAACGGCAAATGGCCGAGTTGAGCGAAGCGATATTTGAAAGGGAAGAAACGTACGATTTAAACATTATTCAGAACCACTAACAAGCCCTACTAAGCCCGTGGCCGTTCTGATGCTGCATCCCAGTGACTGGTAAGCGTCCGTCTCAAGCGTTGGAACAAACTCAACGGCCGCTTTATCTAAATACATTGTCTCAGAAATTACAGCCAAGTGCAGTGTTGCGATTGGATGCGGTGTTAGTGCGCAAAAACCAGGGCTTAGCGCCGATAGAGAAAGGTTGGCAGCCGAGGTACAGTACCTTAGGTACCTCTCCAGTAACACGACCGAGCTTCCTCCCCTGAACGACAATGACTCTTTCGATAGGACCATGCACGCCTAAAACGAGTAAGGCAATTCAGCTGTCCGGGGACGTCCTTTCTGTATGTATCGGCCCACTATGCATCCTAGCATCCAACGGCCATACTACCGCATCTTGTAGAGCAGAAGCTTAGAACCAGAACAAGGGCGGAAGCCTGGTCATTTGCTCATTGGGCGGTCCAACAAAGTCAGGGTATCATGACTCCGTACTGGCGACTAGTTACCAGCGCTCTGGAAAGCTCTAGGCCGTGGCAAATCTCGTCAACCTGTAACTGTTCGTGGGCCGCTCATGTGCAATCGAATCCGATGCCCTTGTGCTTAGGCTAGAGGCTAGCTCCAACTTAATCACCGTCTCCCACTATCTCGGTATCCCGTTGTTGGGATTCGTTTCGGCCGCCAGCATCCAAATCTTCAAAACTCGCCCCCCTGCAACTGTTGAAGACGCCTTATCCCATCATGGCAGGGTTCGCTTTCTACCATTACTTGACGACAAACCCTTTCTGGCTGACCATGAGAACTAACACTCCGTGCTCCCACAGACGTACCGGAGCGAATGAGGCTACGAGCAAGCACTATGAGCTTCGACCTCAATCATAGAATGATCAATTGCCCACTGCCAACCATGTCGTCAGGAAAACGACTCCCGCCAGCGTAGACAAGGGTTACACCTGTAAGAATTTGGCTCCCTCTCCTTGATGCGTGGATCGAATCATCATTTTCTATTCATGCCTATTCAGGACAGCGCCATAAGCGATACTCGCTAGTTACTCAAAGCCGTAACAGAATCGTGGGAAACATGGATGTTTCAAGGGTCATTGAAGAGTCAAACAGCAAGCCGAGTACCAAAGCCAGCCAGAAGACCTAAAATGGCTCCGGAATGGTGAACAAGGGGGTGTCGTGTTTCTCAACTTGTCGGCTAAGGCCAGAAGCGGATCCATCCTACACGTGGCCAGCGAGTCTTGGCGTGCTTTGCGGGCAATTTAGTACTCTCCGATGCTGGCCTAGACCCTGTTGAGGTTGCTTTGCTCTCTCTAAGATCTTGGCTTGAAAGGGCCATTGGCGCCTCCCCTTGTATGCATACAAGGTGAGAAGCTGAGGAATACTCATGACAGTCAACATCTGCGTAGCAAAAGCAAGTCGACTCAGAAGTTTAAGGGGGAAAAGAACCATGTACACGCTTGTGGACCGGTAACGATATCCGGGGCTTAGTTGGACCGTTTTTTGAGCCCAACAAGAACACGCAGCGTGTATACAAAGCCAGAAGAAACTTGTCGCAATCCGCATCATGGAGTAACAGTACCCACTCAGTTTCCCTGGAGTGGATGCTTTTAGCCAAGACAAGCTTTAGTTATTTGGTGGAGTCCGACGGAGCAGGCAAGGCTGATGAACACGGCCTGCTATGAGCCCCGTCGTTCTTACAAGGACAAAGGACTGGATAACGAAGCTCACATCGGGGATAGAGCCCGTTAACTCATCCCAACGTGGGTAACGGTGGTCGAAATGGTGGTTTGTGAAGTTACATGAGGCTCTGGGCCCGTCTTTGCTTGGAGGCGACCGGGTGAGTTTTTACGAAGAACATATCCCTTCATATTGTGGCCTACGTTACTGTCTGTTGGGTTGTCCTGTCGTAGGGGGCGGCCAAGTTTCACCTTTCAAAACGCAGTCACTATCTTGAAGTAGACTTTTGGACTCCACAGTTGAATGGCTTCATTGACACCTGTAGGAATAAGGGGAAGACGCATATGCGTCTCGATGCACACCGAAAATTAACGAAACAACAAAAGAAAAGGTGGTTTAGTATCTGGCCCGTCTCTTGTAGCTGCATTCGACACTTGAGCTCAGAGGGGCTCCAATCTTATTTGAGCCAGCCACCATCACGGACTAGAATCCAAATCGAGAGGGCGTCTGCAGCTGTGGTCGAATTTCCAGGGGGACAGGTCCTCGCCCTAAAGAGATGGATCCCCAAAACCGAAGCGGCGTAGGACTTTTTTTTTTTTTTTACGAAAGCCCCGGGAAAGCAAACTGTTTGCCGACTAACACAGACTACAGTTTCTCAGGCCATTTTAGTTATCATTTTTCGGGTCGGGTACCTACAGTAATATGTACGGCCATTGTCCTGGCGGCTGGAGCTGGCTGCTGGGCGCCCTCGAACAGATGTGGATGTGCAGATGAAGTTCAAGATCCCGATGGATCCTACCGGAAGATCTCCCTTTGTTTCCACCATGGACATGGGGTGTGATAGGCTCGTGAGGATACCCCTGTTTCAAGTAGAAAAGTTGCAAGGGGGCCGCGAGTCGTAATCACAACACCAAGGGTTTTGTTTACTTTGGGGCAGTTCTAAATCACCACTCCCTTCGGTTGGTGAAAGCCACCAAATCAGCCTCCATGTCACTATCCGCCCTTCCAAGGTGAGGCTCCTTTTCTTTTGACATCAACGGGACCTTGCAGCAGTCACCCGTAGCTATGGGACAAACAAGGCGACACCGCACAATCGCCAGTAGAGGGTTGATGTACTCGGTACCACTCTTTGCTTTTGAGCGAGCGAAAATACATGTCCTGACGCAGGCATCACGACAAGTCCATTATGTTGTGCAACTGGCTGCAAGATTATGGTTCCTATGTCACCTGTCACCTCAGTGCGTTGTCCAACGCGACAAGAGCTTTTCATAGCTCATGGATACTATTCTCGTTCTCGCCAACTTCATACACCAGTCTTCGGATACAGACATCCGCATTCTGACTTACCGTGGTACACATTGTCTCTCGGCTTAACTCAACAAAGCACCTAAGTGTAGTTTGCTTTCTTTTTCTTCCGGCTGGTCCACTTAAGTCGGACAATGTCCTCAGAAAGGCATAACTGCCTCCGTCCCTATCCGTACAGACGAGGAATAACAGAACAAGAGGTCTGCCTTGGTGATACCGCCACAGGTCGGGAATTGGGGCATTGGGGGGCATCCATCTTGCGACGCCGGCGGTTTTGTGAGGCCTCATTCTCAATCAGGCTTACTTGTTGGCGCTTCCAGTCTTTTCCTTTCTTTTCCTTTCTTTTCCTTTATCTTTTGTTTATTTTCAAAACGCGTCAGGGGCAGGGGGCTTCCAGCTTTGTGGCTAAGGTAGGGGAGGGTAGTGTAAGCGTACGATGGGAGGTAGGTAGTTGACACTGGCGTCTTTCCATCTTGCAGAAACGTTTGCCCACATCATAACATATCACATCGCGTCGTATCGTACTGCATCACGTCAACTCTCCCCGCTTCAACGGGCGACGGACTCGATGAGCGCTGCCCTTGGACTTGCCTGGCCCCGAAGTACTGAAGGAACCGGCGCGATAACAGACGCCAGCCGAGACATTTTCATGGGTCCAAGACCACGACAGCACCTAACGTGGAGCCGCGCGACCACTGGGCGCGCTTGGTCATGTCAATCTTGGGCTATGCTCAATTGTCTTTGTTGTGTCACACTGCTGGTACATGAGGAGAGGTTGATGCCGAGAAGCATTGTCTAGCAGTACAAAGGACGTCCAAGAAAAAAAGGTCTCAGACAAGATGGGCTCTGACGGTCTCACTTGAGAGGAGCTGTCTGAGGTGGAGATTGGGGTGTGAGAGGGTGCAGCAACAATGGCGTTAAACAATGGATCATGTCGAATGTCCCAAGTCTTTGTCTTGTCTTGTCTTGGCTTGGCTTGTCTTACCTTGGAGTGATAAAGGCTTCACGAAGGATCATCACAGAGTCTCCCCTGGAACAAGTGATTTCCGCGCTGCGACACAATATCTTCACTGGGTCTCATCTGCATGTCGCCAGTTGGATCGCTTAGGCGTGTCGATCATGATGATGGATCAAAATCAGATCGTGATTAGGTAGGATAGGATCTCCAGGGAGAACAGGGGAAATGAGGTCAAGAGCAAGTGCCGAGGGAGGAGAAAAGTGATGATGTCAAGATACCCTTTCTAGGGCGACGATCTTTCGCCTATCTATTTTTCAAGAAATAACCCTAGTCTCAGCCTTGGTCTATCGATCGAACATTCTATCATGATGATGAAATCAAGTGGTTTTCTCCCTCGACAGACTCGGTTTGTCACCGCACCGCTCTGCACCGCGTCGGCCTCCCTCGCCCACCAGCAACAGTCCCACCGTTATCTCCGCTGTTGCAACTGCTGCCGAGACCCGGCCTACAGTCGGAGGGCATTCGAAATCTCAACTGTTACCTTGGCTCCCTCGCTCCGAAGCACCTTGACAGACGAGAGGTCTCGAACCACCCAGTCGGGTTCTGCGGCGACGACCTGCTCAACAGTATGGCTAGTCACCAGGCCGAGCACCTTGCACCCAGCTGCCTTTCCTGCACGAATCCCTGCTGGACTGTCCTCGAGTACGAGAATCTGGGCTTCCTCCGCTTCAAGGCCGAGACGCTCACGGCCGAGGCGATAGCAGGCGGGGTCAGGTTTGCCGACCTCGACAGACTCTGCGGTGACAAGACGATCCGACGGCGGTGTGGGTAGGTCTCGAGCCTGGAGCCATCCGGTCACGAGAGGTACAGTGCCCGACGTGACGATCGCCCATGGGCTAGACTCGGCGATGAGAGCTTCTAGCATGGATCGTGCGCCTGGTATCTCGACAGCCTCGTGGCCGTGGTACTTGGGAAGACGTCCTTCCATGTCCCGTACATCTGGGAGTGAATCAGCGAAAGCTCTCTTTGTCTTTTTCTCTCTTTCTCCGTCGCTGTGGTAGTTCCACCGCATGAGCATAGCTAACGCATAATAGCCAACTCATACCCTTAAGTGAGGTAAAATGATCGGCAATGTTTATACGAGTCTAGGCTTGGCGTGGATCTGTCACTTGTTGCTAGGCTGTGGGCTACTTACAGTCCCAGTTGGCCTTTTCAGGCGCAAGAATCTTTAGAATGTCGATACTTCGACGTCCATGAGAAGTCTCAAGGATAACTTCGGGGGCGACTCCGATTTCGTTGCCAATGCTAGGAGGGAGTTAGTTTGCCGCGTAAGACGACATGGCGTGGCTCTACTTACGTTTCCCAGTGCTTGACTACTGCTTCCGTGGAGTCGATAATGGTACCGTCCATGTCAAAGAGGAAGCCATCAAAGGCGACCTCGAGCGGGGGCAGGGTATATTCTGGAGTCGATCCCATGGTACTTATCTCAAGCAAGTATGTAGATGGATGAATGGAGTTGTTGGATGATTCTATTTGGTGCGGCGGGTGTCTTTGGTATCTTTCTTGTGGACGACTCGAGTGCCGATGCAATTATTAAATTGTATAAATCCGAATTCTGTCTTTTTTTGTCTTTGTATGGGCTGTATAATATGAGAAATTTGCGAGCGCAAGCGTTGTGCTTATAAAAAAAAAGATGGGCTCAAGATGTGATTGACTTCGTGGGTGACTCTTTTTGGTAACTCCGACTCCGCTGGCTGAGGTGGAGGGGCAAGTGGGGAGTTTATGAATCAAACCAAACAGTTGGCAGAGCATACGCAGGTGCGGAATGTCATTACTGCTGGAGGTGTTGCAGTTGTTTATTGAGTGGCCTTTTGGATGTTGTATACATTGACATTGGTATATTTGGGTTAATATTTGGTTATCTGATTGCGATCGACATGGGGACTGCTGAGGAGTAATAGATGCCTTTGTAGGAATCTGATGAGCATGATATATAATAAGTCGAATCAGAGTCGTCATGTATATCCGATGGTGTGATTCAATCGGATAACTTACAAATTGAACGTAGGTATCTTTCTGGCCGACTAGAGAGTGACGACAGCACCACTCAGTTCTGTAGAGGAGGAACAAGTGCCGAAAAGTTTCAACACCTAACAATTGTATCAAGATCCCAAAGTATTAATCCTACAGCATTCAGTTAAATAGGAACTATTATATCTTGTGTATACCTACCTACTCCTGCTCCCCAAGTCATCCATTGACATATGCCTACCCTAGACTTTCCTATCTAGTCGATCTGCCATTCTTGGCACGGAGCTGCCCTGATCTAAGCCACTTTTTGCCTGTTCCTGTTTTCATTGAAGAAAAAAGGGCGGCCTCTTGCCGTGTTTATCAGTATAGTAAGCTGATCTAAGGGAAATAAATCAGGTTAGGTCAGATCGTCTCATACCTCAGGATCAAGCTACCGTTGGCATCTCAACTGTCAAACACTACCTCGGCTTATGATCAATATCAACTGATTCCTCGTTCACACGAACAGTATCTTCTTTTTTCCATATATTAAGAGCGAAATGGGCTCACAAATCGGGGAACCCGACGAACTGACTGTTCTCGTCACAGGCTTTGGTGTATGTAAAGCGTCATTTGCTTGTCCACCCCGCTCGACGTCACGCTACCACTGTATACACTTGGACAGGACTCAAGAATTTTATTGCAATAGCATTAGAACTACTGCTAACATTGTGATAAAATAGCCATTCAGAGAACAATATCCTGTCAACCCCTCGTGGGAAATCGCCAGCCGTCTACCGTCATATCTACCTCCGCTACGAGCAAAGGACCCCAACTCGAGACATGCGGCCGCTGTTTTACCAAGAGTGCGCCTTCTGGTGCACCCGGAGCCTATTCGAGTCAACTATAGGGTCGTGAGAGAACTGGTCCCGACGTTTTACGACAAGGAACGGATTGATATCGTTATTCACATTGGCATGGCTGGTCCGAGGCCCTTCTACGCCGTTGAGAGGAGAGGTCATCGCGACGGGTACAAGCATCCGGATGTCGATGGAGAAAAGTTGGATGAGGAAGAGGAGCGTAAGCCGGATAGCGACTGGCCATGGCGAGGACTGCCTGAAGAGATAGAGACCGAGTTCGAATTGGACAATGTGCTTACGTTATGGCAGGGACACAGCCCGGTGAGTTGAGCAGAGCATATGTCAGATTACCCCATGTACAATGCTAACTAACAATCGCAAAAAGGGCGCGGACCTGCGCATATCCGAAGATGCAGGGCATTATCTATGCGACTTTATATACTACTCAAGCCTGTCGGAGCTGTGGAAGCGGCAGCGACCCAGAAAGGCGGTATTCCTACATGTACCAGCAGATGCATCGCCAGAGAGCATCGAGAAAGGGAGAGACCTGACATTGAATATGATACGGTCAATTGTCGAGAGTGAGACTGTTATCAAGAATAAGCTACGGGGGGATGAGGAGTTGTGAGCATGGGTGATCAACTTAGGAAAGGAAAGGAAAGGAAAGGAAAGGAAAGGACGGGCCAACAAGGAGTGTATTGGATTGTTATTAGGAACTGCAAGTATAAATGCCTGGTTGCATAGGGTTCTATAATCCCTTGTATAGCGTTAATAGCATCTTTGGTGTTTTGCATGACATCACGAGCCGAGGTCCAAATTGAAGGGTCCTTTTCTTACTATCTGTATACCGATTGGCTTATAACCACTTCCTATATCGGCGACGAATCAGTAGCTCTGGCTTAGTTATCGCCGCGTCCGGAGATGCTGCAACAGGAAAGACATACATCCACCTGTGACTCGGTGATCCGACATAGAACCTTTACACTACAAAGTTTCTCAATTATCCCAAGAATAGACCGAGACTTGAAGGTCATCAATCACAATGTGTAGAAAGGCCACCTGCGGAACCTGCAGTACGTCCAGACACCAACTCATTCACAATGTCTCTCTAACCTCTTCATATTATAGAAAAGACCTCCTGGTGGGGTTGCGGCAGTCATATCCAGTCCGTCCTCGACAGCGTCCCAGAGGCTGAGCGCTGCCAGTGCGAGCCCAAGATCGACGTCGGCGGCGTCTCGTACCCGCCCATGGCCGCGTCTCCAAACTGACTCATTGAGCGAGCTGCCGCGCTGGTCCTGTGGACTCGCGGAAAGAGGGCGGCGTATTCGCCTCGTGGTGTTGTTGAGGAGCCGCTGTAGATGATGTGATGAGAGATGAAGTCAAGGCATTGGCGTGGCGTTGAGGGATGATTTGAGAGATTGGAGTGTCAAGGTTGTTGTTATGAGATTCTAGTCTATCAACTCTTGATTGATACTCGATACTTTGATATCCAAGTTATGCTTTAGTGTTTGAAACCTCTCGGCCTTTATCTCCTCCTTCCACCAGCACCAGCACCAGCGTCACCCTTCTCAGCCAGACTGATAACTTCTTGAATGCCCGCCGCTTCCTGTTCCTCCTCAAGAGCCATGATCTCCTCGCGGCAGTCCCACCACTTCTCCTCGCTGAGCTCAAACGCCTTGGCCTTGATCTCCTTGATAGCCAGCGTCTCGGGTTGGATGTTCTTCCACCGGAGGCTGGTCATGAGGATCTCCTGCCACTCGTTTGATGTGCGGACAAAGAACTCTCGTCGGCTCTCGAATGGCTGTGTTTATGCTGTCAGTGATGCGGTCTTTTGACATAGACGACAGGAGAGAAATCTTACTCTAGGATGGGGGAGTCCGTCGTCCACGGATGCAGCTGTTGTCTCGGTATCGTCCTCTTCTGATGCTACTGAGGGCTCTGATGAAGCCTCTGATGATACCTCGGAAACCTCGTCTTGCTTCTTCTTGCGCTTGCTCGGCGTGTAAAGCTGCGAGTCCTGTTCATCCTCCTCTTCCTCCTCCTCCTCTTCGTCTTCCTCATCGTCTTCGTCTTCCTCATCTTCAGATTCCTGCAATTACAGTTAGCTAACCAGTTCCTAAGAACGAAACAATCATTACTCACAACCCAGTCCTCAACAGGTCGACTGAAGATCTCTTTGCAACCATCCAGCTTTCCAAGATCGATGGCATACATATCATCAAAGGTAAACTCTCGATCACCCTTTTCAAAAGTGCCGCCGTAAATGTATAGAACGTCGTCCTGAATGGCCAATTGAGCATTGAATCTCACATGAGGAGGCTCCATGGTCACCGGCATCTCCCTCGCTGGCTTTTCATCTTCCTGCTCCTCTTCCTTCTTGGCAAGCTCAATCCCATCGGCATCCTCGAGAGAAGCGCCAGTTTCAAGAGCAGCAAGCTGTCTCAGCAATTCGTCTTCATTGGCTTGAGCTCGACCTCGGCGTCCACCTCGGGGCTCAACCGCAGCTTTCTTCTGCTGACGAGGCTTGCGTAGACCTAGCGGCATGAATCGATTCCTCTCAATGTTCCAAGCAAACATTTGGTTAAAGAACTCGCTGTCCATCCCCTCCTCACTCGCCTCAACATCGTGTACTCCTCCAAAGAGGATACCACGACCCTTGTGCCATGCCATTGTCGCACCAGCACGCGTGGGATTGGGTGCGTTGGCAGGCTTCTTTCGCTTCTCCCAGCGTACGTTAGGAGGAGTGTTTGGGCTGGCATCGGTGGGAGGCTGAGCGATTCTAAGGTAGAAGCAGTCCTCATGAACCTTGGGAATAAGGACGTTTCGCTGGGCTTGGGTAGGTCCTTTATTTCCCTTTTGCTTGATATTTACCGTGGCCTTGACACGTGAATAGCCTCCGTAAAGAACTGCACCTTGTTCATGAGGGAGCAGAGTGAAGGACGAGCGGGCGTCGGGCTTGAGCTGTGCCGGAGGTAGTTGGGGAGAATGCCATATAAAGTTGACGGTATCAAATATCCACAGATCTGATAGATACTTTGTCTGATTGGAGGTATCCTGGAAACCGCCAAAAAGAATGATGTACTGCTTCCAGTAAGTCATTCGATGACCACTTCGTGCAGAGGGACTCTTGTCTTTGCCCTTGACCTCAATCTTTGTCCACTCCCTCGTTGCCGGCTCAAGTCTCCAAAAGTCTGAGTAATGGTGAAAGGTTCCTTGCTTAGGCGAAGAGAACTCTCCGCCAAACAGATAGACGTGGTTTGGGTTACCAGCCCTGGTCCAGGCATGACCAGACCGCGGCAGAGGAGCATTAGGTGAAGTGACGCAACGCCACTCATCACGGCTGACGTTGTATATGTTCAAGTCGTTGAAGAACTGGGCGAGAGAGCCGTTAAAGTATTCACCGCCAAACAATAGCAAGCTGTTGCTGTCGTGAGGTGAAGCCATAAACGTGGATGCAGCTCGAGCTCTTGGAGGTGCATCACGTACAGTTTCTGTGATCTTGAGGAACTGCTCCTGTTGTCGTCGATACTCTTCTAGCACCTCATCCAAGTCAACATCCTCGGCATCACTGCCTTCGATCTTTGCAGCCTTATTCTTTGCCTTTTTCTCTCCCTTGTTGGCCTGCTTGGCCGCCTTCTCAGCCTACTCATGAATTATTAGTCAAATATTCATCGTCTCATGATGCATCGCGGGGCAGCATTTTTGGAGGGGTAATTTCTGTGAGTATGAGTATGACGGTACCTTTTTGGCCTTTTTGGCGTCCGCGTTCTTCTTCTTGTCCTTTGCCATTATTTCCAAAAAATTTCCTCTGGCACTGTAGACCAAATTGCAAAAGGGTTCGAGCTGAGGCGAAAATCCTGCGCGTGGATGGGGTTATTACCAAGTTTTAATCAAGTCAAATTCAACCATTCACAGCACAGTGTAAGTTCGGCAACCATATACTGTAATTCGTAGGAAATTTCCTTAAGTTCAACAAGAGAGTAAAAAAGAATATTTTTACTTTAAATGAGATACACGACACTAAGTGTGAGGCAATATAATTGTGTGCAAGTCGTTGTTGTTCTAGTCTGTTAAACCAACTAACTCTAGGTATCTTCCAAAGGTGTATTATTAACTGTTCATAGAACCTGGCAGATCAGGCCTCATAAAACGCTATAATCACTCTAGCCTTGCCATCAGTTCCGACAATACCCATAGCTATGCCTCATGGTTATGAGCAGGCATTCTCTAACTATGAGAGACTCTATTCTTTCTTGTTCATGGGGGGATGGCGTCAAGTTGGAGCAAACAGAATCCTTCCCGGACATTCGATTCCCTGCATGCTTCGTATATGAGTCCACCATCCCGAGACTCAACCTGCAAGCGTCTCTCCAAGACGTATTATTCAATCGTCTGTCTTTTCGAATAAGTACCTGGCAAATAAGCTACCATGGCCTTACTAGCACCCTCCATACAATACTGCACCACCTCAACTTTCCGATCTGCAGGCGCCAACTTGGCAATTTGTCGAATGTCGCTCGTCCGGGGCAGGAAAAGCGCATGGTCCAGCTTGCTGTACGCAGTATGCAAGTCATCTAGATTATATGGTTGCATATTGTAAAGGTTAAAGACCTCGTCGGTGCGATATCCGGGACCTCCCCACGGCGGGCTTGCAAACAAGACGGTCTCGTCAAGGTTGACTCTGAGGTCCGGGTGTAGTTCTTCTGGGCGGTTGAACAATTTGTCGAGATACTCGAAACTATCGCCAAGGACCCATGTGATCAGCCCAGGCTCAACTCCATAGACTTTGGAGTTGTTTTGAGCGCATGCTAGTGTTGATGGATCGCGCTCAATGGATATGACGCGACTCCACCGTTCAGAGAGGGTGAAGGCGATGGTGTTACCGCCTGCACCAGCAAAGACATCAATTAGGATGTGCTTTTTTTCGTCAGTGCCATACATATCATGAGCAACTTGACTAGAGAAGGATTAGCTTGGCGATGATAAACCATTAAGAATTAACTTACTTTGCTACAGGTTCGGGTGTTACGCCAAACCAAGCATCGTCAGTCATGTAAACTCCATAATCGTAGAGGGAGAAGATTGAATAGCGTTGCGCAAAGTATCTAACAATGTCAGTGGAATTTCCAAAGTATACATCCGATATAATCACTTACTTTTGAATATCCCAGGGAACTTCATGCTTGCCCTGGTAGTGATGACATTCGTCAGTGAGAGGCAACTCTTCAGCCGGTTTTATCGAGTATTCAGTATTATCCGACGACATGTCCAACTCTAGACTTCCCATTGCTTCCTCACAAGTGAAACAAGCAGAAAGAAGAAATTAAGCCGTAGTCATAGCGTGTTTAGTATAGAAATCAGTCAACCATGAGAGAGTTGAGAGACGGAAAGGTCAAATTCAGGGCGAGGCTGTAATCAAGCTCCCCACAGTGTGTTCCATATCGGTACTAGCGGCCTTGGCTCCAGCGCCAGAGCTGCAAGGCTGCCAGCGATAGCAATAGACAGCTTGCTTCATAGCTTAGTCCGCCCTTGAGCTTCCATTTCGATCTGACTCAATACCCAACTTCTTCTTCTTTTTCTCTTGAATTTCAACAATAACACACGCGGACTGAAGTCTAAAACACACTGCGGTAGCCATGTTCAATGCGCTGAACCGCATCATCTCGCGCTTGGACGGCGACGTCCAGCAGCAGAGGCAACAAGAACGGGGCTCATTTGGCTTCCAGGTGCTGCGCAACACCAACTTGGACCTTGCTATTGAGCCCTGGTTTGATTTTATTGTCGGAATTAATGGCAGACCTATCGTATGAATACCTATCCCACAAGCTCCCCAAATGCCTTATCGTTGACCTCTGTTATAGGAAGACCCCGAGCCCGCCCTGTTCAGCCAGGAAGTGAGGAACTGTGCCGGCAGCACAGTCACTCTGGGACTATGGAACGCAAAGGTAGATACCTCTATAGTTCTACCTTTAGAAATGACCAACTAACAATCATTCAGGGTCAAAGAACTAGGGAAATCCATGCTCCTGTTGCACCAGATACCGCGTCCCTCGGCCTGTCCCTTCAATACGCCCCTCTTGCTCTCGCTGCCAACATCTGGCACGTTCTTGATGTCCCCGCAAACTCCCCCGCCGATGTTGCTGGTCTCCTGCCTTACAGCGACTACATCCTGGGCAGTCCTGAAGGCGCACTCTACGGCGAGGGAGGCCTTGGCGAGCTCGTCGAGGACTTTATCGGACGACCGATGCGCATTTGGATCTACAACAACGAATACAACGTCACCAGAGAAGTCACAATACAGCCAAGCCGGGACTGGGGAGGCCAGGGCGCTTTGGGCTGTGTGCTTGGATACGGAGCTCTGCACCGAATACCTCCTCCGCTGAGCGAGCCTGTTGATGCCCCGGGCGAGACTATGTTCGACGGAGCCATTAATGAGAAGAGTGAAGATGCCTTTGTGCCTGCTTTCGCCAGCTCAGAGCCTCCCCCTCCCCCATCTGGAGACTTCTTGGTGCCTGCACAGATGATTGGCACCCCTTCAACGACCGCACCACCAAGGGGGGGCAGCAGGAAGAAGGAGCGTCATAGTCACAATCCTAACCGGCTGATGGATGACTATTTCAAGGAAGAAGAGGAGAAGAGCAGGGCTGTGGACAATGCCCCGTCGGCGAGAAATTCGCCAGCGCCTCCTCCACCAAAAGCAGGCGGCCCTCCCAGGGACTCGCCCAAGCCAGAGGCTGAGGCCAGCAGCGGCGAAGCAGAATGAGTTTATGTTGAAATAGCACGTGTAAATGATTCCCCCTTGTTGATGATGGCTCTATTTCTCGCTCTATTGTCAAACTTTTAAACAGGATTTCGTGAAAATGTCGTCTTGTATTGTACACTGCCTGACGGGCCCGACATATCCCTTCAGAAGCTCCCTATCCTACCAGGGTGATAGTCTCCACCTCGATCCGTCTAGTTGATGAAGTTGATGGCGAAGAAATGCAGGATCAAGCTGCAGACGATATAGTCGGCGAATGCCCTAGAATAAGGTTAGATTGGCCAGGTCATTGGTGATATGTAAAGAATAAGACGAACCTCTCGGGAGACACGGTAGGGCAATCAGTCTTGGTGGCCTCGTTTGTTTGAACTCGTAGCGAACCTAAGTATCTGGTCAGTCCTCACCCCCCTTCAACGTATTAGCTATCGAGACATACCCGTCAGGACAAACTGTCCAACCGTTGCGCAGAATCCAGAGAGGAAAGCGTTGAAAGGCTGAAGGCTTAGTTAGCGCCTGTAATTGCGTATAGACCATTCATATAAGACGTACGAAGCTACCAGCAAGGATGCAGTGGAGGAACTGGATAACTCCAACAGCAACCAGAAACACCATAAAGGCATCAATCAGCTTGATGCGCTGGGGAGTATGATCATTGTAGTAGTTGTACAAATCCTGGATCGCCTTATCCCACTTGACGTCGCCCAGCTTTGGAGCAGCAGCCTTGGGAATGACAGGCTTGGCTGGCTGAGGAGGGACGGAGCCGGCAGCAGTGGTGCTGGCCTGGGAGGTGACGGCGGCCGAGGGGGTGATATCGCGTGCGTTTTTCTTGGGCGGCATGTTTTTGTTGGATCAAGGAATTTTGGTTGATCAGTAGGGGCGTATACGCAATTCGTTAAAATTTGGTGATGGTAGGTTCTTGGTGTTGGTGTTGGTTAGGCTATGGAGTTCCAATTCAATGGTGCTGCCAGAGCTTCCTGACACGAAAGCTCCAGCGGAGCAGCGTGATTGGTTGAAGCCGGCAACGCCAAAATCCGGGGCTCTGCGCTAACAAGGTACGTACCGCTAATATGTCGTCAATGGAAGATCCCCGAGCTCCGAGCTCTCCTTGTAGATATTTCATCACTTGAACTTTACAAGATCAATTGAATGAAAGAACAATTGAATTGCATTCATACAAAATGGTAAGACTATGCCCGACTCATGTCCATTGGACCGCTCACTCACTCTGCAATAGGCCTCTATCAACTACCATGACCTTGAGATTCCCGCCTACCTCCTGGGCGCAGTGACAGCGGGCGGCGGCATCATGGGATACGCGCGCACACGATCCGTCCCTTCTATCGTTGCCGGCTGTGCCGTTGGACTCTTGTGTAGGTTCAACATGGAATTAATCCTCATAGTTCCCGCTAACTTTGGCTTATAGATGCCCTCGGTGGCTATCGTATTCAGAATGAGCAATCTTATGGTGTTGAGCTCGGCCTGCTAGCCTCTGTGGTTCTGGGCGGCTCAGCATTCCCTAGAGCTCTCCGTCTCAGGAAGCCAGTCCCCATTCTTCTCAGTGTAATTTCGGCATTTGGTCTGTTTACTTTTGGTACCGCTCTTCGAAGGAAGGCTTAAGTGGGTGATCAAGTTAGGATATTCAGTCGATGAGATTCGTGCTCTTACCATGAGTTTATGTTTACGAATTCTGCAATGACTTCGCAGCTTCTCGATTATTTGCTGTTCAGTTTCGGCTACTAGCTGAAAGTATATCAAAATGAAGGCGAGACATCATATGCGTCGTGCACTGCTGTGACCCGTGTTCAAACAACTCTCCCTTGAGCGTGATCCGGGAAGGGGGCTGCAATCTGCCTGATTCATTGAGCCTTAGTGGGTTGTTTCTCGAACCGTCATTCTCAAATCTCACGATCCTGCTGGTTTATTAGTCAACATATACACACAGTTGGTATTGTGAGCTAAGTGGCTTTCAAACGGTCGAACATGATTCTGCCGATGTTCCAAAGAATTATTATTATCAACACGGGATATTAAAGGGAGGCATTCGGTCCGCCACCTGAATGTCTTACTCATGCGTGCCATGGCATCAGGATGTAGAAAAGTCTCGGACACGAGACTCTGGCTAATAACCTATATTATTCCTTGCCAAAATGTCGAAAATAGCTTACTGATTGTCTTAGAAAAAGGTCTAATTATTAGAATAAGGTTTAGTAATAGTAGAAATATATACATTATATAAGGAATAACTTTCGTTAGTATTATCATAAATAATTAAATTTATCTCGATTATCGCAATAGTATTATAGTAGAAGTAGACTCACGTCCGATATTTTTCTAACCCCCTCTAGCATGGCTCACCAAAGAAGCCTACCGAAACATTCTGGCATGTAAGGGTCGGACCAAGACTAGAACTCTTAATAAGACATACAGACGCGACGGGAAGAGTTTCAGGGGTAGTTTTCCTGGCTGGTATGTAGGTAAGTTTTATAGTCTGTGACCGCATTTGCGTCCAGTCGTATGTTGCCTATCTGTATTTCTGAAAGCGAAGCAACATAATTTCGCAACTCAACGATAAGCACAGGACCAGTTTGTTGGGAATCAAGTCGTTTGTTACTTTGCTTGTGTTTGTAGGGCTTCTATGGTCTCCTGACTGGTAAGCTGAACAGCTGGGGTGTAGATATATTTTCCATGAAGCTCCTTAGCAACTAGCTGCAGGCCAGGATCCCTTCTACTCATTTGCCTCTTGGAATATTCAGGATGAGGTTTCAGGCTTCCAGCATTGTAGTAGCCTGGACTACATTGCTGTCGCTTTGCCATGGGTTTTCTGTTATGACAACCAACGATGCCAATGCTCTAGCTGGTGCGATATTCGGCAACGGGATAACTGTCAGTCAAGCACAATTCTCAGGCGCATCAATTAGCTCGGGAACTTTTACCGATGGTCCATTTGGAATCGGTAGCGGAGGCATCCTCACGACTGGGGCTGCTATCGGGGCTCTCCCAAACGGCGACCACTACGTTAACAATGGCGCACCTGGATCGGATCAATATTGCAACACGAATACCTTCAACGGGGCAATCTTGACAGTCGATATAGTGGTTGATGTTGGCTTTCAAGGCCTACGAGTCGAACTCATTCTTGCATCAGAAGAGGAGGGAGGGTGAGTCCAATTCTATCCTCGTCCTGGATCTCCTATGTGAACTAACACACGTCAGCTCTGCGGATCCAATAGGCATCTTTATAGGCACCCAACAATATGCCTTTGATCAAAATGGGAACAAGATAACGGCACAGAATCCGTACCTAGCACAACCATTAGTTATTACACCGCCAGACAGCGTTACCTCTTACCCAGGGTCCACGCCTCCTTTATGGATTGATATCTTGGCCACAGGCGCCCAAACCGTCATCATCGCCATCTGCGATCAAGGCGATTCTGAGTGGGACTCGGGTCTTCTGATCAATGTTGAAGGCTGCGTTGACTGCGATCCCGAGTTCAGGCTCGCATATGTAACAACCACGACTACCGTGGCACCGGGAGAGGCAACGTTTACCAGCACACTCACAGCTTCAGGAACTGTGTCTGGGACCATTACGATCGGAGTACTTCCAGATGAAATCACCACTACCACTGCAGAGGAGACAACACTTACGACTGAGGATACCACCACAGCTCCAGAGACGACAACTACAGCACAAGACCCCACAACTGCACCAGAAACAACTACAACTGCTAATACATCGACTAAAGCAGAACCAAGCAGCACAGAAACCACAACAGACTCAACTTTTATTGCCTCAAGTGACACGACAGCCGAGTCCCAGACCTTGTCTGGCTCAACCTCTGAACTTCCGAGCATCAGTACTACAACTGAAGCTCGAGTCTCTTCCACCGAAGCATCCCTTGCATCTGATGTCACAAGTGATAGCACGACTGGTATCTCGACTGAGGTCGAAACTCCATCGCTCAGCTCGACACTTCAAACGGCTCCAGAGTTCACGGCAGAACCAACTATAAGCTTGAGTAGTGACATATCAAGCGAGTCTGCTGCAGGTATGTTTTCAACAGATCTACTGTTGACCACGTCTAACATAACATACACTCCCCAAGAGCTATCCACAACCATGCTGAGCTCAGTGTTGACCTTGAACCCAGTGAATAATTCTGGTACTCTCACCACGCAAGTCGAGTCTTCTAGTGCTGGTCCATTCTCTCCGTCCTCTACAGACACTCTGCGTCCCACAAGCCTACAGACCTCCACCGGACCATTTACCTCTCCTTTTACTATTCCAGAGTTTACCTCTTCGTTCTTGGATACCTCATCCGACAATCTACCCCCGTCAGTCGTGACTTCAACAGTGGAGGATTTGCCAACAGTAGCAACAACAACACTCGCCGGTGCGTCTGCTACGGTGTCGAATCTGGTGGAAATCGGATTATTCAGGTTCTTTGGATGTCTGGGGTCTACATCTGGCTATCCCAGTTTCGAACTACTAGCTGAAGGACCTGAGATGACCACCGTCGAGTGTGCGAGATTGGCTAAGGGGCGTCTTTACATGGGCCTTTTTTTAAGGTTAGTAGCCGCAAACATGAGCTTCGAATATGCATTACTGACCTGATTAGGTCCTGTTATGCTGCTGACTCGCTCGTATCAGCTGATACAGTGAGAAATGGTCGCTGTGATCTACCCTGTCCAGGAGACCCAGGGCTCTTCTGTGGTGGTTTCGTCGACCCAGATACAATGTTGGAACCACGCTTTGAATCTCACTTGGCTCTTAATCGTCGAGATGCCCCCCCTAATATTCTACTTACCTTGTACAAGTTGGTGGAGACCATCTCTGGATCTTTGAGTGCATCAGTTGTTCTCACTACATCCGATTCAAGTCTCATCGACATCCCAAGCGCCAGTCTTACTCTTCCGGTCTCTACAGACAGCCTTTTCCTACCTGATTCTACTGATTTGCCGCTCCCTAACCCTACCAATTCTCTTTCTATACCTTCCAGCCAAGCCCTGGGACCGATTGATGATTCGAGCACGTTCCCTCCTTTTGAACCCACCGTCAGTCTTGATACCACCGAAACGCCCATTATCAACCTCGTCATCCCCCCCTTTCCAACCTCTGCCTCGTACAACTTCGGAAATTTTTCAAGGACTATGGCTCTAGCACCTGTTGTCACCACCATAGTGTACACTATTGTCGATCCTAACGACCCATCCCGCTTGACTGTCACTGAGTTTTGCACAACGCTGAGATCTCCTCCCTGCCGCCACTGTCACTATCAGAAACCGCCAATTGTGGAAATGACTACTATTAAAGTCGACTGCAATGCGTGCGGGCTGTACGGTGAGAACAGTGTTGTTCTAAACATCCCAGCGGGTGCAGCCATGCCAGCCAAGACAATGGACTCGTCTCCCCTCGAAACTAGCCCGGTAGTACACCATGGGCCGAAGCCGGATATGAAAGAAGAGAGGCCTGCTCCAGACGTCCGTCCAGCGGGAGATGATTCTTACTATGTGCCAGCACCTCGGCCGAAGAAGCCCGCTCCCGTGGCCAGTGACGAGCCTTATGAGGTGGAAGAGTCCTCTGAGATTGACGAACCTTCTGAGATTGACGAGCCTTACAAGGTCGACGAAACTTACGACATTAAGCCCACCGTCGACAGCCATTATCAGGGTGACTTCGTTGCAGAGACTTTACCAGTCCATCCAGCAGAAGTGACCAAGGCCGCACCAAAGCTCACCCTAGGAGGGGCGGATCAAGCCGAGCCTCTTATTACACCAGTAGCGCCTCCTGGTTCACCCATAGTAATTGTTTCAGGGGGCGTTCAGAAACTCACGGATGGAACATTGATGATGATTTCTTTTATAACAGGACTTGTTTTCCTTCTATAAAGTAGCATGTAACTATAACGACTTGTACATAACCCTCAGAGGGCTGGGCAATGGCTGGATGAGATTTGTACATCCTTGCAGCTGTTTTCTTGAGAGATTAATTAGAACTAGAGGACAATAATCGTAATAAACATACTTTCTATCTTCAAGATATCCTTACCTGTACTGCAACCTTGACATTATCCTTATTGTCTTGTTGATCCCAAACACCTCTTGGTCTCAAAGCTCCTTAGGCGATATTATAGCTAGCAGTTCACGATAGAGCGGAAAATAGTCGACCGAAGTGATCCATTCTTCATAAATTATGAATGGTATCATATCGTGGTGATTTGTAGTTATACAATCCGATTCCATGCGCCCGCCTTATGCATTCGGTCGTCCTAAACGCCAACCCAGGTAGTTATAGTACATTGCTCGGCCGAGAAGCCCAACCGTCGGTCAAGTTCTCATCGAGCTCGGAATTATCGGCATCGCATCGTAAGGGTTTGTGGCGTCTCCGAATTACAATCCCAGCTCGCGCTGCTGTTCCCTGATCTTGTCGCGCTTGGCCCTGGCGGCGTTCCGGTTCTCGGCCTGCATCTTTGCACGTTCAGCCTTGAGACAGGCGTTAACGCGCTCCTTGGCGTCGTTGCAGCTGCCGACAGCCTTGTGCATGAAGCCCTGGTTGTGGCATTCTTCGAGGGCGGCGATGACCTCTTCGCACGCTGCAATTGACGGATTAGCCACTTCGCATAGTGAGACGGAGTATGGAGTAGGCGATAATACCTAGAGCGTTCTTTGTATGGAGATGAGGATGCATATTGTTGTTGTCGGATTGTTGCAGTATAAATTGAACCCTGAAAGAAATCCAATGATCGCCACAGGCCGATGGGATGAAAGATTGGGGCAGCGAGTGCACGGACCAAGTGGGAGGTTATGGAGTTCAGGCTGTGGTTTTTGGAGGGGCAGCTTCGCTATTCACTTCCCATATATTTCCAGCAAGACGAGATAGTCGGTCATTTTTGATATCAACTTCTACCCAGGCACCAAAGAAGACAATAGATACAGGCTCAAATACTCTCAATCATGTCTTCATCAGCTCAGGTTCCTGCTAAGAAGCAGCAGGGTAAGTCTCTTCTCTTGTGCTCTGCTCTGCCCTGCTCACTCCATCTCTAACCTCTCACTCACTCTTCGCAGATCTCCAAGCTACCTATTCCAATTACAAGAATACTCTCCAGCAAATAGCCCAGAGAATTGGTGATATTGAGCAAGAAGCCGAGGAACACAAGTAGGCAACCCTATCCCTGCCACCATCGTCTACAATCTACTTCTAAGAGCGACGACATGACGTCTTGTCTCCCATCATGTCATCCTCAACCATCTCACCGCTGGTCGGTCATTTTCACCGCTTATTCTAACTCTATCTTGACCAGGCTTGTTCTGGAAACCTTAGAACCTCTTTCCCAAGACAGGAAGTGCTTCCGTCTTATCAACGGAGTGCTTGTTGAGAGGACCGTCAAGGATGTAGTGCCAGCCCTCAAGACCAACCAAGAGGGGCTCCGCAAGGTACTCGACGATCTTGTGAAGCAGTACAAGACGAAGCAGGACGATCTCGAGAAGTGGAAGGTGAGCCAAACTTTCAGAGTGCTAGCCTGTGTCTGTTTGTCGATTTGAATACTGATATATGGCTTGCAGAAAAAGAACAATGTGCAGGTTGTGCAGCAATAATGAGGTTATGAGGACAAAGTAAAATAAAACGTTTTTCTTTTGCAAAGCCTGGATTTTGCCCTTCTCAGTGTATGTGAAGGGTGTTGAATACAGTACATCTTCACTTTGATAGAGTTCACTTCAACAGACTCCCTCGGGTAATATCTCCCCCGAGTATCCCGATGTTTACTTCTCAAAAGCAACCGGATATTGCGGACTTGGCCCTTGATTGCTTACCATGGAATATCTGACTTTTAGGCTGAATGAGCAACACAATACGGAAAAAGATGGTGTCGATGCGTTGTACATACATTCGCCGAATCGTCGGCTGTGGGGTTAACCCAACCGCATCCAGGCCTCAGAAACTCCAAAGCCCCGAACTGGGATATTTCAATATGCACGGCACACGAGACATGATGCAATGCAATGCGAGGTATAAAGGGTGGACATGCGTTTGAATGGATCAAATTGTCCCGATTGATGAGGCTTGCCCACCGGTTGCATATACATACATATATGCTGGGCTGAAACTTGGGTGACTTTCTCCCATGTTTGACCTGAATACCCCCAAACTTTGAGGAGAGAATAAGACCATCACAGTATACTGGCTTGACTTGGATGTCTTGACGTTGCTCTCATGCGTAATGCCTCAAAGGAAGAGCACGCATTCCGAGGCGGACTGCGTGAGAATCTGAGAGCCAGCTAGATAGGGCAGGCGTTCTTCTACCTGGTCTGTACGTGAAACCAGCTAACCAGCCTTAACAAAGGTCACAAAGACTTTGATCAATATGGAGTAGCAATGACGGTATGCTGCCTACCAAAGCTGCAAGTCATCGTTCATTCCTTTCATGCCCACATCTCTCCACCATCGTCAACACTATCATCCTGTGGGGGACATTTCACTCAGGCAATAGATCTGCCGTTGACAGGCAAAAGCATGATATGACTGGCCGCTCCTGCGTCCATATCCCCTCTCCATGCGGCACAGCGGCCATTGTTATGCAGTATGCCTTCTCAAGAGAGGGCTTCTGGAACGGCTTTTGGCAGACGTGTTCAGGCTTATCAACCTTGGATCGCGGAATGGCAGATGAATGCTAACATACATACATATCAGGTGATTCCGGCGACGTTTCTTATCATGCTGGGTAGAAACTGCTGGCATCATGTCTAGCCTATGGCAGTCAAAGGAACAAGTTGTTGATGACCGTGCCTTGAGATCGTCAGGGACCTCCATCATAGTGCATACTAAGTTGAAGAGATCGATCACGCGTAGTGTTTATGTGATAATGGTGTTAACACGTATCCTTTATTATGCATAGTGGCTTAGCTGAGTTAACCAAACCCTCAGTTGCGGTGTTCGGATCTTTGGATGTATCCGTTGGATTCAAATTATTGAACGCCTCGCAGATAGCAGCTATGGGAATGGAATTAGTGAGTACTGAACGTCATAGTACATGCTTGTTGAGGATCTATTGAATCCAGTGAGAACTTATGAGACTGAATTACCTTGTATGGGTTAGTTATGGTGTTTTAACGATACGGAACTTCATTAGTAAGATCAAATCGTAACCTAAGATGAGGCTGGTCCCAGGTTGCCGGGTCCTTACAGATACTGTCCCACTGGACCGTTATTAAGGAGGCTAAAACTATTGATTGGGCTGCAGTCGTCCATGCCTAGAGCTTGTGGTTCAGTTGTTAGGCTTACATCTGAGGCATGCTCTACGGGTGGCTACAGGTAGACAGGTTGTGAAGCGTAAATGAGGCCCAGAAAGGGTTCAGCCCAATTTTGAACCTCCATCACCTGTCACTAAGTAGGTACTGATAAAGACGAGAGAGGACTTTGACGGGTGGCTTGATGAATTTGCCATTGTCAAATGAGCTATCGTACTCACCCACCCTCCCAGTACCGCCCAGGCGGACTTGATCCTGACCGGTCAAGTGCCTGAAGGTGCCTGAACGTCATTTTGAGGAGACATCCAATGCGTGGCAAGGTAAACATATCCTGGCATTGCACTGTTTAGAAGGCCTCGTTACAAGACGCCTCCTCTATAACAGCCCTAGTATTACCTGATACACGTTTTCTCGGCCAGTACAGTATCACTGGAAACACGGGTTTTCTTCGTACGATGGTGTCCCTTGGACGTAGGAGGGAAAAAAAGAGTTTGCGACACACCGCCTGAGCCATGTTCGTGTGTATCCGTACCCGTGGGGAGTGTTTGCAGCAACGAGCCCAGCCCAGTGCAGTGCAGCTCAGGGTTTTTTTTGACTTAGCGGCTGAAGGAATCAAGGAAAGAGGTCCATCGAGTGAGTGAGTGTTCCTTGCTTGGGTGAGTGGGATGGTTGAGATGGTATCATGTTTTTAGTAAGGGCTGAACAGGGACTTGATATCAAGATAGAAGATAAGATGAAGGCTTGTTCTGATTTATTTACGAATGATATTATACATAAATTTTCGGTTATATTTCATAACTGTCAATACTGAATTTTACGTAGATATTACCATGCTCACTGCAAATCGACATGAAAGTGAAAAGCCAAGGCAGTAACTATAATAAAATGTTATCGATAAAAAAAAAAGGTGCCCTTCACTCGTAGTGCCTAGCAACCAGGGTCTGACACCGCCGATTTTAGCTGGAGACGCCTTAGGCCTTAGGCTCAATAGGTTCAGCCTTGGAGCGGGAGGTTGGTAACTAACCTAACGTTGGTTGTTTGTTATGTGCCATCCATAGAAACGGAACTTCAACTTCTCATCTTACCAACTTAACTTAAACTCTTTCAGTCTCGATTCACATTGGACCGCGCCTTGACCGCATCTTGAGCCTCGTCTTAATTCTCACTATCGACCTGATCTTCTAACAAAGTCCCCTTCGTTCTCAGACAAACAACCCCACGCTTGGTTTCTGCACTCCACATGCACCTTAACTCACTGCGACCACAAGCGAACAACTCAGACACCCTCTCGCTCACCACTCACACTCACTCACTCAACAACTCACACCTCTCCCTCTACCGTCGTCTGTCTTGTCTTTGAGCTCTCTCCCCTGTTGACGAACCCCATCGCGAGCAACAAAGCAGTCATCGACCCAGACCAGACCAGACCCTAACGCACGCCCCAGCCTGTCCTGTCCTGTCCTGTCCTCTGGTCCCGTCTCTCTTCCTTCGCCCACTGACGCGATTTGCCCAAAACCCCGCGGCTCTCACTGACACTGGCATTGGCGAACGAGACGCTTCCGATCCTCGTGTAACCTCCGTAACGTACCCGGTAAACCCTACGCACTTCCGTGGCCGCCAGCTAAATCGCGACCCGAACCTGCGCCGCTCCGTCCCCGTTGACTCTAGAACCCTCCCGGCACGACGTCACTATCTCACATACAATCTCCATCTTCGTGCGTCCTGCGCGTAATTCACCTACAGTACAGTACTTGCTGCGCGTATCCATCAACTTCCAACGCGTGTGCTACAGCTTTGCGCGCGCCGGTCTTTGCCCTTGATTTGTATCTGTCAGCCGTCTTCGGCCTACAACAGCTGCAACCACTCGCCGCGCAACCTCGCGCGACTTGTCTACCTTGAACTTGCGCCCGTCGGTCTGTTGCTTGCACTTGTACGTACCAAAACACGCTTTCTTTTCTCCATCCGTCCCTCGCCTGAGTAACTGCAGTGTCTGTCCGCTTGGCTTTGTATTGAAAGGGTCCACCCCCTCCTACTCCAGCTTCCGCTCCGCTCCGTGTCTATCTTGTTGGTTACCTCACCTCACCTCACTTTACCTTGCCTCTTCCAAGTCCACATCCCACATTTCACAACAACCACTCCTCCTTACCTCTCACG
The DNA here is from genome assembly GCA_021655865.1 of Fusarium guadeloupense. Lineage (NCBI taxonomy): Eukaryota > Fungi > Ascomycota > Sordariomycetes > Hypocreales > Nectriaceae > Fusarium > Fusarium guadeloupense. The sequence goes on from JAJJWM010000148.1 coordinate 196,894, forward strand.
CACACGCCCCCCAAAGAACCCCAATCGAACAGGCGTCATAGCCCCAAGATCCCGGGCCCAGGGACCGCCTGCATGAGCGACTAAGAAGTTTCGTCGGTACTCAGGATTAACTTGACGCAGCACTGCAGAAACAAGGACCCCTCTCTACCTCTATCGCACACCCTGACGCTACGCTTGCAAGCCCTACCGTCTGCGACGTGGCCTGGGGACACATCATCGCAAGGCCCAGCTGTGCGAGCCCGAAATCCCCTTTGACAAAGGACGCTAGCAGCCGCTGCAGGTAGCCAAATATGTCGGATTCCCCCCAATCCCCTCACAAGGAGGTTGACCAAGGTGCACCGTCACCCGAGGACGAAGCACAAATGAATGAGCAACAAGACCCACAATCCGCAAACACTGCGGGATACGAGTTCGAGGGTGTAAAGGAGCAGGACAGGTGGTTGCCTATAGCCAATGGTAAGTCATCTATACTCAGATGATTCTCGATATGATTTGCTCGTTCCTTTCTGCGCGAGCTGTTTGACGACTCAGCCCGCCAGCCGTGCAGATCTGGTTCCGTCTCATGTCTTGCGATTCGTCCTCCAAGTCGCCCAAAGCGCCTCGCGCCTCAAAGGTCGACAGAGCTGATGAGCTTGATGCTAACATTCGCAACTTTGCTCCAGTCGCCCGTATCATGAAGAATGCCCTGCCCGACAACGCCAAAATCGCAAAGGAGGCCAAGGAGTGTATGCAGGAGTGTGTGAGCGAGTTCATCTCATTCATAACCAGTGAAGGTTAGTCGTGCTTCTTATTCCTGCCGAGGCTCCAAAATCCGAGTCATGTCTCTCCTCTGCAGCATGCTGACCGTTTGGACTTACACAGCGTCGGAGAAATGCCAGCAAGAAAAACGCAAGACAGTCAACGGTGAAGACATCCTGTTCGCCATGACTTCTCTGGGGTTTGAGAATTATGCAGAGGCTCTCAAGGTTTATCTCAGCAAGTACCGTGAGGTGAGTTGATATTTACTAGCTGCATCTAGTTGATATATGCTTACCCGCGCAAAACTATAGCAACAGAATCAATCCAACCGTGACAGGGTCATGGAGAATACTTGGCAGGGTGGAGCTATGATGGGCGATGCAAAGGCTGAGTCTGGTGCTGTTGGCGAGTTTGGACAAGAAGGCAACAGCGTTGAGGGTGGTGCTGAAGCCAACTACATTTACGGAGCGCAGCCTGGCCATAACGGCGCCGGAGAGGGTTACTAGACCACGTTGCTCAAGTGTCGATCGCATAAGTCTGCTGGGCTAAATGCACTCGCCGCCAAAACCAACCGAGAAAAACAAGGAGCCAGCAAACGCCGCCCAAAACGATGGTCGATCTTATTATCGAGACACGATGAAATCATATCGATGTATGTATAACTGCCGCCACGAGAGGTCTCTGAAGGAAGAACGCGCCAATGGAAATCGGGTGCGAGTGTACATTGTATGAGGAGGAATGGGATATGGAATTATGGAAAAGATATCAATTATTGGTGGTGTTTGGGTGATAGATTCCCAATGGGGTTTTTTGCTTTACGTGCAGACCTGGAAGCTGTTTCAGGTCGAAGCATTTATTGTTCCTACAGTCAAACATGGGACTCATGGATGCAGACCAACGGATTATGCATTGAGTCCTAGGACGATGAGTTCTACTTAGGAGGTAGATATTAGCTGAATAATATCTGCACTGCAGTTTATTCCTTTTGAGAAGGATACGCCTCTATCGCAAAGAGCAGTGTTATAGTCACGTGTTTCACTGGACAACAAGCGAAGATGCGCTATTGGAACGGCTTAAGACGAATTGACTTGGGAATTATACAACAGCGCTGCGGGCAATTCAAGTTCAAGTAACTCTAATGCCAAAATACGGCCTTTTAATTGGAAAAATTGAGAAAACTGAATTGAAATTGATCAAACTCTCCAGCCATATTGCTCTATTTGGTGTTGAAGTTATTTGAACTTGAATTGACCGCAGCGTTGTTATACAATAAAAGGAGCCACTTATAAGGACTGAAGTTGAATTGATTGTGACGCAGTTAATGTGGAGGGACAATAGCCAAACAAAGCTAGTCCGGATCTGGTAGAGGCACGTGTGATGTCTCCACCCAAAATTGCCAAAAATTGGGACCCCTCAAATTGTGAAAAAAGTTGACCATCAGCGGCTAACATTGAAACAATCTTCTCTCACCACCGCCATCTTTGTTAGCCAAACAAGGGCTCTCATCTCCCGCGCTGCTTCATCAACCAGCACTTGTGCTGATGAGACATGCTTATTATGACTGATGATTCTTCTCAGTCAATATCTCAACATATTCTTCAATCCATGATTATATCTTGAAACCGAGACACCGAGCCCTCCTCCCTCTGTTGCCTGAGAAACGCCACCTCTTCGAGCGACGCAACGCACAACCTACAGCGAAAACCCCTCCGGTCATCAGCCCTTCAACACGAGCTACATTCATGCGACCTTTTACTCCGTCGACCAGGAACATTTCTGGTCCTGTTCCAAAGAGCTCGACGCCTGTCCGCTCCATCCTCAAGCCCGTGTCTGTCTTGGGGAGGAGGAAGGCCGAGCATGCTGGGCTCAGCGACCCTGTCGACGCACCCGAGAGTCCCACGAAACGCCGCAAGGTCTTGTTCGACGACATTCGAAACGTAACATACGAAGTAGGCAGGAGGACGATGGATGAGGTGAAGCTCGAGGTCAGGACTGCTCTCGAGGAGCACCTGCGAGGGAATGACGGCCAGTATGATACGCTCAAGGAAATTTTTGCCAGTGATAAGCAGCGATATCTCCCACCTGTTGTCGGCGAGGAAGACGACACCCTGAAGCCCCATGAGCTCCAGGTCTACGTCATGGCCCTCACTGGATGCGTTCCCATTCTCAAGGACAAGGCTTGCAATGGCCTCGTCAAGACCATTCTCAAGTGCTCCTGGCTTGGGCGAGACGATGATTTCGTCAAGGTCTTTACCCACTTCTTGGCGGCCCTGGTCAGCGCGCAGGGTTCCTACCTGTCCCCTGTTCTGGCCATGATGGTGGAGAAATTCTCCGATAGTCGATCCTCTGTGTGGAGTGTCCCAGACTTCCCCGAGGTCAGCCGCGAGACCATGCGTGATAGATTGCACGGCACCCTGCAGTATATGCTCCAGATGTTCCCATCCGCTGTTCCAGTGCTAGAGGGTCTTCTCGGCTCAAAGTTTCCCTTCCCCGACGAGTCCATGCGCGTCCACATGGCATACGTCGATAACCTGCTGCGGATCAAGACGTATGTGCCCATCTTGCGCGACGAAGTGCTCGATCTTATCCTCAACCGAGTCGTCAAGATTGATTCCCAGATGCAAGTCGATCTGGAAGACCTGGATGACGACGTTACTGCTGCTGTCATGTATGCGCTCCGCGATCATTCAGATGGAGATGAATGGGAAGACGACGCCGATGACGAAAGTGACACAGAATCAGTCGATAGCGACGATCCTGATTTTGATGAAGACGCCGCTAGAATCAAGTCGATCAAGGGCAGTGTGGAAAAGATGGACGCGGTTCTCGACACACTCTTCCGCGTATACACCCCTCATTTCGCCAATCCGGGTTCGGACGCTGCTTTTGATATGTTTACCGTCCTGCTCCGCGAGTTCGACCATATGGTGCTACCTACCTACAAGTCACGACATACACAATTTCTTATCTTTCACTTTGCGCAGATGCACGAGCGGTTGACAGACGCCTTCTGCGGTCAGCTCATCGCCACTGCGTTCCAAGGCAACACTCCGAACGTGCTCAAGCAGGCCGCTGCAGCTTACCTCGCCAGCTTTGTAGCCCGCGGAGCTCATCTACCAGGCAGTCTTATCCGAAGTATCTTTGGACTCCTTCTACATCATTTGGACCAATATCGCAAGAAGTACGAGCCTTTGTGTCGAGGACCGGACCTGAAGCGATTCCACCCTTACTACAGCCTCGTCCAAGCGACACTCTACATCTTTTGCTTCCGCTGGCAAGATCTGATTGTGTCGACGCCTGAGTTTGTGGACCCCGACGACCCTGCATCTTACATCGGCCAGGAGATGGAGTGGATGGGAACATGCAGAAAGGACCTTTCGGTACAGATCTTTGGCAAACTCAACCCTCTCAAGGTCTGCGCGCCCGTCATCGTTGAGGAGTTTGCCAAGTTATCCCATCGCCTCAACTTTATGTATGTGTATCCATTGGTGGAGAGCAACAAGCGAGTCCGCTTGACACAGTATCTCTCAGCAACCTACTCTACAGGAGGAGCCCTTCGAGACGCTGGATACGAGATGCAAGACGAGAGCTTCCACCAGCTGGACCCCTACTTTCCCTTTGACCCTTACCAGTTGCCGGTCAGTAAGCGGTGGCTGGAGAACGATTATGTGCACTGGAAAGCGATACAGGGGCTGAACGCTGAGGACGAGGACGACAGCGATGACATGGACGATGATATTGACGAGGATGACATTGATGAAGGGACGGCGACGGACAGCGATGGTGATGACTACGAATAATTCGTGGTGTGGATTTCATGTCTGGTTTTAAAGCTTCATTCAGCAAGGCGTTGGAGGATATTGTGTTATTTGTTCGAGTCAAAAACAGGATTTGGACTATACCCGAGGGATATCGGTATATAGAGACGATGTCAGGGTTGCCACGACATTAGGGGAGTTGCGGTACATACATACTGCTTTCTAGAAAGTGAGCCAAGAAGAAAAGTTTACACACTACTACACTCTACTATTGTTCTTCAGTGATTTGGAATCTTTTTTGCCAATTATGGAACCTCCGTGGATATCAACGGGGATTTGTGACGTAGCGGCGAGTCAGCCATCAGCCACTATTGTTAACGGCCCTTTTTCAACGCTTTGATACGATGTTACAGAGGACCCTCTCAATAGTTTGATAAAATTTCCGATTTGGGGTTATCATTTGCTCCGCAGATGCATGTCTGACACGAGCCGAAACTCGGCTTTGTTTCCTCTTGATTATTCCATATTCTTTTCTTCTTATTGACTGTTGATATTGGTGATACTTTGCTGTTTCAATCTGCGCTATACCTTTTCGAGTTATCTGACGAACAAGGAGCGGAACGTATTCCGCAGCCGACAATCCCTTCCGCGCTTACTCACTGCCCTTCCAGTATCTTAAGTGGGACAATTGCGATAGCAAACCCAACTAACTTCAACAAGCCTCACTTATCACTTTTCTATCATCATGGCGACTGCAAATGCAACAGACCACAGACCTTCGTTTACCGAGTTTCTGAAAAAGACAAAGAAGAGGTTCAGCGCGTCTGATGAGAGTGAGCGTGCTACGCCGCAGAGGAGGGGAGGGAGGAGGGGAGGAAGTGAGGTTGTGAGCAGTGAGTGTAAGTATTAGGATGCGAGCTTCTATCATTTTGAACCTTTAAACTTGTTCTTTGATTGCTACAATATCACCTCTTTTCTCATTTTCACGAAGGCACACTGTGTTGCGTGACTGGCTGTCTTATCTCTACGTCGCCTTGCGCCGATACAAGCAAGATATTGTTAACTCACTCAACTTATCACTTGCTTGTTCTCCTTATACTGAAACATGATCCTATGACCGAGACTGACAACCCCCAGCACCCGAAAACATCGGCGAGACATCATCACAGAAACCACGCAAGTCTCTCACAGCCACCGAAAAGGCAAAGCTTCGTCGTACTCAGGTCCGACGAGCACAAATCCAGCATCGTCAGCGCAAGGCAGAGTATCAGAAGCAGCTTGAGCTCGACATCACGCACTTTCGCGAACTCATAGCTCTCACGCAGTATGAGTCGGACCAACTCGCCAAGGACAATGACGCTATCAAAGCGTTGCTAACGAACAGAGGCATTGCCGTGCCAAAATGCAAGACCAACTGTTCTATACGCCCGAGAATCACCAGGGACGTTGTCCGTGGTGACAACGATGCTTGGGTTGATGAGGCGCTGGGTACGAACCTCACGGCCGAGGATGCTGATATGCGGCAAGCTCAGGAAGAAGGGGACATGTTTGCAGATGTCGATATTGACGATATCATCGTCACTCTCAAAAAGGACGAATCAATGGATACTCCCACCTTTAGTATCCGATCCAACGACTCGAGCAGCAACACGACAAGTCCACCGCCACTAGTAGACCTCAACCTTACTCCAGAAGAAGAACAAAAGGCCGTTAACTTTATTCTCTCGTAAGGATGCCCCGTGATGTCTCTAACGCACTCACTAACTTCACAGCCTTGAACATATCTGCTGGGACCACTTCTTCCTCGGCGACTACCCCTCCCACGCCCACCTCTCCGACGATGAAGCCAAAGGCCACACTCTCATGGCTTCGTCTCTATGCATGGCCAACGCGCCCGTCGACGTCTTTGGCGATCGCAAGCAAGTCTCATCAGCTTCATCTTGCCACAACCGCCGCGCCCTTGGCCTCGACGCCTACGTGCCCCCCGTCCACCTCGAGTGGCCCTCGCCGCGCATATCGCTCAGTTCACTGCACGGTCTCGCGCAGAGTCTCAACCCAGGCGACTTGGAGCTCACGCCCGTACAGGCTTGGTTCGAACTGGCGACTCGCTACGACAAGAGCCGATTGCTTGAAAGATTAAGCTTGCTGGGGAGAGAGCTCAACGGCGTGACCAAGTGTCTAGAATTTGGCGCTGTCATGGAGAGGGAGGCCTTTGAGAGTGTTGTTACGAGGGTGTTCAGCGGAACTCTAGAGGAGGCGTTGGCTGCCGCCGTATTACTCGATTCACCAGGGTGTCAAATCAAACTCCCTGCCCCCACGCAGACCGAGCAGATCAATCTCCCTACAGAGCAGTGTAAATCTGTGGGATACGCCTAGAAGGATGAAGAGCTTGAGAACAAGAGGTTCTAGCCTCGCTGTAGGGGTGAGTGTGGTAAGAATGGGCTTGTTAGGATTGAGGTAAGCAACACGAAAGTAGAAACAAGGAAACCCACATCTGACCTAATTCAGGAGCAGCACATATGAACATAGTCTCCTTTGAAGGACCATGGCTGATCATAATTACTTTTACCTTGACAAACATTGAATCATGAGTACATACCCACGAAAGTGGTCTTGCTTCTCGGAAAATTATTACTTTGGGCAAAATAGCTCGCTAGAATATGCTCCGCTCTACCAAATTCAACTTTCCATCTCCTATGTATAAATTCTACTTCTATAACGCCTTCACTATACTCCTCTCATCAAAGATATCCTTCAGCAAACTCGAAACACAAGTTTCCCTATCAAGTCGGCCCATGGCGTACGTCGACTCGAAAGCAAAGATACTAAGCTGTCCAAAGAAAGGCCGTAGCACCTTGGCCACTAACTCGTCCTTTCTGTCAAGGCTTACGTCGTCGTTAATGCCGCCAGGTCCAAGTAGCGGTCTTCGGGATGAACCACTCGCCACTTGGTTTACCACGGAAGAAGATTGGAATCCTGAACTGTTTACGGTAGCGCCAAGCTCGTCAGAGAGCTCGTCAACAAGAGCAACAGGTTGATAGTTGGATGACCGGTACACAGCATCGATAGTGTCGGTAACAAACAGCCACTCGTGAAGCTGGAAATCATCGGGAGCCACGCAGATCAGAAGGTCGAGAAGCTTACAGGCCTGGAGAATCGAGGTGTTGGTGTATGTATCAGAAGCAGTGCTATTGTCGGGTGCAACAACGGAAGAAATGGCTGCATGAATCTCAGCATTGACGACCGGCCATAGCATGCCTAGATGAATAGCACTGGTCTTGAGAGCGAGGGCGCGGAAGACCATGTAGATATCTGCTCTTGTGGTTGACGATGGCGAAGATGTTGAGGAAGCGCCGAGGAGCTCAGCAAGTTTGCCAAATATGACTGACAAGTCTGATACAAATGTATCCTCCGAGCCTGCAAGGATCAAAGTTGCAATTCTCCGTAGGTTGAGTTGTGTCTTGCGATCAGCTTCGAGACGGGCTGACGTTGCTCCAACACCAAAGACAATGCCAGCTGTTGTAGGGGCACTGATACGACCAACAATCTCGGGCATCTTCTCCTTGTCTGCAAGAGTCCATTGTCTGAGTAGTGGCAACCAATCTTCCTTTGCCAAATCCACATCCATGCCAAAGAACTTGGAGTCGTTGAATGCATCGCCTACATCCTTTTTCCAGTTCTTCTGGTTATTATGCACTCTCGAAAGCTCATGGAGCAGGTGCATGGTGCTCTTGGATACTATATCAGGGAAACCCTTGGCCCGCAAAGTCGGTGCAATTACACTAGTTGAGATAGTTGTCGCGGCCGAGAGCACTCTGTCAGGCTCGACCAGAATTTTGCTCAAGTTGGGAACAATGGAAGCAAGGATAGAGACAACATTGTCAGGTCCGTCACCAACTCCGTTTAGAGAGTTGCCAGAATCGGACTTGGGAATACCGCTGCTCAATGTTGCTGGATCAGCAAACGCCATAGGCCTTGTGGTGAACAGAGCGGCAAGCAGACGGATGAATGTGTCCTAGAAACCACGTCAGTAAATATGTAAGCCGTATATATAATGTGTCATACCCCGAGCTCTTTTCGCATCCTTCGTTGTTCTCCGAAGTTGGTATTATCGACTTTTTCGCCTAGGATAGCTGCAAATTCGAGTAAATTCGGCAGTGTTTGTCTGTGTGGGAAAGGGTTCGTTAGAAGGTCTTTAAGGAAGACCATGCAGTCTTGCCAAATCTCATCCATTGCATCATCGTCTAGTGTCCTCGTATACTCGACAAGAAACCAGACAAGGTCAGTGTCCTGCAAAGATATGGTCATTGTTGACTTTGATGCAGGGTCAACAGCGCCTGCATTAGTTCGTCGGTAGATAGCATGAAATAATGCCGGAATGCAGTGCTTCGGCCGACATGCCTCCAACGCATATAGCATATTAAAGACTTGGGTTGACTCTGTATCTTCTGTTGATTGCTTCCAAACGGCAATGACTGTCTCGAGACACTCAAGGTTTTCGGCCGTGAAAAGATGCTCCAGTAATCGCCTGGCGCGGTTACGCATTCGTAGGGATGTGTAGTTGAATGATCCGAAAGAGCCCTGGTCCTGCTTGCTCGAGTCGTTGCCCTGACCCCAAGTCCAGATCTTATAGCAGATGCGAACGGCATCTTGAAAGGCCAGATGGACCGTCAGCCGGTCATTTGCTGTAGCACTGCGAGACTGAGGAGCATCTGACTGCCAGACATTGGATACCATACTTCCAAAAATAGACTGAGGCTGGTCTGGGCCCTTGACTACCTGTGTTCGAGCCTCTTCCCTCAGAAGCTGCTGGTGTGCTCGTGCGAGAACTTGCTCAAGGCCATTAAGTAGGAAGATGAGCGTAGACTCGGGTGATAACCTCTCACTGCTGAGCGAGAGAGAAGTGGAATGAAACGTCTCTCTCAAGTTGGTGAAAGTTGTGCCAATCTCTCTACAAAGGGTTTCAACCAGAGGAATAAGCACCTGGAAAATCGAGTCTGAGTAAAGTGGCAAGCACTCAGACATAAAGGCCACCCAGCTATCTAGAACTGGTCGGCTACTGGCTGAGCTGAGGCCGTCCTGGAGGCATTGAAGCAGCTGAGGTGGTGGTGCTGTAGGAACTGGCCGGGCATCCACTGCTGAAAGGGATGGCCTACTTCCCCTGGGGTCGAAGGATGATGGCCGGCGCTCGGATATAGGAGAAACAGGAGCGTCAACAGGTGCGACGTTTCTAAGCTTGAGTGTATCATAGACAACATCAAGCAAGAGAACTTGCACATATGCATCAGTGCCTTGAAGCGACTTGAAAAGTCGTTCAATGAGAACGCTTTCGAGATGTTCAGCCGAGAGGGGGGCTGCAAAAGGACTAAGAAGAAACTTGTGGAGGAGATTGAGTGCGTATCGGTAGAGCTGATTGACACGATCTTCAAAGTCCTTGGAAGCATTTTTGGCAACGTTGCCCGTTATGCTCTTTATACAGGCACGGACGAAAAACTCTTGTAGCGTCATCTCCTGCTCTTCGCCCCCAGCTATTATTCGGTGAGAATTGAGCTATGTATTCTGAAAAGCATTACTTACAAGTAATTTGTACGTGCTGGCCGTGGAAGGAGACGTGCTTTGAGGCCAGGACGGTCCAAGAAATCTCCCCGGCACAGGCCAGTATGTTCGAAAGTGTCCGGAGATAATAAAGACAAAGATCTAGATCTTCGTCCTCGGAGAATGATGCTGGTTCTTGGTCACCCTGCTCGCTGCTGTGCATTGTGTTTTGCAAAAAGGGGATCTCAGATAGTTTGGAAACGAAGATCAAGAAGAGACTGTTGGTTATTAGCAAAAGCCCAGGCATAATACGCTTTGAGCTTACCGATCAATCCCTAGCATACTGTTAAGCCATGACTTCACTGTCATATATAGCTGCGTACGATCATCTTGTAAAGCATCAAGAATAAGAAATATGGGCTGTGTGAGCATGATCTCATAGTTGTCTGCCCCAGCGAGCCGGGGCAGAGTCTTTGTATCTACCACCGGTGTCTTGGAACCTCTTCGTTCGGAAGACACATTGTCTTGCAAGGTGTGCGACCACAGTACACCCAATGCGCGGCCTTTGTCTACAGGCTCGATGACATCAACCCGGGCGGTATCTTGTGCGATAATGAGGCTGGACAATGCTGCCTCGATATCCCGGTTATAGGGTGAGAGGGCCGATTGCAGCTGCCACAGACCCCGAACTGCTTCTACGTGGTATTTTGGTTCAGATGCTGATAGATACGTCCAGGCGCGCCGGACTAAAAGCGGTATCAAGCTTGACAATTGCGCAAGCTCGATCCTCTCTGCGTAATATAGCTGGGTTGATAGTTGTAATATCGCTGAAAAAGAGGGAAATGATATAATACCCGGATGCTCAAGAAGGTCATACATAAGTTTAAGGAGCTGTTCCTCTTTGACTCGGTATGTCTTTGGCGTCTTGTGTACTGCGAGAACCAATAGTCGGATACAAGCATTGAGGTCAGCCTCGGTGGCCCCAAGGTCTTCACAGACAAACTGTGCAGCCTTCTCAAGGATCATCTGTCCTATAGCGAAGGCTCCGAAAGGTGGCGCGGATGCCTCGATGTTGCCTTGCTCATTGACATAGAAGTCCCGCGATTTCTTCAACACTTCCATGTTGGAACGGGATATGGTCCCGCCGCCCTGGCTTTCCGATCCATCTGTATTCTCTGGAAACACCCTCTCCGGAACAAGATCCAGGAGAGACAGGGCGACACTTTGGGCTTGGCTGGACAGAGATGGTGACAGCAAATTTGGATTGCTGTTTGATGATACACGCTCCTTGAAATCTTGCAGCATGGCCAGAGCGGCCAAACAACATAATGGCGCATGGATGGTGATCATTTCTTCCTCCCGAACGTTAAAGTTGGCCAGGACGAAGCTTACAAGAGAAAGCTTGTCGCTCCGCTCGTTCGAATTAAGAGTCCCTGGTCCTAAAGCCTGCGCAAGGAGTCCCACAATCTCACCATAGATAAGACCACTTTCGATACCATCAAAGAAAACGCTCGCGCTTCGCAAGACTTCATTGAACTCTGACTTGCTTGATGCTCGGTCCTTGAATCGTCGCACGCTTTCAATTATAGGGAGAAAGACCTCGGGAACGACCAAGCCACCAATTTCCCATCTATCCATCAATGAGAGACATATTCTGTAAGGTTTGGCGCGTTCGCTTGCAGTATTCCGTGAGCCGTCCTCGATCATCTGCAGAATTGCCTTAGTTAAGGGGTGAAGGCCAAATTCTTCAAAATAATTTGTCCTGGAAGCCATAAACGCATGTTGATCAGCCGGTAGGCTTGATGGATTCTCAGGGCTGTTATCAGGTTCAGTTGTCGGTTCAGGCCCAAGAAGCCAGGCCCATAAGCGTCTGTTCAGACTCATATCACGGCGAGTGACCACACCAATAGCTGCTTTAAGAAGTAGTTCCAAGTCAACTGGTTTCACCCGGGTTTGGATAACATGCGAATTCAACGGGAGATGGGAAACTAGTAGGTCCAGAAAGCCACGCTGAATTAGTAATTGCTCGTCTAAGAGACCACTCGCAAAACAGCGCAGCAAAAGACCTGGCTCAGGAGATGTCACAATTTCTGCAAGCTCGCTTTGCGAGTCTCCGGCCGTGCCACTTTGTGGTGCTGGCGACTTATTCGCATTGGCAGCAGTCTGGGGTCCCAGCGGGGGCAAAGAGCGTACCAAATACGCGAGAGCACCTGAACGACGACTTTGGCTTGTTATTGATGCTAAGAAGAAGCATTGCCAAAAGAAAGTGTCGCCTGACGAATGCTGGTTGGTGATTTCCTTGCTATCCGTCGGTCTAATAGCATGCTTGAAGCTTTCAACCAAACGCAATGTTCGGTCGAAATCTTCGCTTGTCTCATCTTCCAGACCAGGGAGTAGGGCAAGAATTATGGATTTCATTGCCGGACGAAGGGATCGAGGATCAATCTCGAGAAAGTGGCGTTCTAGGAGATCAAGGTATGGTGCGCGTACAGATAATGAAGCGAAGGAGAGAACGGTAGCCAGGCCTGGAAGATATAGAGGGAGGTCTCTTGATAGACCATCTTTTCCAATGACCGAGAAAACCAGATTGTATAGTTCTAAAGCTTTTTGGTGCACACCAGACGGAAGGGAGGGGTTGAGACATTGTGAGAGTCGTTTCGCAACAGTCGCTTTGGATGGGATCGCAGTAACAGATTTCGGACGAGCTTGTAGAGCCTGTAGCCAGTTAGCATATATATTCTAACATGTGATAGTATTTGAGTCCAGACGTACTTTGAGGAGTTTGTTCAGGAACGAAATATAGTCTGCCCACTCTTCCAAAGCGGTCTCGAATAATACAAGTGCCCTGTCAACTCCTTGTGCATACTTGCGATAAGACTTGTCCTTGGCAGGATAATCTTCTATGAATACGGATTAGTAACTAGGGTTCTTTTTTCCGTAAGCAATAGATCGCACATACCTCCGCCAAGTTGATTCCTCCATTGTCGCGGAATAGGTGATTCTCGCCCCGAGCTTTCGGGGGAAACTGAGCGACGACCTGATCCGGGCTCAAGAGCCATGGCTGCCGACTATTGCGATTAACGGCGAGAGCGAGGACATCGGGTTCTTTTTAGGAAGCGACAGCACCAAAAGGCATCGCTAGGCGTTAAGACTCGTCGAGGTTCGTCTGGTAGCTCGAGACTGAGCAGACGTAATCTCGAGCAGGCGCACTGATTCCATTCAGAAGGCTACGTGGAGCATAAGTTACAGGCAGCTCCAAATGGAAGCCCCTGCAACTGCACCCACTGAGACACCCTGAGCTACTGCTCATCTAAAACTTTGATTGGCTGAAGCTCTAAAACATTTAGCGCAAGGCTGCAACAACCAACCCCTCCAGGACATTGGCGCGTCATGCCCAACTCAAAGAACTCCTAACTCCTCTTTCCTCTTTCCTTCCGTCCTACATGCTGTAGGTACGTTATCGTTTCTCTTAGACTATTGTCAACTTCACTCAACATGGCATAATGGCCTCGCCCGCCCCCTTTGCAAAACTATCGGGTCGTATGTCTATGGCTACAATAAATCTTCTACAACCTCTCTCTAAAGCTGGCTGATCCACCCGGAAATGCAACCCAAAACCTGCGCGATACGCCATCATGGAGTCTGACGAAATGAAATCAAAGCCAGCGTCTCCTGCGGACGAAGATTATCGTCCTCCCCTACCGCCTCGGCCATCTACGAATGCTGCTAGTGATACAGTGTCGCTGCAAGGTCAAGCAACCACAGCGATAACTCCTGTCGAGATCCAGACACTTTCATTTCCTGATGGATCCCGAGGAACATTTTCGACACCGGGCCCCGACTCTGTCCCTAGCCCTGCTGATAGCAGTCATGCCTCTCCTAGCCGACGAGAGAGCAGTGCTAGTGGCGAGGCGGACGAAACTGCTAGCCTTATGAGCTTTGCGCCGACGATGCGACCTGCTGGCGATATCGCAAGTTTATTTGCCGGAGAATTATACAAGAGCCCGGCTTATAAAATGCTTCGAACTCAGTCAGCCACTGTTCTGCCTTTCGAAAAGAGCAGAGTGGGTGCAGATGACCGGTTTACTGAATTTCACCACGAATTCGACGCCCTCCCGGAGGAATACACTGAAGACATGGAAGATGAGATTTTACGTCTTTGGAAATCGAAGCTGAAACACTATTTGATTCTGTCGTCCGCTGGAAAGCCCATCTGGAGCCGTTATGGTGACCTGAGTTTGATCAACTCTTCCATGGGCGTTGTGCAAACCATCATTTCCTTTTATGAAGGTGCCAAAAATCCCCTTCAGGCCTTCTCCGCTGGAGATACTCGCTTTGTTATCTCAACTAAAGGCCCGCTCTATTTTGTCGCCATCAGCAAACTGGGTGAAAGTGACTCGCAAATGCAGGCACAGTTGGATGCACTTTATATGCAGATCTTGTCAACATTGACTTTACCCAGGCTAACCCATATATTTGCCAATCGCCCTTCGACAGATCTACGCAAGCCCCTTCAAGGCACCGAGTCACTTTTATCCTCTCTGGCCGATACCTTCACCAAAGGCTCGTCTTCGGCTCTACTTGGATCGTTGGAATGTCTCCGACTTCGAAAGTCTCAACGGCATGTTATAAATAACACTTTCTTAAAGTTACGGACCGACAAGTTGTTGTATGGCCTCATTGTGGCTGGGGGAAAGCTTGTCAGCGTCATCAGGCCCCGTCGGCATTCTCTTCACCCCAGTGACCTTCAACTCATATTCAATATGCTCTTCGAGAGTGACGGCATCAAGGGCGGAGGCGGAGAGAACTGGATCCCTATTTGCCTGCCCGCTTTCAACAACAAAGGTTATCTCTACATGTACGTCAGTTTCTTTGACGGCGCTTCTGGGGAGCAAGCCAGCTCTCCGGCTGCAGCAGAGGAGCGTCCATCAGACGAGGAGATCGCCATGATTCTCATAAGCACTGACCGCGAGAGCTTCTTCGAGCTTAAACAGATGCGTGACAACGTTGCTCAACAACTTGCTAAGAATGGAACGTTGGCTGTTATCCAAAATGCCACCCGCGCCGGCCGTCCAAAGGTACAGGAAATTGCCCCTGGCAGCCAAGTCAGCCACTTTCTCTACAAGTCTCGGGCCAACGTGCAATTCTGCATGGCGTCGCTTGAGCCACACTTTACCGGGCTTGTTGAGCGCCGAAGGTTGATGACAGTGTATCATGAGTTACACTCGTCTATACACGCCAAACACTCCCACCTCAAAGTGCTGCACTGTATCGGAGAGGATGCCACATCGCTGGCATGGACTACGCCTGTGTTTGAGTTTTACTGCGTGGCAGGGCCTAATGTGTCTAGGGCCACCATAACACAAGGGGCGAACAAGATCATCCAATGGGCTAAGAGGGAAGAAGAACGCCTTTTCATTATTGGTGGCGGTGTATTCTAAGAGCATACCTCTCCTCGAGGTCTGGTTTCCTCGTTAATTCCAAATCTAATCCTTTTGGTCTGCCTATCGGTCCTTCCATGAAGCCGAACAGAAACAGAATACCTCCAAACGCCGACATTAATTCATAAATAGCCAGACTCCCCCTTATCATCGATTGGGATAAGGGTACCTGAGCGTCGAATTCATTTCATCATTTGGATCCTGATTTTGCCCATGGTATCTCGGTGACGGAAACAACAGCTTGGCTGTAGGCATTGGTTGGTCGGTCGCCATCGGGCTCTGAAGGGGTAATATTATCTGAAGACGGTGACATTATGTCGCTGCTTTGGCTTTGGTCTAAGTGACTGTCGAAGTAATCACCCTTGGAGTCGGAGCGAGTTCGGACAGCGCCCCACGATTTCTTGGCCCACTCGAGAATACGTTCATTGACTCTCGATCGACGTTTGGTCTCTGATTCCCAAGAGGCGTTGCGGGTTTGAAGGGGCGATGGCCGATCGCCGTCACATCCAAAGCTGTTGCGGCTGGTTGTGCCGGTAGAAGGATAACTGAAGATATCGGTTGCAAGTGTTGTTCTTGAAGCATTCAAGATTTCCTCTGAGAATGGAGCATTGAAGTCTTCTCGAAAGCGTGGACTGCGTATTGATGGGCTTTGAAGCGAAGAATGGGTTCGTTGAGAGTCATATGGTTCCTGCGCCGGGAGCGGGAGCGTAAGGGCAGGCCTTTGGTCTACCATTTTGAGAGAGGCAGGCTGGTTCCAGCACTTGGCGATTTTGTTTGTATTGTTGAAACGGGCTGTCAAGGGAATCGATTTTGAGACACTGGTACAAAGAACGATCCGAGTGTGATATGAAAGCCACTGAACGGAGACGGGAATAAGGCCAAAGACCGTATGATGTTCTCAAATCTGAAAGCTGGAAGAAAACGCCTGTTTACTGTCAATGGTTTGTCGACTTTCCGCAGCCGGGCGAGAGGGTTCCCTTTTGTTCATGTCCAAATACCCGTTGAACATGTGTCTCTGGCATTAGCTAACAAGACGGTGGCGCCGCAAGTGTGCGATAGACCCCTGACTAGGCTTGGACAAGCAATCGTGGACCCATCCAAGTGGGCTGCACGGACTGCAGGGATGATACGGTGGCCAGTTGGAAGCCATGCATTGCTAGGTTTTTGCAAGCTAGACTCGTCCACAAGGACGGAAAATCTTGGGAGTGTGGCCCAGTGTGGCCCAGGGTAGTTAAGAATTCGTCGACTTGCTCAAGCCACATCTAGCCTGACTTGACGCTTTTGATGGGAATCAGTTCGAGAAGGGTTACAAGCCCCATGATGCTAATTAAACCCTGTTGCCGAGTCAGGTGTTTAACTTCGGCTCTATGCGGCAGCACGTTTCGGTACGGTGTTCCGGTGCCGTCCTCGTACTTCCCGGGTCCAGGTCCCTTGCCAAGGACACCCACAACCACTTTATCTCGATAATGAGTCACGCTACACAACAAGATGAGATGGTTGTTAGCAAGGGCAAGAGCAATGGCATGAAATGAAGTCTGGACCCTTTCAAGTTAGCACGCCGATCACGGGGATGACTCGGAGCAGCCTATATCTCGTTTATGCTTTAGTTTTAGCATCAATTTCCAAGCAGAGCCTACATGACAATAACAGAAGCATTGAACAACAAAAGTCACATGCACGCGACCTCTTATTGGCGGTGAAAGACATTAAGAATCTTAGTTTCTTCGCACAGACACGAACCTGACGGGCAACAACCCGATACTTTGTTGGCAATAAGCATATCGATACATACGAGAAGAGTACCAATCCAATCAATGCTCTGAAAATAAATCTTGACGCCTAATGATGCTGGTTACGAGGAGGGGGCAACTGAATGAGACGCCACTCACGCCGCATTGCGTTCATCAACAAGCGTGCATATGTATATGTGGTTACATATTATCAACCGGATGTTTACGCGGTTTCGTGGTTTTTATTAGCTTTCATTTTAATTATGTTTTATACCATCGACATGGCCTAGAAGGTTACATAGACAGTAAATATCTTGTTGATCTTTGCGCCGTCGTTGAGAATGGGGTTTTGAAAAGGGTGGGTCTTATCTCTGTTGGACTTCGTCTGGCGCTAGCAATTAATCATCACGTGCAAAGAGTGATCGCTCCGAGCCTGAATGATCTCCAATCGTACATCACTGTCAGAGTGTTACGCCAAGTATTGAGGATGTTCTATAGAGGGCCTATAACGATCGCCCATAAGTGAATCTCAACACTGGGCCATTATGTCTCTTGTGGTTTTGGTTTTGACTGTAGTAGGCATGCTCCTGTTCTTCGTAGCCTTCAAATCGGATAGCATTCGGTTCGAGAAATGCAAGTGCAACACGCAAAGGCAGGAAAGAACTACGATTAAATGAAGCTCCCAAGTGAGAGTAGGTCCTCCTGCCAAATATGGCTTCAGGATGACCTCAACTACCTGGTGCTTCGCCTTCACCAATAAAAATCCCCTCGATAATGCATTCACCATTGCCTGTGACGCTTGTCATTCTGGCTTGTAATCGCCTACTCTGACTTTCTTGGTCTTCTTGGTTCCTTGATCGGTTGACGGTCGTTAAAATATTCATTGTGCTATCTTATTACTTCCCATCACGGCATCAATGAGTGACCATGGACCTCGGCGACTTCAGACACAGATCAGCAAGCCAAACCTCACTTCACAGCACCTATCAAGCTCATGAAAGACCGTCCGATGTTCCTAGGCTACGGTCTCCATCCCAGCCACGGCTGCCCTTCCAAAGCTTGAACGAGACGTCTGCTCTTCTTCGTTCCCCTGGGCCTCTAGAGAGCATGCTCAAGACAACGACGGAAACGGGAGATATAGGTGTTTTTTCTATCAATCCTCCTTTGCTTTCTGGTACTCAACGAAATCAGCTTCCACGCTCCAGAACCGAGTATAGGAGAGCGAAACGGTCTGCTCGTCCCAAAATCCACAGCTTTGAGGATGGCCCAGTTCGTGACGACCGCAAGTTGCTACCATCGTATCGCGACACCAACTCCGAGATCATCTCGCTATATGGCTCTCCAACGTTTCCATCCTATCCCAGATCTTTCTCGCCCTATTCAGACGATGGTCTGAGATCACACTCTTTGACGACGACGTGTAGTTCAAGACGGGTCCCCTCTTGTAAGTCCTCGGGGACCTTTCAAAGTCAATCAAGCAGCAATGGGCTTCAACGTCCTCGGTCTCCATTTCCATACCCAACACGTCTCAAGAGGCCTGGGGTACGGCCTTCTTCTCCGGCAATGATAGATAACGGCTTCATTGATTACAGTAGAATGGTTGAGATTGACAGGGATTCGCATGTCGGTAACCCCTGAGCCTCTGTCTTTCTGTTATGTTTGATTGACTCCTGATAGCGTACAACCTATGGATCTTATAGACCCAGAAGTCGCCACAACCACCGTCAGTATCCTCCCTTGTCTCTACAACCTGAATTCAGTCAATCGACGCCCTCATTGCCTTCACGCTCGTTGTCTGGGCCTTACCCCCACACTTCAGGGTCCAGTCGTTCAAGAACACCAAGCGGGATATCATATGCGCCTCTCAACTCTCCATATCGCCAGCCTATTGCAGGCGATCAGAGCATTCGCTCAGCCAGCTTGACTTCTATCGTGGAAATGTATCAGGGAATATCACCACATGGGTCCATGCAGCCTCTACGCTCCCCCGGATCATTCTACTACGACTATACCGAAGAATTTGACACGGAGACCCCAGAAGGGTTAGAGTATAGATTGCCTTCTGATTCGTTTCGACGGGAGCTCAAGGGTCTCAAACGAACCATCGTGTTGGAGGTAGATGATGCAGACAACATGCCCATCCTAGCTGATGAAGATTCTGCAAGAGTCAACTTTAAAGGTGTGACAACTTTCACAGCGAAATGGGCGGGACTGACTAAAGTGTAGATTGTCACGCCAAGGTAGCCTCGCATAGCAACGAAGAACCTGATATAGCTCCC
The DNA here is from genome assembly GCA_021655865.1 of Fusarium guadeloupense. Taxonomy (NCBI): domain Eukaryota; kingdom Fungi; phylum Ascomycota; class Sordariomycetes; order Hypocreales; family Nectriaceae; genus Fusarium; species Fusarium guadeloupense. Next base: position 216,375 of record JAJJWM010000148.1, read on the forward strand.
AGGCCAATTTGTGGAAATTCCACAATATCTAGCACTCGCCTGCGGCCCTTTGAAGATGTTGATGATGGTACTAATGTTCATCCATTTTCATTCCCTGCAAGAACATTGCATTCATCCTCAGCGCCACCTGCATATTTGCAACCAAAAACGGACCAGATCGAAGCCAACAGCTTATAGCGAAAGCAGTCATTCTCTCGAGATGCTGGACTCCCAGAAGCTTTCGGAAACTGTCGTCGATCAAAGACTCTGGGGGCAGAGCCTGCGATATGTTCGACGTTGGCTGAGAGCGGCTCTACTATGCTATCTATCAGCATGGGCGAAGACAAGCCTCATTCCAAGGACAAGAGCGATAACTCGGATGAGCAAATTGCCACCGGTTGCAACATCAAGTGCGACACTCAAAATTTTCATTTGAAAATACCAGCAGCACCATGCTCGAGAAAGCGACCTTCGCAAGCGCAGGACGATGACATGATGGCAAAGCCAAAAGCCTACAGAAGACAGCATCGCCGGAATCTAGCCAACATAAACACCACAATCCCGGATGAATTGAACATAGCCAAGCCCAGTTTGACCTTGCGTGAGGGAAAAGCTGATACTGCCATTCTTTCACCCAATCCGATTTCCCCTGCGCATCAGCTAAGGGTGACAAACAGTATCCCCTATTTAATGAAAGCATTACCTTCGCTGCCCGATGAAGCACAGGACGACGTTGCATCACCATATGGGGTTTTGTCCACGGAGGCCGGGGTTTCAACACATTTTCTCTTCTCCAGTAGTTCTGCTAATACCGCTGTGCCGGTCAAGCCAGAAGCTGATGCGGATTCACTAGCTCCGAAGCCTATATCTTGTGGTAACAACTCGCAACAGCCATGGAGTCATCAAACTCAACCCAACCCGTCAAGATTCAAAGTTCGATTAAGATCATCTCGCTCTGCAGGACTTTACGACAAGCAGAGTTCAGAACCATCAGGGGCTCTCGCGAGAAGCTCTAGCAATCCTATTAAGCCAAGGCTCAAGCTCAAGGTATCTCGAAGAAGAATGAATCAGAAGCCGGTGGCTCAAGACGGGACAGTGTTGTGCAATGTTGAGCTTCGCCAGTATCACTCACTCCTCGAGTTGAAAAACTTTCCTAAGAAAGACATATTTACAGATCGATCCAGTTTTGGAGAGGCCCTTGAAGAACAGTTGGTCCAACTTGGCACTGATAAGCGACTGTCCAATATTGACGAAGCAACCACGCAAAGCCACTCACGCCAGGTATCTGATCAGTTTGATATCCCTTACCCTCCTTCAACCAGAGGAATAGTGATAGCGTCACTAGTGACTCAGCCAAAGCTTGAGAATGAAACAGAGCTACTTGGTCAGCCGGGGAGTTCGCATAGAGAAACAGAACCTCAGGCACTGAAGAAGAAGACATCCTTTTCCCAGCCGCGAGATGCGATAATGGCAAAAAGAAAAAAGCACAAGAAACCACTAACCATATGTGGGGTCGACCCAATGCTGCTACGACCTCAAATCGTTCGTGATAATTCTATGGGGGATTCTATCATAGCACCGAGTCAAGCAGAAGACTTGGTGATTCCACGAAGTCCACACAAAAAGACGCGGAGAGTGAGGCATTGGGCGTCAATGGCGAAACGGGCAGTCCAGTCGTATGTGAAAAGAACTTTAGAACGGACTCGTGCTCCGGACGGCTGATGGGAGCGATACTGCCTTGTTAGAAGCACCGTTGATGAAGGGTCTCGATGCAAAATATGGATAGTTGCAAGAAATATCTTACGACGCGCATGTCCAGAAGCTTGGAACCAATGCTCAGTGTACAAGCTATGTCGTAATGAAGTTCTATCTCGAACATACGGATGCTAGAGCGAATCGTTCATAACTACTGCTAGAAATGCAACATGCAAATACTGGTTGTGACAATGAGACGGGTATCACAAGACGCGTGATGAAATTATCTATCTACTATATACATATATACTAAGGGTATCAAGTATATCATAACGAAATTGCTACAAAAACATAATCATGGTCGTTAACATTATTGCTTGGTGGAATCACCCATATCGAGCCAAGCCTGGCAGCGCTCCCGCTCTCCGTCGGCAACACTCTCCATTGTATTGTTTCCCAACTCAAATACCAGGCGGTTCTGGTCATCGCCCCAGTTCTCCCAGCGAGGGGCATCTTCATGGCGGTGGGTGTTTGGATCAAATGTACGAGCGAAGCTGAGCCAGTAGCTCTGAACGATGGGCACCATGGGCGCGTTGTAAGTGCGATAACTAGGTCCCGCTCGAGCAGCCGTCATATCAGGGCCAAAGACTGCGGGAGCGTTGGCGACGTGGGGGACGCCAAGGCCTTCCTCGATGAACTCTTCGATCTGCACGTTATAGCGGTAAGACCAGGAAGTCTTGGGGTCGGAGTGTTTGGCGAAGGCTTTGAGCATGTTGTTTGTCGGGCAGACGAAAGTGACATCGCCATAGGCGCGAGAGGCAGAAGGGAACCATATATCGTGGTTGGGGAGCTGAGGTTCGCGGGGATAGAGATCGAGGATGGTTTCGGTGTCTTCTGTGGTGAGATAGGGGTATTCGTTTTGCATGTAGCGGATGAACTGGGCTGAGCTACCCGCGTTTACGGCATAGTTGGATCCCTCTGGTAGCGCATTGAGTTAGTTATACTGCAGTTAAGAAGTTGTAGTAGAAGACTCACCATTGGTACAAGCGCCAGTGAGAAGTGGCACCTTGACAAAGTCACCCTTTTCGAAGAGGTTGGATGGGAAGTCGGGGAACATGTCGCCGTCAGTGGTGGGAGCCCAGTAGAAATAAGAGCGATAATCGCGGCCGTCGAAAGGAGCTTTTGTGTTTTGAGCTTGAAGCTCTGCTGAAGTCTTTCCACGGAGACAGTCCATAGTGTTCTCAGCATCGGAGCAGTCTGTTCCGTTGACGACTCGCTCAAATTGATACTCGAGATCGTCGGGTTCTGGGAGACCAGGCATGAAAACCGACTCGGCAATGGCACCAGCAAAGAGACCCTCGTCTTTACCTCCATAAGCAACGAGGTGAAGAGCCACAGATCCAGCACCAGCAGATTGACCGTGAATGATAACATGCTCTGGATCACCACCGAATTTAGCAATATGCTCCTGGATCCATTTGAGCAGAAAGCGCTGGTCAAGAAGACCGGCGTTGAGATCGCCATCCTCCTGTACCCCCTTTCCAGCGAGGAACCCGAAGAGACCGACGCGGTAGTTGAAGTTGACATAGATGATGCTATTATCGGATTCCCTGACGAGCTCGGTGCCGTTGACGTCGTATGCTGCGTTTCTGATGTACCCACCGGACTGGAAGTAGACCATGACGGGGAGCTTGGAGCCGGATGTTGCGTTGGCTGGAGTCCAGATGTTGACAAAGAGGCAATCTTCGTCGATGGTGGAGCTGAGGCCTGAGTTGACTCCTGGACAGCGTGGGCCAAACTATACAGAGCTGGTTAATGTGGGTTGAGTATGAAGGAAAGGAGGTTGTCTTACGTCTAGAGCAAGCAGAAAATCATCCGAAGGGTCGGGCTCAACGGGTGCGCGCCAGCGTAGATCGCCGATGGGGGCTTTGGCATAGCGTATGCCTGTATACTCCCAGATATCGTTCTGGAGGACACCGCCCCTGTATGTAGCGTAACCCAGCTCGACGACTGGTTCACCCTCGAAGGGATTCTCAGAGTCTGAGTCTCCCTTTTCATCCTTCTTGTCAGCTTCAGCGTCCTTGTCATGGCGGTCGTTGTCAGGGCTTGGTAGAGGAGTGTCATCGGGTTTGGGTTCAGGGGCATGGTCGGCATGGTCTTGGGGAGAGCTTTGATCAACGACTGTATACCCCTTTGAAGAGACAAATGTTTTAGTTGTGCTTCAAAGTGCGTTTGGCGTTTCTTGTGGCGGCAGTATATATTGAAATTACTCATTGTAAACTCACATTCTTCTTGAGGCCGAAGTATAAGCCCAGAGTCAAACTCAACACCAGCACTATGAGAAACACAATAGCACCTATTATGAACCACTTTCTTCGACTGGGCTGTTTCTTTTGCGGTATATCTTCATGGGGAGGAAGGTTGTCGGAGTTGCTCGACGTTCGGATAGAGCCTTCTGATACGACTGGGGGCTTTGGAGCAACTGGACTGCTTGACATTCTGTCTACTTTTTAATCGGTACAAGACTTCTTCAGAGACAATGACTGTCTCTGGAGAGTCGGAGGTGGTGGATGGGGGTGTGAGTGATGGTGGGTGGTGGTATCACAGGTTTTATATAAGTCCCAAGTATATTACCTAGTGACGAAAGAGAAACAAAGAAGAGAGCAAATAATTGGGCATACATTTCTTGTTAATATGCAAGGAAACAGCTAACTTATTTTGCCTTACCTTATCTTTACTGCGTAGGTACGGGGTCAGTTCGTGTAAGCCAAGCCGTTGAGCGTTGTAGTTGTTGGTTAGCCCATGTCCCAAGAACCTAGGCGGCCGCCACAGCCGGCGATTGCCAAGAAGGTCGAGTGAATAAGCGAGGACATCACATCGCAGCACAGCGGCAGCTTTCTTTGTGTCTACTATCATGTACGGAGTATTATCCAGGGATATCACATATTGAATTCCGAGTATGCCCTATGGCTCTAGCACTGAAGCTAAGTTGTGATTTGTGGCTGTCTATTGGCTAGATCTGATTGCATAAGTTAAAGGGAGGCCAGTCCCAGAAGAGACAATTCAAGTGCTGCTCTCGATAATTACCTCGATAATTACCTCGATAACCCAGATCAAGACCCTGTGCCTGTGCCTGTGCCTGTGCCTGTGCCTGTGCTTGCTCAACTACTAAAATCTCTTACGCCTTGTCCCTCGGTGTCAGCCGTAACCGATGCATGCTAACTTTACAGGGCTGTGAGGCTGTCCAAGCAACGTGGCAATCGTCATTGGCCGAGTCTATTACATACTGCGTAGTAGGAAACTAACGAAAGACGCATCCCGGTCGAAATCATCAGTATTGCGGGTCCGGTTCAAGTCGAGACCCTTTGTTTCTATGGGTTACTGCGGCGCATGCGACCAACAGCTTGTCTAGGCTCTTGGTCATGCATGGCTGACGGAGAATGGCCTCATGGGCCAGCGCTTCCAAGATACTCGGGGATTTCCTAAAGTGGCTACAAAGACATACAAAGGCCCTTGGGGTTACACCGACTCGCTTGCCTAACAAGGCTGAGCAAACGGCTTCTTTATTACTGTTCCTCTGATGAGTTTAGGGATCGTACCTTGAACGAATCAGGGTTTATACTATACCTAGGTACTCTTTTCTTTCAAAGAGATGACTTCTCTCATCATTTCCACCCTTGCTCTTTTTTTTTTAAAAAAAAAAATAAAACTTTTTTTAACGTATGCCAAGACTTATACTCTTTCAGCTTCCCTATGACTGTCACCCAAAAGTTCCTAGTCGCCTACAAACGTGGCCGCAGCTCGCGGATACTACGTTAAGGCGCTTGTCAGCCATGTGGGCATCCCATCCATGTCGAATCTTGCCCCGTGCTTCCGCCAATAGTCTCTTATACTCAAAGTCACGATTATGGTCTCTCAGGAGGGTCTTGGCTCTTGCTTGACTCGCCAAAAGTTACGCTCAAAAACCAACTGCAGCTAAGATGCACCGTGATTGAGAACATTAATGCCCATGTTACTATAGAGTGGCAACATAACCGGCTTGCTCAAACATGCCTTGAACAAAGAAAAACCATCAATCACCAAAGCCAATTCTTTTCTGTTTTCTCGTCATCTCTCGGCCCCGCAATCTTGAAGTAGTCGGCTCGACTTGGCAGGTTTATCAAGACAAAGTCAGGGGACCGTGTGGCTTGGCTGTGTTGGGCAGTCAACTACGGAACCAATAGTCTTGAGTAGTATCTGATTCAAGGAGCACATCTTCTGATCGCTATCTTGATGGTTTACATGTGCTTTCTGCACAATCTTTAGCAGCTGCGCCTTGTCAAGGTTAACAGGGTTGTGGTAAGCGAGGCACCCGCACCCTGGCTGCTCGCTCGGGTGATTGATTAACAGGCCGAACTCTTGGCCTCGCAGATGCGGAAGCAGGTCACCGAGGTCACCGTCTTGGCTGTGGTGCGGGCTGGCATCGCAGGTGTTGCGATCGTTGCAGCATCAGGCAGGTAATTATGTGGCTGGAATTGGTATGACAAGGTTTTATACCCCTTGATGCTCTCCTCGTTGGTCACTTGTGCTGATTTTTGACTGAGAAGCTGCATCCCTTTCAAGTAGTGGCCGAGTTCACTTACATACAGATGACGCAGGCTTATGGTATTACTGCCTGCTTCCATGCTCAAGATAACCTGCTCTTGAGCCTTGATGCTACCGGAGACCGCACGCGTCTTTCCGACAATGAGTCTGGGAACCGTGACTTGGGCGCCTGACGATAGTTTGCCCGGAGTGTAGGTTGGGGTGTTGCTTTGACCAGCTGACATATTGAGACATCCCAAGGTTGTCTCAGCATAGAGAGGTTTCTGAAGAAAACTGACACTATCGTTGGCAACTAAACAGTGGAAGTTCTATTCAAGACCGTTGGTCACTTTTTAATATCCAACTGTAGCGTGAGGAGGTGTTTCCTGCAGTTGTCGGCTGAAGGCTATACCGGCAGATATTAGAAGATGATGCCATTCAGTCGAACTGTTGGACATGGAACTGGATAGTAATGTAAAATTTCTTTGCTACTTATAAGTCCAATCTGCCAGTGAGATATGATATACTTGTTAGTGGTTCGCGTCAAGTACGGTGGACATGTTATGTGTAACGGCAGAGAAGCCTCATCTTGAGAATAACATGGCCAGCGAGATTTAGATAGTCCACAAAGGAAAGTCGAGGTTTACAGTAACTTCTTCCATGCCTTATGAGAAACATGGATTGAAAGCAATATATACTGCCCTGCTCCTAATTCTGTTGCCCTGCCAGGCTGTACCATGTTACTGCCATGGCTTAGCGGTCATGGCAGTCATTGTACTACTTTTTTTTCGCTTTCAATCAGAGCAAGCCTTATATCGAGCAGTCTTGTTTGAGTCCCACTATTGTCAGTGGGTGAAGTTTGGTCTAAATGAGTAGACTCGATTTATAGACACCATTTATTGATTACTAAGAGGTTAATAAATGAAGCCGTCGTCGCCTCGGTGTACATGGAACGTACTGGGTAGAAGTAAGGTAAATCGAGTTAACATATCATCAAGACACTTTAAAAATATTCCCTGGAAGAATTTTTCATACCTTTTATAAAAATATTTTTTCTATCTCGTTTAAGATGTATGCTGGGTTTTGAAGCTCTTACTTGAGGTTTCAGTGACTGCGACTTGGAGGCAACAGCCACCCGATGTTGGATTGATGTGAAGTAAATCGCGTGCGTACCCAACGTAAACCTCTCTATATATGTTTTCAATTAATTTGTAACTCATGCAAAATCCAAGTTGGCGATGATGAAGTTGGTGGTTATTGTTATTGTTGGTTTAAGTCAAGCGGGCCTCTTAAAATAAGGGATTTTCTTGGCGTCGAATCAGCCCATTTCCGCCACCAACCATAACCACGCATCTGCAACCTCGAAACTGACGATCCCTTGATAGAGGTTTGAGCACTTATAATACAGAGCCCTTTAGCTACAATTCTTACCAGTCATCATGGAAGAAACGCCAATGGGCGAATCCATCAAGATATCGTGAGTCTCACCCATCCAACCAATCAACGCCACCTGATGGGCTGACTCAAATGACTACTACAGTTGTGAGCGTTGTCGTCGTCGCAAGGTACCATCACCATCTCTTGAAGTCATGATATAGACTAATACATCAACTACAGATAAAATGTGATCGTAAACGACCCTGCTCACGCTGTGTCAAGGCGGGTACAGAGTGTATCCTAAGCGGTAGCGGAGAGAAGCAACGGTATGACTCCACGACTCTTAGACTCCAAATCTCTTGCTAACTCGCTCAGACCAATATCTAAGGGCTATGTTCAGGCCCTAGAGGGTCAAGTTGCCTCTCTTGAATTACTAATTCGCAAGCTCGCAGTTGCTGACAACGCAGAGAGAGACGAAATACTGTCCGAGATAGCCCTGTCACCACCAGCCTCACTCGGCCTCTCACACAAGTCACCTACAGACCATCCAAAATCAAACACAGACCCTAAAGTGGTGGCTGCTCAGGTACGCTCCGGACAGATGAGACGGCCTCGATCAAGCAATGCAACTCAATTCTTTGGCGGTACCAGTGCTTTTCACATCCACCTCTCCCAGGATGTATCATTGTCATCAGACGACATGAGTCCTCCACGCGAGTCTTACTCTACACCTCTAATGATGAGCAGCATACCAGAGAACAGCACCACTAGCAGTATGAGCGATCCTCTCTATGTATACGCACCTCACGATGAAACCTCCCAGACGTGCATGGCCGCCTACTTTCAGTATCAGTATCAGTTCCACATGCTCATCTACCGAGAATATTTCTTGCGAGACTACGACGTAGGATCGGGGAGATACTACTCGGACGCTCTTCTCTTTGCAATCTGCTCCTTGGGTGCAATGCAGCTCGACGATTTCCGCTCAGTGTCCGACATCTTTGCCCACCAGGCTCAGCAACTCATTTACGGAGCCCTAGACGATCCGGAACTCACCACGCTTCAAGCTCTGGCCTTGTTGGGATATCGTGAGATTGGTGTAGGGCACACTTCAAAGGGCTGGCTCTTTGCCGGCATGGCCTTCCGTCTTGCTCACGAGATGGGCCTTCACCTTGATCCTAATAACTGGGACGCCTCAACAGAAGGGACTTCAAATCGCGACACTGAGATCCTTAGAAGGGTCTACTGGGCCATATTCATAGCTGACAAGCAACTGAGTCTCTACTTCGGAAGACCACCAGCTTTACATCCAAGCGAGTCAGACGTTCGTAACACGATCAGACTGCAATACCCTCCTGATTGGGAGGGTCTCCTTGATACATACATCTGCAAGGGTGCTTCAGCAACAGAGTTTGAAGACGGTGTTGCCCTTGTTGGCTCATTCATCTATCAAGCAGAGCTATGCAAGATTGCCCACCTCATGATCACAGATCTCTTTGAGAATCGACGAGGCAATGTTGACGCGACAGTAGCTGCAGCCAGGTCACGGCAGATACACGTGTCACTCACAAAGTGGCTCTCAAGTCTTCCCGGAACTCTTCACTGGAACCAATGGACCGTGGGTGTGGTGCAACCTTCTGTGCTTCGTATGCAGTGAGTCTCTTGCAAGCCGTGCCATTGACTAGGTAATGTTAACGAGCTCCAGCATGCTTTTCCACACAATCATGATCATCTTGCACCGTCCGCCTTCACACATGTATGAGAAGCCGGGCATCGCCGAGAGTGAAGACGTCGAGATCTGCTACGAGTCCCTGCAGGCCATTCTCCGTCTAATGCGGACATTCTCACGACACTACCGCTTCCGTTCACTACCGCTAGACTTCGTGCAGACCCTATCAACGGCGGCAGGCACCATCATGATGAAACGGTTCTTCCAGGGCGCTTCATGGGAGGATCCGGATATTGCACGATCGCTCTCGACCGTCATCGACGCCATGGACGAGGTTCAGCACACGTGGCCATGCATGGGCGAGATCAAAGACTATGTTGTGCGGGCACGCAACGCGCAGGTTGTGATCCCGCCAGAGGATCCCCTCATCGTTCCGGACCTCATGAATGGCTTGGAACTGAGCCACAATGTGACGGCTGAGCTCATGGCGCAGTGGGGAGAGGAGCTGGGAACTCTTGTGACGGATGAGTTTTTGAGCATGCAACTTCAGGGCACAGAGCGTATGATGACGCCTTTTGACTTTAGCCAGCCGCCTTTGGGGCCTCAGTAGCTAGAGATGGGCTTTGGGGACGATGGATAGATTTATATGACAGCTGCAAAGCTAGTTGAAACTGTGGGTGGGAATTTGAGTTTTATTTACCCTTAGAGCGAGCACCTATAGATATATGAGCAAGAATACTACCAAATGCGACATTTGATCTTAAAGGACTTCTCTAATTATCTAAAAGATGGATACTGATACTGTTTCTAATACTTGAAGAAGTCCTACAAAAACTCAAGATAGAGACAGGACGATGAGGCTCGAGTTCCCTAGAGTTGCCCAACAGTTTCCTGACGCAGCGCTGTTATACAGCTTGTCAACTAGCTACTTCAGTAAGACTTCGACCTTGGCTTTTAACAAGTATCTGCAATTAATTTAGACTCTTCAACCAACCGAAGCAGTCGTTGAGTTAACCACGGATTTCTTGCTCGTAAGCTGCGTGTGGTCCAAGTACCACAAGTTGCGGACTTGTTCAACAACAGCTGATTGGCTTCCGTAGCTCAGTTGGTTAGAGCGTCGTACTAATACTTCATACCGAGTATCCGGTGATGCGAAGGTCTCAGGTTCAAGCCCTGGCGGGAGCAGAGTCTCTCAGTGCCCATCAGCTTTCTTTTTGCGGTTTTTGTCAAGTCTTGTTGTAAATCTGATTTTATATGTTTTATTTAAACTCATCACACAGCGTGGGGGGTCTGGCAGTTGTCGGAAAATACATCTAATTAGCTCTGAAGACTTTACAGCTTTACTGCCAAACTCTCCTGGCTCAATTCACCAATTGGAAACACGGCAGGCAGATCAAACAGAAAAATATAATCGGGTAGAGCTCATACTTGCTTTTAGATCCTGACATGATGGGCATGTTTCTGCTGCACTCTTGTCCGCTGATGTATCTTTGCATGCCAAGTTTTGATACACATACATACCCATATACAAATCGCTGTAACGTACAACTTCAGACCTCCAATATGCATGCATAGTGACTTTCTGATCTACATCATTTTCTACGTCACATTTCTATTGCTTCAATTCGCAAACATTATTGATACTTGGGCTTTCAACCTGGCAGCTTTCCTAATCAGGAAATCAACACATGAAGAGGAACCCGGAAAACGCGGGGAGGTTACCGAAGCCGACGCCGACCCTAGCACGGTAGCTTAACCTTGTCCCGAGGCTCAACTTGAGCTTTCAACTCCAACTCCAATTTAATCATCATCACCAAATTTCGTCTCTCTCTTCCAACATAACGCGATATTCTTCTTTTCACTGTACATTTGTGATAACTTCCACTCATCGCTCGATAATCAACTCACATTCGACCCTCCCATCCATACATAACCTGCGTCTGCGTCTGCGCATACGCGCTCTCGTCCTCCTCCTCCGCCGATCAACAATATCATGTCCTCCTCATCCAACTCTCCCTCATTCTCACCCTACCCCTTCGCCACCGCCCCCGACATCATCCGCTCCCATCAAAAAGATGCCTACTTCACAGGCCACCTCGCTCAGATCCTCAGCGACCTTCACCGTCGTCTCCGCGGCGCCCGTCTAACCCACACCCGCGCCCCCGAGATCCAGACCTTCGCCGCACTCGCCTACTTTGCTCTCACCACCCTTCCCGGCAACCGCACCCTCGGTGAGGAGTACTGCGATCTCGTGCAGATTGACGCTCGCGATGGAAAACTCCCTGCCATCGATCGCCGCGCTGGCTATGTAGCTGCCAGTATCCTCCTCCCCTACGTGGCCGCCCGTGTACTCCCCAGCCTGCGCGCCCGGTTGCGCAAGATGCTCCAGCGTCGATTAGAAACTCTTCGTAAACGAGATGATAAGTCAGCTACGGGACGCGAGGCGCGCATTTGGGGATACATGGACCAGCACCTCAACACCTTTACATCAGGCGCTCCTTTCCAGGCTGTCGTTCTCGCACTTTTCTACTTTAGCGGTACATATTACCAGCTATCAAAACGACTCCTTTCCCTGAGATATGTCTTTACGCGCACTGTCCCCGATACTCCCGACCGCGCAGGATACGAGCTCCTTGGTGTACTGCTAGTCGTTCAGCTCGCCGTCCAGGGCTACATGCACATCAGCAATACAATCTCCGAATCGGCAGCCGCGCGTGAGCGGGCCGCTTTCGGTGGCTCTGACGATATCTCGCTCAACCACGACGGTGCTTACAATGGCGACAACAACTTGCTGCTCCCCTCGGGCACTCAGGGGTCCAAGACAAAGGTCGACATTAACGCTGCTACGCACACACCACCAGCAGCTGTACCGCGCATCCAGTTAAACGACGACAAGACCATGGGCTACATCAAGGGCGGACAACAGAGGAAGTGTACCCTTTGCCTGGAAGAGATGAGGGATCCCTCAGCGACTCAGTGCGGACACGTCTTTTGCTGGGAGTGTATAGGAGATTGGGTGAGAGAAAAGCCCGAGTGTCCATTGTGTCGTCGTGAAGCCATGGCTCAACACATTCTGCCATTGCGCGTAATGTAAATTCGCAGACATGTCCACTTCAGAGCGTAATCTAGATTTTCAAAGATATCCAGTTCAGTCAAATGAACGATTATATTAATATGTTCAATTACATCCTCAATGCCAGATGCTTCAACCTTAAACAAAGAGACACCGAGGCTCAACGCCCATGGGTATCATCAGAGCAGCTTATGCCGCTATATAAACGTTCCAAATCCTCTCTTGGTATCCAATCCACTCCGCCCAAATGCACCATCCGTCCATTAATCGCCAAACCATTCCCCCAAACATAGTCCTCGAAGGTTAAATGTCATCTGGACATCAGAAAAAAAAGAAAAAAAGGGACCCGTCTTGCATCAAGCAAGGACTGTCCATCCGCTCCCCTGTATACATACTTATACACAGAATTACCCAAACAGATTCCGGGGGCCCAAACACTCGCAATCGACAGATACACACCTGACGAGCCAGCTGAACCCCTTCTATCCCATCCGTCCCGGAAAACTTGTACAGAAAACTTGTACACAGAATAAAAGCTTGCCCACCAAGGTATCGTGAAAACGTTGCTTCAATGCATCAGCGACCTCATAACTCCATAATCCCTTTCCAGTGACTGTTGGACTTTGGGCGCAACTGCCCGCTGTTGTTCCTTTATGTCTCTTTTTTTTTGGTCTTTTTTCCTTTTTGACTTTTGTTTTAGTTGGTTTTTGTGCAGTCTTACTCGACAGAGAACAGGACAACCTCTCCATGCTCGTTCTGTCGAAGTCGTAGTGACCTCCAAAGCTCCTTCTCTTCCTTGCCCTTGCCCAGCTCGCTGCCGGTAGCCTCACGCTCTCGATGGAAGCGCTTGAGGACCTTGTTCAAGCTCACACCCTTCTCGCTCTCGGGGCCCTTGTCGACGAAGCTGAGGAAGACATCGGCACGGGGCTTGTAGAGAACGACTTGGCCCTCGTTAGGATCAGTCTTACCGTCCTTGCTTTGAGGTCGATACTCGATGAGCTGGGGCTTCTTCTCCTTGTTAGAAGACTTCTTGGATGAGGATGAGCTCTTCTTGGTTTTCGATGACTTGGACTTGGTCTTTGACTTGGACTTCGTCTTGCTACCAGCAATCATACCAAAGATACTGTGACCGGCAGCCTCGTGCTTAGAGTGCTTGGAATGCTTGGAGTGCTTCGTCTTCTTCAAGGGACTCGCTGGAGAGACATCAGGCACATCGCCGCCAGAGTAATCAGGAGACGGAGGGAAAACAGGGCGCATCATACGGTTGAGGCCACCGGTCAGTCCTGAGTGCAGAACCGGCGGGGCGTCAGTCATGACCTGGTCGCTAGGGACCTCGACGTGCAATCGCTTGCGCTTCTTGTCCTTCTTCTCGGTGCTGCCTCGGCTCTTGCGTCTCTCGGATTTCGGGACTGGCGTAACAAACTGGGCAGATGGCACAGGTGCGCTTCCGTATTCGACAGGTCGAGCATCATTGTCACTGTCATCATCGTCCATCAAGGCGTAATCGTCATTCTTAGGTTCGTATCGTACTAGTGAGGTGCCCGGCTCGGCATCAGGAAGGTCCTGGCAGGCTTCGAGGTGCATGTTGGAGGCATTGGGCGTTTGTCCGGTTCCGACAAGGAATTCGAAAACATCAACATGGGGTTCAGGGGCAGCAGATGGTGGCGTAGGAGCCTCGGGAGGAGGACAGCCTGGAGACTCATCATCGCTGCTCTCTTCGTACTCGGCCCAGCCGTTGTACTGCTCCTCGGGAACGTCTTCGACATAGGCGTAGTGATTCATGTTTCCAGCGTTGTTGTTGACAGTTGATTGAGTGTCAGCCATAGTCTGCTCTTGGGTGTAGTTCAGTTGAGAGCCGGTTGGGTTGTAGTTGGGATGACTATGTTTCTGCTTCTTGTTCTTCTTGTCCTTGTAGAGAGCACCTTGATACTTTTGGTCCTCGGTCATGCAACTCTGTATGATGTCAGACGATTACACAGAATCAGGGGCTAGGAGCCGAGAGCCATAGCTCCCGAGCTGTTGGCGAAACATACGGTATGAGATCGGTACTGGACGCCGGGGAAGTAGACCATACAATCAATGCAGGTGAAGGTAGCGCCGCGGCAGCGGTTGCGATGAGGATCAAGCTTCTTCTTAGTGAGAACGTCGCCGCAGGCCTATATGGAGGTTAGTATAACAGAGGTCGAGATTGACGAAGTCGACTACGGCGTGAAGGGTATAAGTGGGATGCAGGACAATGGAGACTCGTTCGATGCGGCGGGGTGATGCACTGGGATATTTGAGGGATGTCAGGGGAGGCGAGAGCATGGCAGAGGGCTATGGTGGGCCAGGAGATCGGCATGGGGAAGAAGGGGTGTCCCTTGAAGGTGGCAGTTCGTGACAAGAATGGTGTGGTGGGAGTGATGTCAGGCGTGTATGATGATGTCTAGGGGGGTGGTGTGTATGAGATATGGGAAATGGGAAATGGAGGGGGATAGTTATGAATATGGCTTGAGCGGCGGCAGTATTTGGATAGTAGCAGCACTGACGAGGGAATGCATTGCCGAGTCGAGGCTTGGCTGTGCTAACAATCGGGGGGAAACAATCACAACGTACCTCACAGGAGAAAGAAACCATGGCTGCTTAGCGGGTGACACTTGAGTGTCGATAACAGGGCAGGCAGATGAAGAAGAGAGAGAATCAACCTGCAGTGCAGGTTTGAGCGGCCTCGGTATTTAACGGGAGCGGCTCAGATTTCAAGGCCTGAAAGAGGTTGCAGAATTGCTCAAATTCAGAGACGATGAGTGGAGGGAGCAAGGACCAGGCGACAAAATGATTCGGCCAGTGCAAGAATTTTGAGGCAGTCGAAGCAAAAATAAAATCGGGGGCAGTGCTGCTTTCAAGAGCCCTGTATGGCCTGGACGAGGTTGCTGATATGACAGGCGCAAGATACTAGCCTTGTCTAAGGTTGCGTTGGGTGTTGTTTGGGCACAATTTGGGCATGGGCAGCATAAACTTGAGGCATTCAAGGCTCAGCTCAGCTCGGTTCAATTGCGCACAAAGGAATGCGTCGTGTTGAACGGGAGTTGACGATAGCACAAAATCAAGTTAAGTTTGATGGAGGGAAAAATCAGAGTCAGGTGGAGGGGCCTTGAACCAGACCAGGCGAGACCAGGGTCCGTCCGTCTTGAGCTTCCGAGAGCACGGTTCGACCTCTCTCCGGCTCAAGAAGTGTACGATAGCGTAGGTAGCGTGATGATGGAGGCGCGGGTAGTGGGCGGGAAGGGTGGCGTGTGATCCCAAGTTTTAAAATTAGGAGGGTTCCAAATGTGAGATGGAGGGATGAATAATTGAGTGAGAGTTTCTTCTCCAGCTGAGGGAGCGCTTACTTCGCTGGGCGATGCGATGTTGGTTGTCGGTCCAAAGTGGATGTTGTGTGGAAGAAGAAAAAAAATAAACGAAGAAAAAAAGGGCGATCGATTAAGGTGGATGCTGTAAATGATGCTACCCGCTGTACAAACGCCCTGAAAGAGGATAACAGCAGGACCTGCAATAAGCGTGGGATGGAAGACGCAGAAACCGGGCACTTTCAGTCATTGGACGGCGACATCAACAATCAACAACCTCAACAGCGCTCAAAATAGAGCCCAGTCCAGCTAGACAAATTCTTTGGCAACATCGAAAACACGAGCCTCTCTGGTTGGATAACACAGGCTTGTCTCAGCCTATGGGTGTGGATGAGGCCGCTGCTACGGCGACGCCTGGCAACACAATGATTGGGTATTTTTATCCCTAAGACTATCTCTCCCGTTATGATGATGATGATGCACACCCAACCCAACCCTACCCAGGTCCTGTCGCTCATCAGGGCGCTAGGTTAGTTGGTCCAGCCCGGCATTCCTTCAAAACTCGAATGAGGCGGCGTCACCATTGGCTGAATAGCTGCCAAAGCAGTCCAGGGGCCACCATCAGTCATGATTGGAGATTCCCCCGCGCTTGAAGTGTCAGAGAGTTGTCGCGATGGATGATAACGGTGTCAGGAGTAAGGAGTAAGTTATGTGACAAGAGTGTCGCAGGGTGGTTGCAGAAACTCTGATTTATGTGAAGCATTTTGGATACTCCTAGACTCCCCCTACTCTACTCATGGACCATGGGCCATGGCGCGCTTATTTCGTTACCAATGGATCACTGAGAGAAGGGATCAACAAGGCGCCATTGCCATGCATATCCCACAGCTCGATAGTGTGCTCGTACCTGAGCTGTGGGTGGATGGCTGTTCTGACTTGCTTTCTTGGCGTGCATTGCCAACAATCCTGATTTGTCTGCAACGAGCAATGCGCATAAGAGTAAGGGGCCTCAAAAGTGGCAGCACTTGAAAATGGATACCAGATCAAAATGGAGCCAATTCACTTACAGACAAGGAAGAGTCCACTTGGAATAGCTTCTTAACACGGCATGCTGCTGCGGGGCAAGATAACAACGCAGAAGAAAAGACGGAAGTGAAAAAGAAAGAAGCTTTGTGTCTGTGACGAGATCTCGATGCGTTGTCATCCTCTCATTGCTTCTGGCATATTCAACGGAGCCCGGTCTCCGATAACCTCAATCTGTATTCGTAGCCGCCGGTCTATGCCCTCAGTCTGCATGAGAGCACCATCAAGAACTGAAGATGTGCACCGAAATAAACTTCATGTTCTGTTTGTTGTGGCGTCATGACAAAACTAGGTTCAGTCGCATGCCTCAACCCCTTGCATAAAACTATCCTTCTGGGTGGCATTTACTCATAAACTATCCGACCACGCCCACGAGGTTATCATGCCGCCGCCCGTCAGTTAGTTATCTTACCCCACCAGCTGCAACTGTGATGGCACAGTAGCGGGTTGCTCGTTTGTTCACATGGGTCCCAGTTCAACTCTGCTCGCCTCATACAACTCCTTCTTGAGTGGACTCTGTAGATGCGTCTTTATTACAGAGCGTCTCGTGGCCCGTCTAGCTCACCAAGCTATGCCCCAGAGTAGACACACCTAGCTGACCACAAAGGAGCTAAACGGCCGCGCGCTGGGCGCAGACAGCCAAGACGAGGCGTGTCTCAGGGGACATCCCTGGATCAGCATACATAATACATACATATGCTGATGGACAGCATCATCTTACATGGCATGTATGAAGCTGAGGAATGGATATGTTACTAGCTCGCTCGAACAAGAGGAAGACTATGGAGAGAAGGTCAAGAGCCAAGATAACCAAATTCTAGTTTCCATAGGCTTGTTTACCCGCATTCCTCGCGAGATTTCAAATTGAAACGAATTGCATTGTTCATACGGAAGACACGGGAGAACCCCCGCTTAGCATTGATGAGGAAGAGGGATGCGAGAAATTGTTTCATCGGCAAGGAAAGCAATCCCTTTCTGTCAAGATAAGTTACGTTACGCTACCGTAGCAGGCCGTGCTTCCCGACGTCTCGGACCTGGGCTTTGGGCATGGTCCTGGTCTTATGCAGGCCACAACTGTGGTCGATCCATTAGCCAGGAACAAAACGCTGCCACGGCCGGCCTGGGCGGGCTTGACAGCTCGCCAATGGATGACTGTCATCTCTGTAAACTTCCATATCTGATGGGTTTGAAGGGGGCGTTCATCCGCCTGCTTGGACATCCTTTGGTATCAGGATCAGGGAGACTTGAGAAACAGGGACAAGTGACGATAGATGCGAGACGGGCCGGATGTCGAGATCTTCCCGTGATCATCACCGTGTCATGGAGAAGCTCGCTCGTTCGTTTCTTCCTAGAAGCTTCCTAGCTTGGTCAAGGCGTTTGAGGACCTCATTTCCACCGACATCATGTCCATCGACCCCTGACTGGCTGTCAGGTGGTGGTTTATTTTTGAATCAAGCTATGCGCAGGGTCGATCTTTGCTTATTAAAAGGTTGATTGATGGCTTTTGATCGTTTATTACCAATTCATGCACCCACGTAATAATTCCCTCCATCTCTTTGTCTTTGTCGATCTGTTGTTGTTGTTGCTGTTGTTAGTGGTGGTGTCTGTTCCGTTTCGTCGCGTGTATCAGCTTTATTGGATTGGTGGGAGTCAGCCAAGGAGGTAAACGGGTACCTGACATAGTCCGCTTACCGAGGTATCATCTCCGCTAAATCAGCTTTGACTGTGACCTGTATTGCACATATCGGCTATGTACCATCATCATTTACCTCTCTCCACCTCGCCGAGCTGAGATGGTTCGTGCCCCACCATCATCAACCCAGGTCGCGATATCCATGGATGGATGAGAAGGTCATTTCTGCTAATTGTTGAGGTGCTGTCATCATGGATATTCGATTCAAGTTCTAACGAGAACTACAATTATTGTCCCATTTTCCGTCTTGACTTTGAAGTTTTGTCAGATCCAATTCTCCCCGCCTCATGACACCTCGAGATCCCTATCTTACCGTACCTACTACACCAACTCCACTCTCTGATACCGCTCCTTTCTAGAATTCCGTTCCCTAGACGCATCCCTGCCCTTTCGACTGGAAGCGACATCCCTTTCTGTCCTCCGTTTTTGTTGTTTTTCAATATCAATCGTCCCATCGCACAAACATCGCGACCTCATACGTACGACCTGGTTTTGTCAACCTCGGCATCTCGCTCCAAAAGAAACCTTCTCAACCCCATGTCGTTGATACTTCCATAAGTGGGATCGCTGCCGAAAAGAGTCGCAAGGGTTCATCAAGAGAGATTCACTTCTGGACTCCTTGCCGCCAACTAGGGCCTTGGGAACCGAAGAGCACGGAATAGTAGCTAATACTGGACAGCGACAGCGACTATTGATATCGCTTGGTTTAGCTCTCGTCATCTGTTTTGTTTCTTGCCGTCTTTTTTCTTTTCCCAACAAACCTCCAAAGGCATCAACCTCCCATAATAACATCTCTCTCAACTCGATACTCATCATCTAATAATCATTTGCTGGGTCACCACATTGACGAAACACGCAATCGCAACCGCAATCGCAATCGCAGTCGCCGCCCCTTGTCCCAGTCTTGGCTGTCAATCACTGTCTGGGCTTCAGTTCCCTGTACAGTCAGTGCCTACGGCCCCGAATTATCAGTTGTAATGCCCAGCAAACCAGCCAAAACAACCATGTCTGGCTCAAATACTCCCACCTCACAATCATCCACCAACAGCTATCTAGACCAGACCGTCTCAATATTGAGCTCGGTCGCCAGCTACATGCGTCTGCCCGCGTTGGCTTCAACGGTATGCTTGGCTGTAGCCAAAGAGATCAGCCACGATTTGACCTGAGCTGACCACGCCAATGCGCATCTTGACAGGGTATCGCCGCCGTCCTCACCTCATTACTATACTTTAAGCAAAAGTTCGTATACAATCGCTACTCCTGCTACTACTCCTTACGTCTTCTCCTCCTATTCCTCCTCAACCATCAGCCTCCTTGCTACTCGACCCGCATCATCATCATGCCGAGCCCCGCGCTAACGTCTATTTTAGGGCTCTTATTTACCCGAGCAATATTCCTGCAAATTCTCGCTCCGACGTTCCCAAGCCTTCCGACTTTGGCATCAAAAACTTCGAGGAGCTCTATATCCCGACCGACGATGGCGAAAAGCTCTCTGCTTTCTATATCCGTGGCCCTCGCGGTCACAAGAACTCAAACATTACCATCTTGATGTTCCATGGCAATGCTGGCAACATCGGTCATCGGTTACCGATTGCTCGTATGATCATAAACTATATTGGCTGCAATGTTTTTATGCTTGAGTATAGAGGTTACGGCTCCTCAACGGGTCAGCCTGACGAGTCTGGTCTTAACATTGACGCTCAGACGGGGCTCAACTACTTGCGGCAGCGGGCCGAGACGCGAGATCACAAGCTCATGGTTTACGGCCAGAGTCTGGGTGGCGCCGTCGCTATCAAGCTCGTTGCCAAGAATCAAGAAGCAGGCGATATAGCTGGCTTGATCCTTGAGAACACCTTTCTCTCTATCCGAAAGCTTATCCCTTCCGTTGTGCCCCCTGCCAAATACCTTACCCTGCTATGCCACCAGGTCTGGCCCAGTGAGTCGGTTCTCCCCAACATCACGAAGGTGCCGACGCTCTTTATTAGTGGCTTGCAGGATGAGATTGTGCCGTAAGTTGTCCTCTACACCCTTTTCTACAGAATGCCCTCGATCCTGTGATGATCAAATTTGTATCACCCACAAAAGTTGAAGTACCCTAGTGGTCTTGATAAGAAAGCAAATATTTCCCTGATGATCGACATTACCTCCTCCTCTTTGATCGCCCATAATACGAGACAGGACATCATGCTAATGTTTCTACAGACCACGACACATGAAACAGTTGTACGAAATCTCGGCAGCACCCACCAAGCGGTGGAAGCCCTTGCCCGGTGGCGACCACAATTCGAGTGTCCTCGAAGAAGGCTACTTTGAGGCCATGTCAGAGTTCATCGCCGAGGTGACGGGTGAGGTAGCACAAGAGAAGACAGACTCGTAGAAACTTGGTAACAGCACTCCTTTCAGATTATTCCAATCACGCATAGCCTTGGTTAAAAGGGGATAGCATGCATAGCATAGCATAGCACTCACGATTGAACGAAACCTCTGTTTCTTGTATTAGCAGATCGACAATTGCACGTACACACTACAACTTTTCATGTACATACACGCCCATGCAGCATTCACACTTGGCGTTTTCTTTGGACTCTCAAGCTAAAAACAAACAAACCTGGCAATTGATAAGACATTGATGAACCAAGAAACAAAGTTTCTTCCCGTCCGTTCTGTGGTAGTTTTTGGTGGGGTATATGTTCTCATGTGATACCACAATTCTACCACTTGCAATAGTGCGCTCGCGTGATGTAAAAAAAACTTGGTAGTTGAGGTTACATTACAGTGCAATATGTCTTACATGACAAGTTTAATTGTTAGCATGAAGTCCGTGAGGCTCAGCACTAGGTTAGGTAGTTGGGGTTACAAATTCAGTGGGAGTTAACTCAGCCAAATTACATCACTCCTCTTTAAAACAATTTCTGTTGTGAGCTATTATATCGTTAGGTATCCTTCTACGCTGTGTATTAGCGAAATGGTCTGATATAAAACGGAGTCTCGTTATTTGAATGAGGTCGACGCTTGGGTGGTAATTTCTTGAATAAAACTGTCGGGGAGTTTGCTATCTTTCTAGATAAATAGTCTCCTGCTCCAGTGACATTATAAAAGGTCTAATAATATTTCAAAGATTTTCAGTAACTTAGTTTATTTATATGTATCTTGTCCTGACTTTACACTATATATGAGAAATTTAGCAAAAGATCTAAGTGAACTTGTTTGGTATAGTCTAAACTGTTCCTATATCTCTATGATGATGGAGAATATGAGTAGAATGTTTTGGAAAAATTATGTTCAATTAGACTACCTTATGAAGATCTAATCCTATAGACACCTTACCCATGTGCCCGTTTCCTTATTGATGCTCCTAGCATTCTACGTCCCCATCAAGAGCAGCCCATACCTTGCCGGCCGCCTGCTCTGGCTTCTTCTTCTTGAGCCCGAGCAGCTTGCGTGCAGGCTTCTCTTCAGGGGCCGGAGTCGATGACGAGGATACAGGCCTTGACGCCGCACGCCCGGCCACAGCGCTCCATCCTCCAGCACCCGGGCGGTGAAGGACCTCCCGGCGGGTGATGGCACCGTTGACATCCGAGTGACAGAGCAACACGCTCTCGGCGAGCTTCTCGCGACGGAGGGTTTGCTCAATGCGCGGTTTGAGAGTCCTGAGACTCTTCTCCATAGGGGCGGGGGTGAGGAAGGCAGAGTATGCGGCTGTAGCCTTGATGAGGATTTCTTCGTTGAGGAAATCAACCTTGAAGGTGAAACCTTGCAATGATGAGAGGTCCGGTACAAGAGCGGCATTCACTTCGTCGATAGTCAGGCCGAAGCGAGGCTCTGTAAGGACCAATGCATTGAAGGGCTCCGTCTCCAAGACTGGTGGGCTGGGTGGGCGAATTGCTGCTGCAGCAGCGGCTTCAGCAGCTTGTGCAGCTCGGATCTTGACACACTGGGCGAGTGTCTTTGCCGGTGCCGAGACAAATTTGTCCGTCTTCCAAACAACAACGGACCGGTGAATATCGTAGTCCTCACTTTTGCTCTCGAACCCAAAATCCTCAGCGAGTAGATGCAGGAACTGGCGCGATTGGTTCCGCATCGGCTCGTAACGCAAACGAACTTCTTCTGGGTTAGAGGCGAAGACGCGATATTGAGACTCTTGAGCATCTCCCCAGCTCGGAAACTGTTTATAAAGCTTCAATGTGTTGTCTGAGAAGGGAATGTGATCATTAGTATGAGAGGCCGGGTCGATGTTGAGGGCTGCGGCAAGGCGGCGGTTCCGGTCAAGGCGTTCACATTCCTCATCGCATCGAAGCTCCGGACGGCTTGGGGTCGGGTTGCTTGTACTCGCGAGACATTTGAACTCTTTCTTGTAGTTGCCACAACTGCAGCTAACGAACATCTTTACCTGGCATGCCGTAGACTCGTTGCATGCTATACCACGTGTTAGCTGGCTAAGCTGATATGGAACAGTTGTTGACTTACGAGTTTGGCCATGGCAGACGTTCTGGCACGCGTGATTACAGAGCAACTTTGGCTTTCCACAAATCTGCTCACAACCATTTTGCGCGTCGCCACATTCTCCTGGTCGATGACACAGCTTTTTGCATGTATGAAGCCCGCAAGACAACTTCTGGCCACAGACCTCACCACAGTGAGCCTGCTGGAGATGGCATGGCTTGTTGTGAAATGTCGTCTTGCCACATGCACACACTTTTTCGGCTAGATAAGGGCATGGAGGACACTCGACATCATCAGGATGGCATTGATGATCAATGGGAGGATGTCCACAGGTGGGCTGTCGTTGACACTTGTTGGTACAGGACGGCTGGCGAGTACCGCAAGGTTGAGGCGGATGGAGGACAGTAGCGCCGCAGTTGCAGCTTATTTCAGTCCAAATAGCCTCAGGGCAGCTTTGACAAGCTCCGCGGTGACAGAGCTGCTCGCAAAAGTGACTTCCACACTTTAATGCTCTTCCACATGTTTGAACACAGATATGCTCAGCCTCGACTGGAAGCGACTCAGGGCCAAGACGCTGCTTCTTCTGCTGGGCAATACGCTGCGAGGCTTTCTTCTCACCTGGGCAGCAATGCTCTCCGCATCGATGTCGCCCACAGTTACGGGTTGCCTGGCATACTTTGAAGCACAGTGGGTTCTGTATATCTCCCTCGTGGCAGAGCGTCTCGGCCGTAACTCGACCACAACGGCAATCGACGTCCATGACTTGATTGCATGGGTCACAATCCCCGGTATGACATAATGACTGGCAAAGATGGCCACATTGTAACTGCTTCTCACAGACCCTCTCACAATGTGGGACAGGGTCTTCGCAGGACTGACGCGGATGCTGTATGAGTTCTGTGAGGAATGTCTTTCCACACGGGCATTTAGTGACAATATCAGGGGAGAACGGGCAATGAGCTGGAGCTTCGTCTACTGGGTGGCAAGCCTTTTGGCAACGATGAACACCACAGTCGTAAGCTCTGTCGCAAACACCTTGACAACTGAATGAACCTTCAAACCAACAACTGTTGATAGGATCATATGAGTCGCAGAGTTCATCCTGTTTAGAGCATTTCAACTCCTTCGTAACTTGTCCACAATAACACTTGGCTTCCACTGGAACCTCACAAGTACCGCAGACACCTGGGTGACAGATTTGTGAGCATTCATGCTGTCCGCAAGGTAGCAAATCGCCGCATGGCTCTCGACACGACCAGCCATTATGGTAATCAGTATCTCTGCAATTCTTGCGTTGAGTATTCTTGCCACAATAGCAGGGCTCGGGTGGGCTCAAGATCGAACAAGGAGGACAAGGCCCTGGGTGGCACTGAAGAGGGCATGGATGAGAACATGTCGTCCTGGTTTTGGAGCACGTTTGCCCACAGGAATGAGGCGGCAAGATACTGTTGCGACTAGGGTTCAGGTCTTTGCCGCACCAGCATGAAGGCTCGCCTGGCTCTTCAGTTAAGCTAGAGTTGCATCCAGGGCAGCGCCATGATTTATCGCCGCTTTCATTCACTTTCATCGATGTCTCCCACCACTGGTGAGCACATTCGAGATGAACAACGGTCCAACATATGGTACATGGCCAGACCTCGGTTTTGCGGGTAACTTCTTCGGTGCAGATGCGACATTCATAGTTCCAGTTGGCAATGTCTTCCTGGATTCGCTGCCAGAGTTCGGAGGCAGTAGACTTGGGAACTTCTTGCCGGGGCCTGTCTTGCTTTCTGTTCCTTGTTCGAGCTCCTCTTGAACGAGGCTGGGCTGAAGACTGAGATTCAGCCAAGGGTTGCTGTGGAGTGCTATCAGGGTCAGTATGTGAGATACTATATCGTTGAGTTGATGAGCATACCTTCTTTGAGGCACAGGTTGGCCGGGGACAAACTCCGGGGCGTCTGCACTCAGAGATGCGTCCTGGACTGCTGTGTCCGCTGACTCCGCTGTGGTAGTCAATCGTCCACCAAACTGGCGCCGGGGTCCCATCGTAAATGTGCCTCTTTCCTGCTCTCCCGAGCCGCGAGCACCACCTCGATTACCTCGTCGATTGCGTCTGCCTCTGGAAGCACCCGAAATTTCGGCTGAAACAGACGCTGCTGGCCCTGTTGAAGCAATGGTTGGTGGCGTAGTAGCAGCAGTCTCAGCAGAATTTGACTGCGAAGGAGCATTTCCGCGACCTCGAGAGCCTTGTGCCGGTTGTCCACGGCCCCTTCCACCTCTTCCCCTACGACGTCCTCCGCGTGAACCTCCTCGAGATCCTGATGCTGATCCTTGACCCTCATTCTGGGGTCGGTTTTGGGTTTGAATCTGTGCCTGACTAGAGGCTGTAGTGGTCCCTTGCTCGGCCATGTTAATAGTCACAGACGTGAGCAGAGAAGTCTTTGGTGATAAAATGGTTGCGCTGTGTATTATAAAGCGTCTTCAAACTGGAAACAAAGAGTATGTAAATCAAACGGTCTGTCTGACAAGGACTTGGACGTGAAAGAGCGCTCGCTGAAACGAGAGCTCAAGTTGACAGCCCTGCTGCTCAGTAGCGAGAGTGAGAACAAAGGGATGAGGAGGGTTTTTTTGAGAAGGGGAAAAGAGAGGCAAAGAAAAGGAATCTGGTGAAGTTATATCAAGAGCGTTTGCAGACAAAATCTTGGGAGGCGTTGAAGCTGGTGGAGCCCTGCCTGTTCCCGTGTGGCGAAGCCGACGATGACAAACTGGGCTGAGATACTCATCAGAATGACTCACCAGAAAAGGGCCTCTTTGGGGCCTGGAATTTTCTACGCTCAACGTCAATGGTCAGGAATCCCACAGGTATATTAGAAAATTCGTATCTAGTGTGATTTAGAAATTAGGAGTCATAGAATTAGATCCTCAGCCTCAGTTGAATCTGCTCTGCCTATGTCTGTGATAAATGCAGATACCTGTGGCTGGAAATACCGCAAACGCCACATCTCCTATGTCCCTACATCAGAAGCTCCAGGGTAACTTCGGTCAAGATGAACAAAATCATACTCTTGACATCGTTGGACAAACTCATGCAAGTTGTTCATGACTTTATAATTAGGTAACGTTACCATAATGCCTCTTGTTGTGTTTTGCCGCATTATGACTATTGGGCTGCTCTGATTTTGGCGTTGAAGGATAGTACCTATCTATATACTAATCTTTATTCTATCTCCCTTTAATTTTTTTCTTCTCATTTTCTTCTCTTCGTTTTTGATCAATACGTTTTCTTTATGTCGTAAGAACATTTATTAATCCGGGTCCCAAGGCTAGATATCCTCAAGTTAGGAAACTTCTTGCTCACGCTATTGTCCCAAATCTGTTCTATTTTCTCTGCCATCACCGGCTGTGCCATTTGTGCTAAGCAGAAGGTTCTTCGCCTTCCTAGCCATATCGGTTTATAACAAATACTTCCAATTACGACTTCTTTCAATGACAAACCCGCAATAGAGTCTAATGCCGCGTTTCCTCATTCTACTCATGAATCTTACCAGCTTCAACTATCAATAGATCCGTCAAACTGCATTAAAAATGTCGTATAGACCGGTGGTAATTAACGAGATTCAATAAATTAGGTAAATTCTTTGCATTAAACAACATCTCCTGCCATAACTCAACAAACACTTACATGCAGACTAATGTTTCAATTAAAGAATTGAGCAGAGCCAAAACCTCTAATGCTTCAACTGTAAAGTTAGATTACTAACCTGCCTAGGTATACGAAGCAAAGGTCTGTACAACATTTACGTGGACCACCAAGGCATTTTTACAATATTATAATGTCTTTATAGAAGAGACCCAATATTAGCATTTATTTCCATAAATTTAGACGAAGTTATTTCCCTGCGTGCCTGGTGTTACACGATTGGCAGCTCGCCTCAAGCCTACAAGATCAGTACGTAATTGTTTTGACCAAAAACAGAGATGACTTCATTGGACTGCCGTGACAAAGGAGACTCTAGGCGTGAATACTGCGTCCTAAAACAACAAAGCACAATATCAACAGCCAGGAATCTGTTTCCGCTTGCTCTCATTATCGGCAGAACCCGGGTGATCGGGGTCCGGCTCCGGGTGTCCGTCTCTCCACCTCGGCATCCCTTCTCACGATGGTTGCATTCAAGGGCGAGTTTAGATCCTAGAAAGACTGCTGCATGGAAATCGCTTTGATAGCTACACCCTTATCCTTAACTATCGGCAAGCAACGCTCCTACCAGTGAAACTATCGGGTCAGCAGGGTCCTCTCCAATTCTGATCGTCTTTGTGGCGTTCGACGGTCAGAAGGGGGAAAAAGTCAATTGGAAGTTTTGGGATAGCTTCTGAATGGACAAGGCCATAACCCGTCGATTTCCCCCGTCTGGGGTACTCCGTATGGAGAGTATGGAGAATAACCCCAACCCCGCAACCAACCGGGATGATATCTCACGAGAATCTCTTGTAAGAAAACTACCTACCAAGGTACGGTAGTAGCGTGGCGTCAAACACACACCCCGTTACGACGGGATGCCTTTCCTCTTGGTCCAGAAATATGCATTGCAGACGGACAACCTCCGAAGCCTAAAGGTCCCCCCATGCTTCATCTATAGGTAGTCCCAGACCTTCGGTGAACCACAGGGAACGGCCTCGGTGTCGTTAGAAATCCAGCACCTGGGGCGGATTTTAGATCTTACATCAACACGATGTGTAAAGTTGAAAGGATGCTGGTGATAATAATGACTACATACAGCAGTTGATATTCGGGTTTAGGAGTTTATGTCTTGGTTACGCGGGAATGTTGGGGGTTTAACAAAGATATTGCAGGCACGTGACCTAGATGGAAATTGTTGGTTTGGCGTAACCGTTGATTTGGGGGATTTTCAACAACCTCAACTCAACGACAGCCTGCTCCCTCTTTGGCATCCCACGAAACATCGCCCGTACAGATCAATCAAGATGGCTGCTCTCATCAAGGCTGCGAACGCAAAGATCCGGTCCAATCCGGTATCTGACTACATTTGCTCGACCCGTACGTCTCCCAACTTCTCTGTCATGCTTTTTGCATGAGCTCCGATTCGCCTCCGAAAGCGCAATTTTGTGATATCACACCCCAACATCCAAACCCACGATTTCAATAGTTATAGAAGCATTACCCAAGCATATAGATGATGCGCAAGAGTCAATATTCTTTCGCGCATGTCAATTGAGTTATGGGAGGGTTGTGATATGCGATATGCGGCTTCAGCATACGGCAGCTTCGGGACAATTAATATGCAAAAATGTATACTGACTGTTGAGCCTTGCAGACTTTTGGGGCCCTGTCTCCAACTTCGGTATCCCTCTTGCGGCCATCATGGACACACAGAAGAGCCCTGAATTGTATGAGACCTTTGCCTTACTCGCACCAGAATCCATGGCTAACTCACCTGCTCCAGGATCTCGGGACAGATGACTGGTGCTCTCATCATCTATGCCGGTACTTTCATGCGATACTCTCTGGCTGTTACACCCAGAAACTACCTTCTCTTTGCCTGCCACTTCGTCAACGCCGGTGCTCAGCTCACCCAAGGATACCGATACCTCAACTACCACTACTGGGGTGGAAAGGAGAACATGCCCAAGGAACAATTGGCCCAGGCCGCTGAGGCTGCCAAGGGCAAGGTCGAGCAGGCCGGTCAGAAGGTTCAGAGCGCTGTTGGCAAATAAGGGGAAGCCAGACCGACGGTCACCGGGCGGATCGGTGTGTCGGGCTGAATGCCGTCCATAATACCAGTGTCCCCGGGCTTGAGTTCGGGATTCGGAGAGTGTCACCAGCACATAGCTGCCACACAATGGCTTTGTACCTTTACGAGAATTTGTTCCCTCGATCATCTAGAATCGCACCCCAGGTTGGGGTACCTGCAGTACTCGTCTCCGGAGAGATGCTAGGGGCAGATGATCGCGTTCCGGGGAACCCTAGATCAGTCAATATGGTTAGAATAAACAGACCGTGCCTTCAAGTGTCACCTCAAGATGTCACGAGCCAGTGATTGCAAGGAATTACTTCCCCGCAAAACGGAGATATAAAGAATTTTCCCGGGAAGCCCCCCGAGGTGGCTTAACCGTATGGTAACGACAACCCGCTAACCAACCGGCACCCAACTACCCAATGTGGTCGCCTGTGACAATTATAGACGGTGCCTGGAGAATGCTTGACGTCTTTGCATCTTCAAGTTTGGGCTTTGCTACTCAGTACAACCCCAGCAACGAGAGGCTTGAGAGTAAAGACGTATATCCAGGCCTAGGCTTACAGCCTGGGTCACGGTATGCACGTACCTTGTTGCCGGGACCTCTCGCATCCCATCTATCCCGAAGAAGAAAAGAAATAGATCTGAGCTGGGGTGGGCCCGGTCGAGTTGCTAACCTTGCGTGGAGGGTCCCGACTATTTCGAGCTTGTGCCTGGTCTTCTCTGCATCCTGGGATCCACGAGATGACGGAATAAGGTGAAGGTAAAGGAGAAGTTCTGGAGGGCTAGCTGCCACTGACTAGCATGTCCAAGGTCACGGTGCATACCCCAACATTTGCTCAGTCGAATTAGGTAATGTTCTGGTCGGGTTCTGCCCGTGAACGTGGAGATTCGACTTGACTGTCCCTAGTCTTAACTGGATTGTCAACGAACGTTGTCGTGCTTTAGTTCAAGTTATTACCATATCCGCTTGTTGCCTTTTCTAGCCGGTTATTGAAGATAGAGTTGCATCATGCTATGGGCCCCTGGTCAGAATCACACATGATGTATGCAATCTGACGGCAGCTCGTTTCGAAAAGATCATGCCAAAGGGGTTGTCACGACTATTTCCTGGTAGTTAGTACACGTTAACAGAGATTGAGTGGTGAAAATAATTGTCTGGTAGCTCACAGCAATATGCATTAGACAAACAGTGCCTAGTTAGGTATGTGAATTGAAGTGTAGCATGTGCTGTCGACAGCTGCAGTCGTCAGTTGTCCCAGAACTCCAACTACCACCACCTCGGCATTTGTGAGGAGAACCGTCGATGTTTCGGCCGGCCTTTTCATGGGTACACGCCATGTATCATCGAATCGAGAGATGCTTTCCTATTCGGTTCCTTTTCAGCCCTACCCTAATTGGTCTGTTCAACTCATCAACCTCATTGAGTCGTCTTAGCCCA
This sequence comes from Fusarium guadeloupense, assembly GCA_021655865.1. Taxonomy (NCBI): domain Eukaryota; kingdom Fungi; phylum Ascomycota; class Sordariomycetes; order Hypocreales; family Nectriaceae; genus Fusarium; species Fusarium guadeloupense. The sequence goes on from JAJJWM010000148.1 coordinate 246,449, forward strand.
AGTTTTCGGAGGGGTACACCGAAGGCCGAGGTCGGACCAAGCTCGCTGTCTATAGGACTCAACGTACGTAAGGCAGTTGGAAGACAGCTCATCTGCCATCTCAGACCCAGAATATACAAAGAATGTACCTATTTGACGAAAAGAAGAAAAATCAGTACGTAATTGTATCCGTAGAACAACTTGACCTGTAAAGTCGCAGCACAGCATCGCAAAATTGCACACTGCAAATCAGGCGAGATAAGAGGAGAAATGCGCACCAATAGAACAGCCAATTTAGTCAACAAATTAGCTGCCATTCGCAATGCGCCGGTCTTCTTCCACCGAGAGAGTGGCCAGGCAGGTCATGCCGCCGTCAAGGTAGCTAGCATTGGGTGGATATTGGCTAGTTCGATCCCAAGTCAAACCATAGTGCCGGTCTTTGACCTCCGTGGGGGTGGAATGTACTTGGATATTAGTGGGAATAGACATCTGATGAGAACGGGAGATTGACCTCAAGGAGCAAGCAATAGGACGCAGCACCGGGTCGTTTTTTTCTCCCAAGTACGAACGGGAGCGTGTAAAATATTGGGGCGGTTGATCGCCTTGTATTATGCTTGATATGACAGGCGGCTATCGCGATCAGCGAACAGACGGACCGGTTGTTAACTACTGCCGGTCGCCTCCCATTGGATAAATGTGTATCTAAAGCAAATGCTTATCATGCACTTGGAGCAGTAGCAGTTGTTGACGGCAGATAAACAATAAGACCAAACATAGCCGTGGTCAATGGCGAGGCAAGTGGCGCAAACCTTTCAATATGTTCGGTACATACGGTGATGCACCCCACACTCGTCCGCCGAGTTGGAGCTTGGGCCTGGATCTTGGAGCTTCAGATTGAGATTCAAGGTAGGTCGGCGCAAGCAGGGTCCAATGGTGGGGGTAGGTAGATCTGTTGATTAAGGTGTATCGTGTTACCAGAACTGTTTCTGTAACACCAATGACTTGAATTGTGAAATGATGCGTATGCGATATGGCGTGAGTATGCTGCTGCGGCTCTGTTACAGTGTGCGAGCCTCGAAGCAGGGATCCAGGGTCGTCTCGTCAGATGGTGTCGTATCGTCGAGGCAATCGATTCATCCTCGGCATTAAGGAAGAAGGCCCAATCTGGCGCAAATGCGGATCCTCTGACTGTACTTCCCTTGGTCCATAGCATGGCAACTCTTCGACAAGGTCATATATTGCTCGTACCTACGCCGGCGTCATGCGGGTGGGACATAAAACCTCTAGAGGTAAAGCTGCGGTGCGGGCAACCTCTAGAGGTAAGGCGTCAAAACCTCTAGAGGTAAGGTGCGCGCTGGTCGGTGTCCGTTGGCGAAGCACAAAGAAGCGCAAAGCACCTCTGGACCAAACTGTTGAGGAGCAGGCGTTTCTTTTTGCTGGCGAGCTGAGCTGCCACGGCTGGGTAGACGAGACGACGCAAATCGAGGATCGGCAGCTGTTGAGGTCATGTGAACGCTGGGGAGATGAACATCAAAATATAGGCAGATAGAACTGATAGTAAAAGCCCCAGACTCGGCCAAGATAATATCCTCAAGTCATTGAAAGAAAGCTTCCCACTATCAAAGAGCGCTGATTGGTCAATGGCTTCGGTAGACAAAGATGTGTCTGTGTAATGAGTTGCGTCAACTCACCCACAACCCTTTTTATTCCTCTCGCTGTTCTCGTCGTAAATAAGACCGAGTAGGCCGTTTACAACCAACCAAGGCCAGAAGCTTCAATTAGTAGCGACTGTGCGTCCACGGTAATAACTTGGTTTCGAAGCAGTTGTATTGCCTGGCCCAGCCGGAATCCCTTGGCTATCACGTCTCGTAGGTACCTGGGTATTTCTGAGCTCGATACCACAAATCAATCTTGTTATGTCATTGTAACCCTTCATAATGATGATTTGTCTGGATTTGCGATTACATTTTGCATCACACCCCCATGTCTGTGTCTCATGTTCATTTTGTCTGTTTCCGGGTCAGGCGCGGATGAAGTCGATGCATGCTATAGCGTCTGTCTCCCATCTTCATCTCAGCCTTCCGGGGTCTGCTGCTACTGACATAGCCGCTCTTCCGCCACTGTTTACTGCTGCTGTGTAGAGATCATGACGGTCCCTGTTGCATGCAATAGCTGGCATTACCGTAACCGGGCCGGTCCAGCAACTTTTATGAAATCCCCATAGATCCGTAGATGACAGACGATTGCCCTCCCGGGAGCGCAAAGGTAGCAAGCATATCGAACGAGAGATGACCACCGCTCAGTTGGACGTCAATAAACATTGGCGTAAAAATCTACCTCGGTGAGGCACCTGGGCCGATTGCGGTAGCTGTCTGGCCAAGCCAAGTTCCACTCCTCAGCCGTTAGTGAGGAATTGTCTTGAGATTCTTTTGTTCTCCATCAAATCCGCACCATCGGTTTCCTCTCATGATGCCTTGGCGGTACGTCTCCAAGTCCGAATAAGATCCGTTGGAGTCACAGAGCTAGTCGAATATTAGTGGATGGATGCCGTGAACAACCACGGCAAAGTTTCGATGGTATCCTAAAAGTTTGGTGAAAGAGGATGCATCTCCTCAGCGTCCCCGCTGCGCCTTCCCACACCAAGCGCAGCACCCACGGACTTTCTAATGTACACACCCTCACCCGGCCGCTTTCCAATTCGCACACCCTCCGTCCTCAAGAGCTCTTTCTGCGCCCCGGAGGCCGGGTGTGTCACCGACGACGCACTTGGGGGTTTTACTGTACTCGTACATAATCCCCTCGCCCGCCTGTTTATCCCCTCCTTTCGATTCTTTCTTTTCTAACCCTCATACCTTTCTTCATTGCTACAGATATCCTTCAGTCTCGCCATTTTCCGCGTTATTGGGTGATATCGTGGTCATTCGTGCGCTGCAAGAGCTGTCGTGGTATCTTGATACCGACAAGCGTGCTCATTACCCCACCATCAAAAAGTCTAGAGACCCCGCCATCAAGCTCTCGACAAAGCTCCCTCTTCTTCGGAGCTCTTGATTCTCTCGTACTTCAGCTTCTACCAACACCTACAACCGCCCAACATGTCTGTTGAAGCTCCCCAACAGCCCCTTACCTTCAACGATGTCTTCGAAGAGGAAGATATCGAAGAGCCCAAGGAGGCCAACACGGTTCATCACATCCGTGCCAACTCCAGCATCATGCATGTGAAGAAGATTCTTGGTAAGTAGCTGGCGCTCTCTGTCAACAATGGCTCGTCTTGAGGGCACAATGGCCCCTTGATTATCGTGAGAACTTTCGCTGACTCGACTTGCCTTTTTACAGTCGCCAACCGTGGTGAAATTCGTAAGTCAATGCCCCGTTCCTCTTCGCGGATCCGCAACCAGCTAACATGTGAACAGCCATTCGTGTATGACTGCCCAGCCATTCCCCCCCGATCGCTCATTTTAGACACTGCCAAGCTGACACGCTTATCTGCTTATAGATTTTCAGAACTGTAAGTTCCTACTCTCGGTTTCGACCGGCTCATGAGTGTGAAGCAACAAGCGCTAACAAATTCAGGCTCACGAGCTTTCACTGCACACTGTCGCAGTCTTCAGGTACCCCTCACTTGAACCCGCGAACCCGCCGCCACGAGAGTCAATAAACTAACTGGTACAGTTATGAGGATCGATTGAGCATGCACCGACAGAGTACAATTCCCAGCCGTGTCACCATAATGTAATCTTTGCTGACCATTTCACAGAGGCCGATGAAGCCTACGTCATTGGCAAGCGCGGACAGTACACCCCTGTCGGCGCGTACCTCGCCGGTGATGAGATTATCAAGATTGCAGTTGAGCACGGCGTGCAGATGATCCACCCCGGTATGTCTACCTTCGGTATCCGGTATTCATAACGCTAACTTAGCTCACCAGGTTACGGTTTCCTCTCCGAGAACGCCGAATTTGCCCGGAACGTCGAGAAGGCTGGCCTCATCGTGAGTCTAATTTACCCCACCACTTCCGTTCCGTCCGTGCACTAACCCCGGACCAGTTCGTCGGCCCCTCCCCCAGCGTGATCGATTCTCTCGGTGACAAGGTCTCTGCCCGAAAGCTTGCCAACGCTGCCAACGTTCCTGTCGTTCCCGGTACCGAGGGTGCCGTTGAGAAGTACGAGGAGGTCAAGGACTTCACCGACAAGTATGGCTTCCCTATCATCATCAAGGCTGCCTACGGCGGTGGTGGCCGTGGTATGCGAGTAGTCCGCGACCAGGAGAGCCTCAAGGAGTCCTTTGAGCGTGCCACTTCCGAGGCCAAGACTGCTTTTGGTAACGGCACCGTCTTCGTTGAGCGTTTCCTCGATAAGCCCAAGCACATTGAGGTTCAGCTCCTTGGTGATAACCACGGTAACATTGTCCACCTGTACGAGCGTGACTGCTCCGTTCAGCGACGACACCAGAAGGTTGTCGAGATTGCTCCTGCTAAGGATCTCCCGGCTGAGGTCCGTGACAACATTCTCGCCGATGCTGTCCGACTGGCCAAGACTGCCGGCTACCGCAATGCAGGCACAGCAGAGTTCCTGGTTGATCAGCAGAACCGCTACTACTTCATTGAGATCAACCCTCGTATTCAGGTCGAGCACACAATCACTGAGGAGATCACTGGTATCGATATCGTTGCCGCTCAGATCCAGATCGCTGCTGGTGCCACACTGCAACAACTTGGTCTTACTCAGGATCGCATTTCTACCCGTGGTTTTGCTATCCAGTGCCGAATCACAACCGAGGATCCTTCCAAGGGCTTCTCTCCTGACACTGGCAAGATCGAAGTCTACCGATCTTCTGGTGGTAACGGTGTTCGTCTGGACACCGGTAACGGTTTCGCCGGTGCTGTAATTACTCCTCACTACGATTCCATGCTTACAAAGTGTACTTGCCACGGCTCTACATACGAGATTGCTCGTAGAAAGGTTCTCCGATCCCTGATCGAGTTCCGTATCCGAGGTGTCAGGACCAACATTCCTTTCTTGGCTTCTCTTCTCACTCACCCTACCTTTATTGATGGAACTTGCTGGACTACTTTCATCGATGATACTCCTCAACTCTTCGACCTTATTGGTAGCCAGAACCGTGCTCAGAAGCTGCTTGCCTACCTCGGTGACGTAGCCGTCAACGGCAGCAGCATCAAGGGTCAGATTGGTGAGCCCAAGTTCAAGGGCGAGATCCAGGTCCCTGAGCTCATCACCTCGGCCGGAGAGAAGGTCGACACCTCTCAGCCCTGTCAGAAGGGATGGCGAAATATCATCCTTGAGCAAGGACCTAAGGCTTTCGCCAAGGCTGTCCGCGAGTACAAGGGTACTCTTCTCATGGATACCACTTGGCGTGATGCTCACCAGTCTCTCCTGGCCACTCGTGTCCGTACTGTCGACTTGCTCGGTATTGCCAAGGAGACCAGCCACGCTCTCTCCAACCTCTACTCCCTTGAGTGCTGGGGTGGTGCCACCTTTGATGTCGCCATGCGATTCCTCTACGAGGATCCCTGGGACCGACTGCGCAAGATGCGAAAGCTCGTTCCCAACATTCCCTTCCAGATGTTGCTCCGTGGTGCCAACGGTGTTGCTTACTCTTCTCTGCCTGACAACGCCATTGACCACTTTGTGGACCAGGCTAAGAAGAACGGTGTTGATATCTTCCGTGTCTTTGATGCCCTAAACGACATCGACCAGCTTGAGGTCGGGATAAAAGCAGTTCAAAAAGCAGGCGGTGTAGCAGAGGGAACGATCTCTTATAGTGGCGACAGTAAATCACCCCTTTCTCAATCTTGTTTTGCTTTAGCTAACCATTTATCTAGTGCTTCGTCCCGGCAAGAAGTACAACCTTGACTACTACCTTGACCTCGTCGACAAGCTTGTCAAGCTCGACATCGATATCTTGGGCATCAAGGATATGGCTGGTGTTCTCAAGCCTCACGCCGCCACTCTTCTCATCGGTTCCATCCGAAAGAAGTATCCCGACCTCCCCATCCACGTCCACACCCACGACTCCGCCGGTACTGGTGTGGCTTCCATGGTCGCTTGCGCAAAGGCTGGAGCCGACGCTGTCGATGCTGCCACTGACAGCTTGTCAGGCATGACCTCGCAGCCCAGCATCAACGCCATCATTGCTTCTCTTGAGGGAAGCGAGTGCGACCCTGGCCTGGACCCCAAGCTTGTCCGAGCTTTGGATATTTACTGGCAACAGCTTCGTCTGCTCTACTCTCCTTTCGAGGCCCACCTTGCTGGTCCCGACCCCGAGGTTTACGAGCACGAGATTCCTGGTGGTCAGCTGACCAACATGATGTTCCAGGCTTCTCAGCTGGGTCTTGGATCTCAGTGGCTTGAGACCAAGAAGGCCTACGAGCACGCCAACGAACTCCTTGGTGACATCGTCAAGGTCACTCCTACTTCCAAGGTTGTCGGTGATCTTGCCCAGTTCATGGTCTCCAACGGTCTCTCTCCTGAGGACGTCAAGGCTCGTGCCTCTCAGCTAGACTTCCCTGGCTCCGTGCTGGAGTTCCTTGAGGGTCTGATGGGCCAACCCTACGGTGGATTCCCCGAGCCTCTACGATCTGATGCTCTTCGTGGCCGCCGCAAGCTCGACAAGCGACCCGGTCTCTTCCTCGACCCTGTCGATTTTGTTAAGGCCAAACGTGAGCTCGGTAAGAAGTATGGCGGCCCTGTTACTGAGTGTGACGTGGCATCGTGGGTGATGTATCCAAAGGTGTTCGAAGACTACAAGAAGTTCGTCCAGCAGTATGGTGATCTTTCCGTTTTGCCTACTCGATACTTCTTGTCTCGCCCTGAGATTGGAGAAGAATTCAACGTGGAGCTCGAGAAGGGCAAGGTCCTTATCCTAAAGCTTCTTGCTGTTGGTCCTCTTTCCGAGAACACCGGCCAGCGTGAGGTCTTCTTTGAGATGAACGGAGAGGTCCGACAAGTCACTGTTGTTGACAAGAAGGCTGCTGTTGAGAACATCAGCCGACCCAAGGCTGATGCTAATGACACGAGCCAGGTCGGTGCGCCTATGTCTGGTGTCCTGGTTGAGCTCCGTGTTCACGAGGGCTCTGAAGTCAAGAAGGGTGACCCCATTGCCATTTTGTCTGCCATGAAGATGGTAAGTAAATTATTAATGCCATTTATCTTTTGTCAGTTGCTAACTCTTCCGTAGGAAATGTCAATCAGCGCTCCTCATAGTGGTCGCGTCTCAGGCCTTCAAGTCCGAGAGGGCGACTCCGTCGATGGTTCTGACCTTGTCTGCCGTATTGAGAAGGCTTAAGGGAATTCAATACTGCATTTTGAAAAGCAAAGGAGAGACTTGGTTTTAATGGAATTCTTTTGGGTGGGATAATAGGAAGTACCTCATAGGAGATTGATGAGAGAAAACTACAGGACTGGCGTGCGGAGATGACCTATGAATAGTCTTTTGAACAGAACTACGAATAAAATTACGACTTAACTTGTTAAATCATTCTAGATGTTTGTGCTTACTGATCTAAGTACTGCCTAATTATTTTCAGAGTATAGCCTAAGAAGTAAGGATATCTGAGAAAGTGCGTATGAGCTTATGAAAAATGTATCAAACGATGAAGAGGAAATTTCCTAAAGTGAATAAAGCTACTTATTAACTCTATCTATAAGCATAAAGGTTTAATGTACTGCTTCCATAGATCTTTTATAGACATAGTTATAGCTATGTACTCATTTTATGCCATAGTATCTTCATAGATAACACAATGTCCCATCTTACCATAACGCCAAACTAGGAAAAATTCATTTCTTGTTGCTTCTACAGGACATTTGTAGTGTTGGACACCATAAAATTGAGGACGATTGCACCGGAACCATTCCCTTCAGCCAATTCCAGGAGAAGCAAGAGTTGTTACACCTATCAGGTATCAAGGAGACTCAAAAGTTTTTCGAGACTAGCCATAGTCTTTAATATTTGTTGTCTCTAATCTCGTCCTTCCAGTCTCTCACTCCAGGTGGTAATGGGGGTGGTTTAAGCTCCTCTCGTTGTTGGGTTAGCTTAAGTCGCCAAAGTACCCATGCAATGCTCTTGAGAGTCCGACTCTCGAAAATAGCATATGTCAGAGCCTCTTCAAGCTCAAATTCATTGCGTATCGCGCAAACGTCGCAGATTCGCGTAGCATGGACCTTTTCAATAGAGTGAGTTTCACAGCATCTTACCTCGCGGTGATAGTGTTTACCACACTCAGGGCACTCGTAGTCGATTTCTTTGCACATAGCTGTCAATAGTCGTTCCTAATACTGAGTTAAGGTTTAATACTGCCCAGTTGTAGTGATTAAGATTAAGACTTGAGGTTTTAAGCTGGTGGTATCCTGTTTGGTCTGCAGTGTTAAGACTTGAGTGGGTTGCAATGAGTTGGAAAAGCAGGTAGAAGCTTGCTTGTGAGATTGAAGGAAAGAAAAACGAGAAATTTAAGCTTACAGATGAGATCTAAATACTTGAGAATTGCTTGATAGATCAGCCACCGAGTCGAGTGTTCGGTCGTGCGTTTTTGTTAGTTTACTGAACATGCTGTTTTCTCTGAACGTAACGGTTGTTCTGCTTTATTTTAACCGTGTTGTAAGCTTGAGGATGACGGATTTAATATAAAATGATATTACATAGATTTATTGTACGAAATAGGTGTATATCTATGACTTATAAGACATATCATATCAGTAGGATTTTAGGAAGGGACCTGATTAGTGGGAAATGGTCGAGTGAAGCCAATAGCCTTTTTACATTAGTTGTAAGGACAATATTTCTAGATCCTATACCTACTCAGGTGGCATGTACTATTGGTTACCAGAGTTGAGTATTGAGTCTAGAGTTAGCATTTAAACAACCGGGCCGGTAGACGTCACTACGTAGTACAAACCCGGGGGCCGGGTCGGAGGGTTCGGGACCAGAGTCTAGATCCAGCGCCGCGTTCCGCCAGAAATAGTGAAAAACAAGGATGAATGATAAGGGTTACATATGTACTTATGTATATATTTCAAGTGATTGTGATTTTGAAGTTATCACTTGAAGACAGTTCATGGATTGAAGCGTATAATGTAGAGTACGGGCTTCGGAGTACTCTCGGGCTTTTGACTTTTGGAAATGAAACGTCAAGATCGACGACATAGGCGCGCTTGGAGAACAGGAATGGGTGACAGCTCTGCATTATGCTGATCCTACTGTAGCATGAGATATATATGTATAAGATCTAAGTTAACCGTATTCGCGGGAGAGTCGGGATCTCACTCCGGAAGAGGGTGGTTGTAAGAAGCGGTTATCCACTCTACAGATGTGGTGGCTTTCATAGTCAAGTTATTTTATAAGCTTGGTATGAGGTTGCTACAAGTTCTTCACGTCTGATACCATTTTTAAGTGCTTAGATTGATCCTCTGACATCTAGGACAATTGTTTCTCTAGGACTTTATGTAGACCATTAGCATAGCAGAAGTCTCAGCCTGGCCAAGGCGAGCTCACGCGTCCATATTGCGGGGAAACCTGGTCAGGGAGGAGGGTTACATGCTGCAAGCTTCGATAGGGCCTGGACAACCTGACGCTGAGACATGGCAGTTCAACAAGTATCTGGTCATGTGTCTTGACCCGGACAGACTCGGGCTGGCAGAAATGGCCATGATGGATCCTGGCGTGAGATATTGATACTTTACACAGACCAATGCCATGACGTACAGGGCTCACTTGGGCCATTGAACAAAGAACGAGATGAATTCTCCATATGCCCGTAGACAGTTTGATGCACTAGAGGCTGGCTTGACTGATGGCAATCTTCCCCCCGTCCGGAACACATTACGAGGCTCCTTCAGCATTGAGTAACAATATCCGCTGCCTGAAGGAATGCAACGCAGCCTTTGACCTGCTTGGGCAAAGACGGTCACCCACCATTACGGTGCAGTATCGGCGAAGAACGATGATCAAGAGGTGGATAAAAGGCAAATCACGTCCGATCGATCCCGAAGTCGATGATATATGAGAGAAGCGGTGAGATTAATCTTTTGTTCAAAGTAAACCTACGTATGGGCTCAACTATTCCATTCAAATATGCATGGCATTTGAGCTCGTGACGGGACCAAGCCAAAGTGTGGGGGAGGAGTCAAAGTCACTAAAACCCCAGAATCTTAGGCTTATGCCGTCTTGTAATTCAGGCTTTGCCCCCGCTTTCCTCCACTGCCGCCCGCTCGAGATCCCATGGATCCGGACAGCCCGGGTATATGCACGATAAATGCAGGCCTGGTGCTCGACCTTTGGAAGCTTTGATTAAGCCAATCATATTTGAGATGATGGCGGTTGTGGTGTATCGCTTCACTAATTCCTATTTCTCAGCATAACATTCAAGTGACAAGGCTTCACTGTCGCTTTCATTTCTTGTGCGGATTATGAGTGTTTTTCGTGAAGCTTTTGGAGTTGCTCACGATCTACATGCATAATATGATGAATATATCATGATAACCTAAACATCCCATAAGATTTCATCAAAAAATGACAAGTTTGTATCACAACTCGTGCTAATATCGTTCCCATCTCATCTCTTCGTGCCTCCCTCCACAATCGAGAATCGAGGTCCCACTTTCCCCCCTGCTGCTTGGCGCACGCACGGCAGGACCTGGGATCTGCAGCTGCCTGCCCTCCGAAACCCAAAAATTCGCCTGAGCCAGGAGCAATCCAGTCCAAGTCTAAAAATCCAATGCCCCCTCCTTCTCTGAAGTGCCTCTGACATCAACTCCCTACTGTCAACAACCTGATTATCTTCCTTCGACTTCATATGAGTTCGATAGGAAGCACTTCAAGAAACTACTTCTACCGTCGTCACCTCCTTTAACAACAGATCAACCAACATCTTTTAATCAATCCAAGAATGGAGAGCCTCCAACTATCCCAGGTGCTCGCCGACCTCAGCAATATCGGCGCCGCCGTACGTTTCGCCTTCTAGTCTACCTCTTCGATATTCTCTCAGCATTGCACACAAAACTAACAATCTTGTGGACACAGGATCCAGGAGCCGCTGAGGCTATCGTCAGCGCCAATAACCCCTCCCACTCCAGTTACATCCAAACCGAAGCACCTGCATCCGTGCCGACTTCGAGCCCTGCTACCCACCATCCACGACGTCCCACAGGCCTTCATCGCCATTGGTCTCAAGAGGGAAAGCTGGACAAGTTCGGTCGCCGTATCCTCTCCCCGGGCTCTCACTCTGGCTCAGCTGGAAACTCGAGTCCCGGTACGCCTCGCCGAGGTGAATCTGATGTGAGACATTCCTGTCAACAAAGCAGCTTGGACATTGGCGCTGACAGGGCTATCATACAGTTTGAGGAGGATTTGGAGAGGGCAAGCACGCTCATGCAACTATACGACATTCGCTCCAAGATCAAGCAACAGGATAACAGCAGTCTGATCAAGGCCCGTGAGAAGGTTAACGCGATAGCGGCGCGACAACAAGCTCAGCAGGCAGCAGAGCGCAACATGAAGGCAGCCGATGAGCTTCGACGCCAACGTTACTCTTTTCCCAGAGCTGGTCTTTAAGTCGAACCACCCTTGCGAATTCATTGCGATTCCTCATTTGATGGACGATATGGCTCCTTACAAAGGAACAGGCGCTAAGGATACGGTTTTCTCATTTGTTAGTGGCGGCGTTTTAAGGATACAAAAGTAACTTGCCGTCGGTGCGGTTGAAATCGGCCCTCTTTCTTATAATGAGGTTAAAGGCAACTGGTATTTGATTTGAAGCGAAATGGACGTTGCTGTTGACTTATGTCGGCGCGTTTGGATAGTCGAGTCGAACTTTTTGGTTCTCCTGAAGGTGTCACTGTACGCACGATGAGATAATGAAGCGATTGATTTATCTTGACGGGATGGCATTTCACATTACGACGCAGACGGAGCAGCTAAACCTAATGTCCTGGAAATTGTGGTAGCGAATGCGTCACAATCTTGGAGTTTTAAGCGATTCTTAAATCCTAATGCTTTCCTACAAGGAACCTTGAATGTATATTATTGTCTGATTAGGAACGGACCTATTGTTCTCAGCGGCATTCAGACTTCTTTGGTCCATGAGGTTTGCTTAGGCGAGACTCTGGCCTAGTACTCGGTCAGTGGATGTTTGTCTAGTGTCTGCGAGATTCAAGGGTCCAAGCTATCTATTACTGTAGATTCTGCAAGCCCTGTTTCATCTAACAGTCTTGGCTTTGAGCTTTGAATTTTCGTAAAGATGTCAACACGATTATGCACGCCTTTGAGAATAAGCAGCTGATATGACGTTCTAGAATGCGGTACAAATAAGCAGATCTCGAGTCTTGACGTATGGGGTAGCTGGGGTGGGGCCGAAGGGGAGACGTCATGTTTAGTGGCGAAGCTCAAAGATGGCACCAAGTAGGCATGAGCACGACGACGTGAGGCTCAGCAGGCTTGGACAGGTGATACTTTTTTGTGAATAAGATGAAGAGATGATGAATTGAGCTCTTCACCGAGTCAAGATTCGGAAAAATGGTTATACAATAACTATGAATCGCTACAGTAAGCAATAATACGACGAGATTCGTTCAAACAGACACTACGTGTTCATGACGCCTTGGACATATCGACCACCTATCCAAACCCTGTATATCACATTTATCAGAGGCAAAAAGGTTCAAGAGATTCCATATCTCGAACATCAACGACGTAGAAATGTTACAGTTGGACCCTTGGCAATAACTGTATCTCTGCACAGCCACGCGTCCTATCAAGCCAAGACAGACCAATTCAACCCCTTCTAGCCAAGACGAGAAAAATGTGGAAACGCCCAGACAAGAAATAGAGGCTCGTGACCTGTAAAAGAAGCGTTGCTTAGGCCTTAGCAAGGTTTTCCGCAGGCAACTTTCGCAGGGTTGTTGTGGATATCACGGCATCACTATGCTTGGCTGAGCCTTACGAGTCGCTGCTGGAATACCTACAAAGAGAGCTGGTGCCCTCCCTCGCTGTCAAGGAGCCAACCAACCTGTTTTTGTTTAATCGTCCACCATACACCTATCGGCAGATCGAATATCTTGTCCTATTCTAATACTTACAAGACGTCACCTATCATCACGTAGTCTACGTCATCGCATCAACACCCAATTGCCTGACAAGTAGAACTCTCTTTTGTTCCCGCGACAACAACAAAAAAGCCACTTCAATTCCGAAAACCTTATCTGAATTGAACACTTGCACTACCATCACCATCCGAGTCGCGCATTTCTAAATACCATCACAATGGCACCTGTCGAAGATAGCATCTTTGCGCGCCAATATCGCGGCGGTTGTCCCTCGGGCTATAGATGGACTGGATATGGCTGCAGGCGTAACAACTGGTCATACTGGGGACGCTGGGTGCTAGCTGGAGTCGTCATCTTTTTCTTCCTCCTCTTTATCATGTGCTGTCTGTAAGTAATAGTCCATCCCATCGCACGTTCATCACTAACACGCCTCAAGCATCAGTCGCCGTCGTCGTCGTCGCGGCGTTAAGCCCGTCTACGGTACAGGCTGGATGGCTAACAATGGTCCTTGGGGAAAGAACAACAACAACAATCACCAGATGCACAACTACGGCGGATACAACCATGGAGGCTACCAGCACCAGGGCGGCTATGGTCAGCCTCCCCCGCCTGCGTACGGCCAGCACCAGCAGCCCCAGTACACTGGCACGACGTTCAACTCCAACGATGGGTACTACGGCCAGAACCAGTATTCGGGCGTGCAGGCACCGCAGGGCACGTATCAGCGCGATGGTGTTTACTCGCCCCCTCCTGGACCTCCTCCTGGCAAGTAAGGAGCGACGGCTGTAAGAATATGAGAATGGCGAGAGGTCAATGATAAGGAAGGGATACCACTGATTGAGGCGTTTCTGGAGTTGCTAATGTAATGGTCGGCTTCGACATGGGATGTTGAATACTTATGTATCACGGAGGAGGCAAAAAGAGTCCTTGATCTCGCGAACAAGGTTACTTACTATTCTGGATGGACTATGATTATTACGGTTCCTAATTCCATGTCTTGTTTTTATAAACTACTTACTAGGCAATGCCCTTTACTATGCTATTTACTCAGTAATGTTGATATCTCGGGGCAACGAGAACATCAATAGTACTGACTTCGTCTACTTGGTTGGCGAGGCACGAAGGGTCCTCAGGATCGACCAAAGTCGGCCTATGTGATTACGATGATCGTGGGTTTAGATTATCTAGCATCTTGACCAAACGGCTGAACTGTAGGTCTTGGTTCAAGGTTCAAGGTTGTTAAGCAATCTTAGGTGTAAGTGATTTCGCAAGGCAGCATCTATGGGGACGTCGACGGACAGAGACATCAGAGCTGAGTAGCAGAAACCGCATGAAACATCTTGGTAGCCCAACAAACGAATACAAAGAGGGTCGGTCATTCGCTAGAATATCAACCTCGTGGTGGTAGTGGATAGAAATTTGCCGAGGCCACCGACATGTCGATGGACAAGACCGTGCACATCGCAATCATAGCATAAAACACTTGGCTCTTGGCTGAGAATGACTAACGGTCTGTATAAGCCAGTTCTTAGGTAACTGTCTTTTCAACAAAACATGAGGGTTTAGCCATGACACTTTTTACCACCCACAATGAAATCTTTGAATCCTATAATCTTAAGCGCAGAATTGACTTGGATGATGCAATCATTTCAAATCCTTTACAGTCCGTGACAAGATCGTCCGGCAATCGAAGCGACCCTGTCATTTCGGAAATGGATGCTCTTCTGGGGTCCGCACCAAGAACGAGGAGCAGGGATCAGGCTTTGACAGAGGACTAACCACGGGATGGCGTTTAATTGTCTTGTAGGATTTTTATCGCGCAGATGGACTTGGCAAAGGAAACTGCTCTCTGCTCTCTATAGTCTGTAGCCTCGCTTGGATGGTTCAGTTACCCGATGTCGGGCCTATACGCCTGGGCGTTACAGACGGTCAAAGCATGGGTGAGATGATCATCATCATCAACTTCTCTCTGCTGCACCCTTTTTTCTTTCTGATATTATACTTTTCTAAAGCGAGATAACACATTTAAACTCTTAGTACATAGTTCTCTGATTTGTTTATATGAGAAACTCTGCTTGAACCTTGTCCTCGAGTCTTTGCTTGTCCAGTTCCAGGCAATACGATACGCGGACCGGCATGCATGCTCGAGTTTCACAGTTTCAGCATCATCTTCCTACAGGGGTCCTTGGCGCCTCCAAGGGGTAAATGAGAGCCACTAGTGGTCCCGTTTCCCCTGGATCATCCCCGCCTGCCCGCCACTGGCGGGATCTGTGGACGTTCCAGTGCCTCCACCTGCCCTGCCGGGGCGCCTGAAGCCATATGGACGTTACCATTTCCTCTTTTGCTGGCTTGCACTCTTATTCTTGCATCAAACTTGAAACCGTAGACAATGCGGCTACAGCCTTTTTTGGCCTCATCAATACACACTCTTTTTCGTTCTTCTTGACTCTCATTTTTCTTTGCTCTCGGTGCAAGCGCCGCTCTTTGTTTCTTACTACCAGTCTTCCTTTAAGCTAAGCCGCTTTCCCTTCATTCCATCATTCTACTCAACGACCCGCTTCAATCGCCTGATATAAACGCGAAAAAGACAAATACAATACGTTGCTATCTTGGATAGAATCTTCTTTGACTCTTGATCCAAACTTATCACACTCTCTATCAATACTTGAACGGCTTGCTCATGCGACGGAGCGATATTATCTACAACACGACCATCTACACTACAATCTCTACTGCGCCAACTTGCGCAAATTACCGGATTCAACTTTACTCTTTACTAGATACCCCTGTTGTCAAGTGCGACACAAATTAACAATGCCCTCAATCGAAGAGGCAATGGCGCGGAGCCTCCGGGGCAGCGCTTGGGAAATCGTCAAAGACAAGTTTGTCAGGACTATTACGGCTGATCTTGAGCGACGGAATATCATCAGCGATCCAAATTTTGCGACCGCCTTCTCGAGTTGGGATAACTGTATGAGCGTTGCGTGGTGCAAGTATGTGTATCCTTTGTCAGTCGCAGGCTTCCTTTACTAACAGCCTTTCAGGTGGCCAGTGATTGGTGTTATTATTCTTGGAGGTCTTATCATACTCAGTATCATCTGGTGTATTGTTCGTTGCTGCTGCTGCGGTCTTGCTTGCTGCTGTAGTTGCTGCCAATGCCTCAAATGTTGCGGCGACTGCTGTGGCTGCTGTGATCCTCCTGGCAGCCGTAAAACCAAGCACCTTGACGACCCTTACGCTCCCCAAAATCAACATCATGGAGGATATCGAAGCGAACCACCAATGAACCCCTCAATGCACCCCCCAATGCCCCAATATGGGGCCAAACCTTCTCGTCCCGAACCACCTCAGTATGCCGAATTCGAAACAAGCAAGCCTCGAAACGACGACGCCCTGCCTGAAATGCCTAGTTGGGAGCGTGCCAATAGCAAGAAGGTGTCGGTTTATGAGGAAGTTGTTGAGTTGGACATTCTAAGCAAGCCCGTACCTGGTCAGCAGAGCGGCGTCATGGGTGGTGTTTCGTCCAACAACTTGTCTCCCTACGGTCAACCACCAGGCAGTTCAAGTGGCTACTCGGGCCATAATCAGGGCCCTGATCCCTACTCACCTATCGATCAACAAGGCTACGGCTATAACGCACCTGGCATGAACCAACCCTACGGTGGTCCTATTGCTGCCCCGCCCATGCCACACGAGCGTCGCTCACCTAACGGATACGGTCATGATCAAGGCTATGGTCAAGATCGAGGCTTCGATCAGGCTCCAGGCTATGGTCAGATGCAGGGCTTTGGACAACCAGAGAGATATGGACAACCACAAGGTTACGGCCAGCCACAAAACTATGGTCAGCCCCCTTCGCCTCAAGACTACGCAGCAAACTATGGTGGATATCGAGGAACCCCCTCACCACGCCCTCTCAGTTACGCCAAGCGAACTTCCATTCATCAGGATGAGTTTGGTACTTATGGCCAGCTTCCACCTCGTCGTTCTCCAGCTATTCAGGAAGACTATGGCTATGGGTCGCCTGTTCGTCAGTCACCTGGTCCTCAGAACGATTTCGGCTACGCCCAGCCACCCCGTCAATCACCGGCTCCTATGAACAACTTTGCAACACCGCCTCCTCCTCCTGAGGCTCACTACGGTCCTCGCCCTGTGCCTCAACGACATTACGAGCCGGAGCCTCAGTCACCTATCAACAATAACGCGGGCTTCGACTTCAACTCTGGCTTTGCTAGACCGTCCCCACCCCCTACGCAGGAGGCATATCCAGGTTTCAAGCCCTATCAGCCATGAAGGGAATTTTGAGGGTTAGATGAAATTGGATTTGAACGAAAAGAGGTTTATTTGAACTATATCCCCTGAATGTGAATTGAATATACGGAGTTTATCGATTTGGTGTTAGGTTTATGGGTAGGCGTTTTGACGATTAGATATCCAGAAGATGGTCTAAATGGTACATCATTTTCAAAACATTCTACTTGTACCCTCTACTGTCGTATGAATATAGTATAAGTATCGACTATATTAACTTAAGCTTATCAAGTGCTAGTGCTGCTTATGAGAGGTTTTGTAAAAATCAACATGGGATATATCTTTATGGACTAAGTTACTAGGAACTCAGGCATCAAATCATGCCGCCAATATCTAGTTTAGAGCACCATGTAAAGACGTTGAGTGGTGATTGAGGCCATAACGTGATATCAAATTCGTAAAGAGATCTTGATGAAATAGATTTGCAGTCGCTCTAATCCCGAAATGTAAACCCATCTGATAACGCCCTGTGCTGCTGTTGAAACTGCAGCCCCGTCGTCTGCCGTGTACCATAAGAAAACTCCGGCAAGAACACTATGTATTTATATACCACCTCCATCTGCTTGTGAGAAGACGCCACAGTTTGAAACCAATACAGATCGCTTATGAAAACTCATGCCATCAGGTAAATCAAGAGATTCTAACAAAAAACCTCCTTGCCAAAGCTCAGCATTCTCCTTCTATTCCTTGGGGTATAGCTCAGTGGGGACCTTGTCCTCCGGCACTCGGGCGCTCGAACTACTTCCTATGATTGTTCGGTCGTCGCCGTCACGCTCAGGGTCGTACTCTTTGGATTCTCTGCTCTTGGAACGCGGAGGGACCTTGGCGGCCTCGTCTTCGGTCTCGCTATCGGTCTCATGCTCTGAATCGACAAGTCTTACACGCGAAGTCTCGTCCTCACTGTCGTCGTATCTCCTACGTCGAGCGTCGTCGTCTGGGTCCTCAGTGTCGAGGCGCTCGTGATCGTTTTCCTTGGCTTTGATCAACGAGTCGATGATGTAGTACTGCATGGCGTTCATGATGAGGGGGAATATCATCATGACAAATGCAATCTGGAGCTTCTCGTTGCCCTCTGTCCAGCCAAGGGCCCAGTCACCGGCCTTTGAGATCCATGGCATCATGATGAAGATGATGAGGACGCAGACCTTCATACCAAACAGACCGCAGAAATAAATGACAGATTGTTTCAACCACCACCAAACATTGGGGGGGTTGCCATAGTTTCCTGATTGAACAGACTCGGGGGGTTGGCCGACGGGTGTAAAGCGAACGAGGCCGGTGAGGATCTTTAGGAGAATGATAAGAATAGGGATACCGAGTGTGGTCTGGCGGTGAGTATTAGCAACTGTTATATCAGGCTTGTATAAAATGATACTTACATCAATGGCGAGGTTCAGAAGGTAGAATGAGCACGGATTGGGGGCGTAATTCTCATCATCAGAACGCACGGCCAACGCTGCTACTGCTGCTGTTGCTGTTGCTGTTGCTGCCGGATCGACTTGGACCGAAAAGCGACCGCTTGTCAACATGGACATGAAGATATTGGCGATATGGACAAGAACGGAGCCAAACACTTGCTTGGAAACGTCAAAGAACCAAATCTTAAGTGGTCGCTGAGGCCGTTCCCGCCAGCGCTTATATACGAGCGAGAGTAAAGCGAGAGCACCGAGGGCGCCCTGTACAAGCAGAGCAAAGGAGCCCAAAAGTGAGCACTCGCCGTTTGAGTCGTCGCCGTGGGATTGTGGTGATGCGGCCGATGTGGCTGTGACGGCGGCAGAGGTAGCCATAGAGGCGGCTGAGGCGATGGCGGATGTGGCCATTTCGAGAACTGCTGTAGATTGGGAAAGGATCAAGGACGAAGCATCATCAACGGCGACAGGTATAGATTCGAGATTCGACGGTGGGTGCATATGGAAAAAACGGTCGTCGTTGGTTGGTTGGTAGAGGTTGGTTAATTGATATGATGTAGATTGTCTCACTATCAGAAGAGGAGAAAGTGGTGATGTTTCAGGACGGGCAAAAAAGGGTCCAGGGGAAGGGAAGGTAAGGGAAGACCCTTTTCCTTTTGAAGATGGAAAGAGATGAAACGTCGATTTTGTTTGAATCGTAGTAGCGAAATGAGAGTAAAAAGGGAAACGAAGAAGAAAAAAAAAGGGGGTAAAGTAAAGAGAAAAAGTCAGAGTCGAGTGACGACGAAAGTGATGCGGCTTGTGACTGACAGAGGCAGAGAGAAGTGGTCATCATGCACTTTACTCTCAGCCTACCTAGAATGAGGCTTATCAAGCTAGACCAAATTTTATCTAGACTGCTTCAGCTCAGCCACTTCCCCGCCTAGAAAAAGATCCAGACTTGCAGGTTCTCTACTTTCAGCCACACACTCAATTCATCTCACTGTGGCTTGCTCACGGTCCATCGGCTCAACTTGACTCCGTGCAGAAACCTCAGGCAAAGCCTATCAGAAAGAGCCGCCAGCCAAACCACCAAAAAAAAGAGCCTCTACGACGGTTTTCTATCCCACGTCGACAACTCCAGGCAAAGACAACATGCTCCGTCCGAGACTAAGGGTTCCCCGCCTGGCCTTTGGCCTCGGCATGCGCTCGACAGTCAATGCCCGCCGTTCGATCCATCATGTCCCCGAGCTGCCCCACGACTTCTCCCAGGGCGTTCCCAATCTTATGAGTCCCGGAGGCTTCTCTATCGCCTGGACAGAGTACATGAAGCTGATGGTTGAGAAGCTCAATGCTCTTACTGTCGGTACGAACACCCGAGAGCGCAACAACAAGCGCAATGCCACTCTCAACCCACCCGCTAACGCGACAACTCAGGTACCGAGCTCGAAGACAAGGACACAAAGACAATCGCCCTCATGACAGCCCGCGAGCCCAACCAGGCCCCCATCTTCAACTATGCCTCCATGGCGCACAACAACCACTTCTTCTTCCAGGGCATTTCCCCCGAAGGCACACCCATGCCCGACGCCCTCCGCAGCGAGCTCGAGGCCTCTTTCTCCTCCATTGAGACCCTCCGCCGCGAATTCATCATCACCGCCTCCGCAATGTTCGGCCCGGGCTTCCTCTGGCTCGTAAAGGCCGGCCCCGGCGACTACCGTCTTCTGCCTACCTACCTTGCCGGCTCACCCTACCCAGGTGCCCACTGGCGTGCCCAGCCCACCGACATGAACTCTGTCGGCAACAACGGCACCGCCCGCAGCTTCATGCAGAACCAGGCTTTCGGCGCCCGCAAGAGGAGTGGCGACCTCCCCCCCGGTGGTATCGAACTTGAGCCCCTTCTGTGCCTCAACACCTGGGAGCACGCCTGGCTGCTGGACTGGGGTGTTGGCGCAGGTGGTCAGGGTGGAAAGGTGGCATTCGCCGAGTCGTGGTGGAATCTCATTGACTGGGAGAAGGTTGCTCAGAAGTCGGGAGTGCTACGACCTGACTTCAAGTCAGCATAAAGAGATGAAGAAACAAAAACAACATTTTATGACGCCGGGTGTACAGCTAGGGAAACGATGTGACGGCATTGGGATAGACAAAGAGGCGGAGGATGAGCGAACTCTGTAAGATATTGTACTCTGCATATACAGGCGGGAAAAATGTACCATTTGATGTCTTGGTAACCTGTCATACCTTAGAAGGGGGTTATTTATATGCATGTATCAACACCAACACACATCAAGTGAAGGCGTTACCCAAAAGGACCAAAACACCAAAAAGTTGATTGATATCGACAAAAAGATCAAAACATACAACACCGGGGATTCGCTGGTCGTCACCGACCCAACTACTAATCCGGCGCTTCGTGGCTTGACTCTGGGGGAGCGGACGGGACCCCGTATTCTCCACGAGCTGTGGTCGTATGTGCTGAGAAGTGAAGCATAGCAAGATTATCAGACTAGACAAATTCCTCAATAATGGTTACATATGGCGATAAACTACGTAGTATCTTACATGATTGCTGTATACCTTTACTCATTCTAGACCTTGAGTCTTATAAAAATCTTCACTTGTCATTGGGAAACATTTGCTGACGACACGTGCTTGTCAAAGTCCGTCTTTCTTACCCAAGCTATTGCACTCTGCTCTGCTGAGAAGGGACTTTGGTTACAGCCACTACTGCGATGTGCTGTATAATCCGGAGAATAATTTCTAGTGGCTTGACTAGTCAGTTACAGTAGTCTATCATAATGGGGGCTAGTAGTCGGCATCCGTGGTCCGTCCAACTCGGTCAGTATGGCTATTAATATGATGTCTCGAGCATACTACGCTGGATTACTGCGTTTTGAGTAGATATGCTAAGAAATGGGGCTAGTAGCTCACCAATAAACTTGAAACAGCTGCAGCCGGATCAGACTCATAAACACCGCTGAGTAAGACAGTCACTTGTGATCTGTTGAAGCCTTTTAGACCAACTTGCGCTCCAATCGTTATGTAGCTGGCGGCCGACCTATGTTTTAACGTACATCCCATCAGTCAATACATTGCAGCTGAGTAGAAGATGACGATCGGTCTGTCGGCAATAGAGCCACATGCCGTCAGATTCTGTTCTAAGCAGAGTTTCACGGCAAATGGAGAAGCAGCTGACATCACAGAAACAATTCTGTATCATAATAAGCAATGACACATGGTTAACCTTTCGGAAACTAAGCTGAATACCCGTGAGCCCGGCAAAGCCAAGTGACGGGAATGTGAATTAGAATAAAAATAAGAATTCCATTTACTTCGAAACCTACGACCCCGCACACCAACTCACCTACAACCAGAGGCGCAGTTCTTGGGGGCTAGTGAGGCTTACATCTCACCAAATGCCGGCAAACTGTCAGCATCTAAGCCCAGCTCACAGTCATTGACCCAATCCGAGCATTTCCAAGTTGGCACAGCCTAAGCTTCTCAGCTTTCGGAGAGAAACAGTTCCGGATATCTCGGTCTAAGCTTGAGCGGCTGAGTTGAACAGCCGTTGCTATTCCCAGCTGTGGTGGTGGCACAGAGGGTTGAGGACTTTGGGACAATGACACTCCCAGATCTTATGGGAAAATATGGCGGTGATGTTGTTTTTATTAGACAAGAAGCTTTAATATGGAACGTTGTTTGTATATAATATCTCGACATGTCCACTCAATCAATACCGTTCTCATCATCTTCAGCAACTCCAACAGACACAGCATCAACTTAATTATCTTCCCACCCTTCCACGTCTCACTTTGATTAACACTCAATATCTATCAAACTACTCAACTTCATTCATAAAAATGTTCTCCAAGGTCTTTTCCGCCGCTCTCATCCTGGCCGCCGCCGTCTCCGCGGCTCCCGCCTCCAAGACAACCCGCGACCACCCCGACAAGACCATCACCCTCACCGGCGTCACCCACTCTGTCAATGCCGGTCTAGGCGGTCTCCGCTTCGACCCCGACAACGTCGTCGCTGAGATCGGTGATGTTGTCGAGTGGCACTTCCTCCCCCGAAACCACTCCGTCGCCCAATCCAGCTTCGGAGAGCCCTGTGAGCCCCTCGCCAACGGCAACGGCTTCTTCTCTGGCTTCAACTTTGTCACACCCGAGGGCCAGGCCGACAATGTTTTCCAGATTGTGGTTGGAGACGACAAGCCTATCTGGTACTACTGTGCTCAGCAGATGGGCAACCACTGCCAGAACGGCATGGTTGGTGTCATCAACCAGAACTTTGACAACCAGGACTTTAGCCTTCGTCGTCACAAGGAGCTCGCTGCTGAGACTGAGATTTCAGTGATTCCTGATGTTGAGCAGGGTGGTGCGGTTATTCCCAACCCCAACCCCAACGGTGGCTTCTAAGCTGGTTTTCTTCCTTGATTATGGTTCTGGTTTTGGAATGGCGAATGGGGCGAGATAGGACATGGGTTAACATGGGTATCTAACGGCTACTGGGTATACATACAGTTTCTACATTCTTTCTAGGGTTCTTCAGGTTTTAAAATAGATTTTATTCTGCCAACAATTTTCTTATGCACGTGAGCCGTCATGGATCGCAAGTAGTATGATCTCATTCTCCTCATAACCGAGATCCTGCGAGATGAGTAAGAAATTTTATCCTAACTCTCTGTGGATAATGCTCGTTATCGGGATAAGAAGGTCGCATTGTACTGGCTAATTTCGCATAACATGACCCACTGTACCGCCTCTGCAGCCCTACAGGCTACGACCGGGAATAAGTACAGTACGTCTTTTCTCTTGGCTTTTTCATCATACTCAGCCATCATAATCTGGCTATCCTCTTCTGCCTCAAACTGACAATGAAACAAAGTTATCAGATTACCTACTACTACCACTGAAACGGAAAAGCTATTCGCCCCCCCTTCCAAAATGGCCTCATCCTCAACCGACCCCAACACTGAACCCTCTCTCATGCCCTTCTCCTGCTACGAATGCCGCAACCGTAAGCTGAAATGTGATCGCCTCAACCCAGAATGCAGCCGCTGCTCGGCCACGGGAGGGAAATGCCAGTATCCTGCTACCCGGAAGCGGCCCATCGTTACCGCGGCGCGGCCGAGGGTGAAGGAGCTAGAATCGCGATTGGGTGAGTGCTCCGCTCCGTCTTGGCGATAGTCTTCCCGCATCGGAGCTAAGCATTACTTCCAGCTGAATTGGAACTTCGTCTCAAGGCTGCGCAGGAGGAGGGATATCAGTCCTTTAAGCCGTTTGAGGCTTCTGATGAACTCACTGAGACGGGGCGCTTTGAGCAGCTTCCTCCTCAGGAGATTGTTGAAGAGCTGTAAGTGCTCTTGCATACTGGCTTGACGTGTCTGATGGTTTCTAGGACGAATATTTTCTTTACGAAAGTGCATAATGAAGCGCAGTATATACACCCGTCGCGCTATCTCGCCTCTCTATATCTGCCGCCTCATATGCAGCCGCCAATGTGTCTGCAGTACATAATCATGGCGAGAGCTGCACTGATTTCGCCGCCTCACAAGCACCTGGCAGATCCATTCTATCGTAGAGCGAGATTTTATATGGAGGCTGATGAACAAAAGGTAAGTTATAGACTCCAGGTAGAACTCTGGCTAACGAGATTAGGGCGAGGGAGAGTATTTCATTACTCTAGCTCATGCACAATGCTGCGTTCTCATGTCTCATTACGAAGTACAAAACTTGTGGTTCTCTAGGTCATCCATGAGTACATCAAAGTCTGTTCGTCTATCGCAAATTCTGGGCCTGCATCAGCTCGATGGTGATAACAACTGGATCAAGAACGCGACTCTTCCGCCACCTAAAGACTGGTGCGAGCAGGAAGAGAGACGAAGAACCCTGTGGGCTATTTTCTGCGGTGATAAGAATACTAGTGGGACTACCGGTTGGCCTAGTCTGATGGATATCAAAAAGGTGAGATTGTGACATACACAACGGTTAAACAGGTGTAGCTGACGTTGACAGATTCACACTCTATTGCCTGCCTCGGAAGAAGCTTTCCAGCTCGGCATTGAAGAGCCTTCAATAACCGTATCACAGATGCTAGACGGCAGCATCGATTCTCGATCATCACACTTCACAGGCCGTGTTCTCGCAACACATCTCTTTTACGAGTGTCTCGACCATACCTACCGAGAGCAGCCAGACCCTGATCCAACAGACACCGAAAATAGCCCATTCTGGAAACGTCGTAAGGATTTGGACAATGGCCTCGCTACAGCTTTTGTGACTTTGCCTGACTCACTCCGCGCCTCAGCACAAAATAAAGAGGCCACGATGATAAATCTGCAGCTTCACACTTCATCTATTTGTCTTCATCGTGTCGGTGCCGCTCGAGCAAGGAAGTACAACATTCCTATGGATGTGATTTCTGGGACACAAGCCCGACTGATCCCCGCGGCGGATGCGATATTTGGAATCGTTGCTTCGCTGCCTGATGTCACTGGCATGTTTCGCAATCCGCTGGTTGCGTTTGCAGCGTACATGGCGAGCTATGTGTTTCTCGAGGATTGTGTGGCCTCGCATAGCAAAGAGAGCGAGGGGAAGATGACCGCGTTAATGGATTTGATGATAGCAATCGGGCATGAGAATCCCGTCACAGCGTCTGTGGCGATACAAATGGCTCATGAGTTACGCAGAACCGGAGTTGATGCCTTTGCGGTGGACAAGGTATATCATGTTATTGCTGTAGTTACGAGGAGCTAACATGGTCTAGGTTCGACCGCTCATGGCGAATACGGAGATCAAGTGGCCAGTGATGGGAAAACAAGATCGGGCTGAGGGAAGTGTCATATTTTGTCCTTTTGAGGGACCAGCGGGAGACGCTCCTGTTGGTGTACCTAGCAGCTTTCCTGGAAGTACTCAGCAATTTTCCTGGAAATAGTCTTGGTAGTCTATTTTGATACATATAGAAACAGCCATTGAACTTATCGAGCAATAACGGTTTGGACTTCTTCATCTTCAGACAGGCAAATACAAACGTTTAGAGGTTGTCCATCATGAAGAGTAAAATATCAAAACTGAAAATCATATCGACAACATTTTGTGAACTCATGTGCGCAGCCACATATTGTAAAGCTGTGTTTTCATCACAATTGTCACAAAAAGGGACACTCGACAATGAGCCTATTTCCTCCTCTCAGAGTCCAAAAATGGCTATTTCCAGCTCATATGCACTCGCCTGCAATAGAAATGAGATCTTACATCCAAATTGCAAAAAATCTCTAAACTCGATCAGATTAACTCTGTTAATACAGGAGAAAAATTCTGGGTGCAGCAAACCTGCGTTTACCCTGTATCTCGGCCCGGTTCAACCTCGGCCCAAGCCACCCACATAAATATCTCGCGTCGCACGCAAAAACTTTTCCTCTCTTCAAGCCATCGCCCTCCCCAACGCTGCGTTTCCATGCTACAAACAGAGAGACTCGTTACGAGTCTCTCAAACAAGAAGAATCCTTCGGGGTCTTTTCTTTTCATGCATGTGGGAAATTCGGAGTAAGCCTCAACACCACCAGCTCTCTCTTCCGAGATGAGGCTGGTCTGCCGGTAACGGCCTGGCGTCAATGCACGTCTGCAAACGATATCAGAAATCTCAGAGCGCGTTCTCTTTGCGAGGCGCTGTCTCTATGGGAAGTCTTTGCGAGGCTCGTTTTGGGAAAAACTGAAGTGCGATACGCGGCGTCTCTATCTCGCTTTGCGGGGTGGGATGACTCAATTCCGATCACTCTGGGGAGGGCGATGGCTTCACTTTTTTCCTCTCAGGTCAGTACTGATTCCGCGTCGCGTGAGCAAGGATACTACTAACGATGGTGGGAAGGGGATATTGACGGAGGAGAAGGGGTTGCATCAAGGCATCTGTGGCCTTGGGAGGAATCGAGTTTTGTCATTTCGGTCATTAATACGATTATTTCTGCTCCACCACTTTCTCTCCTTTCACCTTTTGTGTCGCTTCCATACATATCTTGAATCAACCTATGCCCACTGCCTTGCTCGATCTCGAGGGATATATTCGAATCCGCCTCTTTTCCTGTCCAGGAAGAAACCATAACGCCGTCACCACTAACGCCCCGATCACACCATAATCACACCATCGCCATCACCAGTTGTGTGCGATCCTCACACATCGTTGTGATCCAGACTTCGCACAATCGCATAACTTGTTCCAGCTGCCAGCATACCGATCACGAGCGTTTGCAACGCGCCCCAGACGCCCGCCCGGTGGTTTCGAATAGCGACGTAGTTCTTGACATAGCCGAAGACGAGCAGCACCGCGACCGTAATGCCAATCGAGACAAACAGCGCTTCACGCACGCGCGGCATAACAAAGTAGGGAATCATGGGGATCAATCCGCCGATAAAGTAGCTCAAGCCCATGGTCACCGCCGAGATCCACGCGCGATGCACGTTGGGCTTCTCGAGCTTGAGCTCAAAGTCCATCATGAAGCGCACCCACTCGCTGGGGTTCTTGCACAGCTCATCCACCAACGGCGACGCAGCGCCTCGCGACACGCTGTACTTTTCTAGCACGTCGTACACACCCGTCCGCTCATCTGCGGGCCTGCTCTGCACGGCGAACTCCTTCTTGACGGCTTGCGAATGGTACGCGTCGCGCTCAGTAACGGCAGCGAGGTAAGCTCCCAGACCCATGCTGATCATTCCCGAGAAGAGCTCTGCGAGACCGGCAATGATGACCACCTTTGCGCTGCCGAGACTGGAGAGACCTGCGGTGAGGGCAAAGGGGACTGTGAGACCGTCGGAGAAGCCGATGATGATGTCGCGGAGGATGTCGCTGTAGTCGACATGGCATTCCTCATGCTTGCTGCTGTTGGGTTGTAGTGGTCTGGGGTCGTAGGCGGTAGAGTTGCTGCTTTGGTAGGAGAGGGTGCGCTCGATGGCGGGCTCTGAAAGGAGGAGAGGGGATGATTCTGAAGCGGTATGGGTCATGTTGAATATGAGAGTTGTCGTTGTCTCAAGTTGTTGTTCTTATGTGAAGTAGTGTTTAATACGGAAATACTGATCAAGAGATTTGCCACAGTATGCTCAGATGCAGAATCTAGATGTAGAAGATTTATAAGCAAGACAAAAACAGCAACAGAAACTCTACAGTATCTTTGAGTGCCCCCTTCTCAATCTCCCGTGCCCTGGGCTGTCTTATAGCCATCTCATTCATTGTCTCTCCACCGCTTACACAAAGGCGAGTCTTCCAAAGGGGGTCTAGGCATTTCTGGCCCGTTCGCGTGGCGAGCCAATGATGTTGTGTGTTTTAGTAAGCTGGTGGTAAAGCAGTCAATGCGCTTCGAGCAAACACGAGCTTCTCATTTGTGTGGAAAGTATTTTATTTTATTAATCCGACTAAGTTTTTCTTTCTAGTCTGAAAAAAAGGGAAATTATTACATGTGCTTTTCTCATGGTTTGTACACATCTAGTTTGGTCATGTTATAGCTTGTGGTCCCTCTTCTTTCGCTGGTAAAGCGTCACTTCGAATCCCTGCACGCCTCCGTCGCGAATCACCCTTCTCAGGATTTTACCGCTCGGCGACTTGGGGATCTGCTTGACAAAGACAATTCCTCCCACAAGCCACTTGTATCGCGCCGTGTGGCTTTCCACCAGCGCTTTGAGCTCTTGCGCCAGCGTTCTGAGATCCGCCTCGGTCTTGTTGGCGTCTGCGGCTACTACGTACGCTCTTGGCCACTCGGTAGCCTCGCTGCTGTCGTGGATGCCTACTACGCCTGCGTCGGCTACCGCGTCGCTGCTGCTCAAGAGGGCTTCGAGTTCGGCGGGGGCCACTTGGTACGCGCGGACTTTGATCATCTCCTTGATGCGGTCTGTGATGCAGAGCGTGCCTTCGGCGTCGAGGGTGCCGATGTCGCCTGTTCGTAGCCAGCCATCGGGCGTAAGCGCGTCGTTTGTTACGCTCATGTCGGGCGCTTCTGGGCTTCCGAGACCCTGCGTGGGAATGTAGGCGCTCATGAGGGCGGGTGAGCGCACGAGGATCTCGCCTGGTGCGCCGAACGGAGCAGCTTTGGTGGTTGGGTCGGTATCTGTCTCGGATTCTTCTGGCGATGCAATCATGAGCTCAACGCCCCAGTGAGGTCTGCCCGTGTCGTTCTTGTAGCTGTGCATGTCCTTCTCTTTTAGACCTCTCTGTACCGTGACGCTGCACGCTTCCGACATGCCATAGCCTAGCCTGACGAGGAAGCCGAGCCTTGTAAAGACTTGAACCACGATCTCATGGCCGAGAGGAGCGCCGCCTGTTACGCCGGCGACTACACTGCTGAATGCGTTGCGTCCACGCGCATCGCGTCGCGCATAGGGTTCCACGAGGGGCGACTTGGCCAGCATCACGGCGACCGGGGGTGCCATGTGCAGGTAAGTAATCTGCCGACGCGGAACGGCAGCTAGAACTGTATCCAGCTTGAACGCGGGCATGGTGTACACGGTCGTGCCGGTAGCGATGGCGAGGAGGAAGATGTTGGCCAGGCCAAAGATGTGGTAGAAGGGCACGTAGCCAAGCCATCGCTGCTGGGATTTGTAGAAATCTGCGTCGTGCCAGAGCGACGCGATGGAGAAGTTGATGGCCTGGTGGGAGAGCAGAACGCCCTTGGAACGGCCTGACGTGCCCGAGGACCAGAGGATGATGGCTGTGCGTGTCTTAGCTGATTCGATGGAGAGCGGGTGGGCGCTGGTCAGAGGTGAGTTTATTGGCACGAGGAGGTTCTTCCAGTCTCCGTCTTGGGCTTGTGATGCGGGTGAGAGTGGGTAGAGATCCCGGGCCACGTCGATTGTGAAGACGCGCACGCTTTCTAGGTATGCGGCATCTTCTTGCAAGTCTAGTGCCTTCTCGACAGTATCGAGGAGGGTTGTGGCGGTGAACAACACGCGTGGTCGGGAGTTCTTGATGACCCACGCGAGCTCAGTGGCAGTCAGCGAGGGAGATGCCAGTGTCGCGGTGAGACCTGCGGCGATTGTGCCCATAGTCAAGGTTGCGAATGGTAGACAGTTTGGCAACTGGATGAGCACCACGGGCGCGACCTCTGGACCGCCGGGACATGATGCTGTTGGCGGGAGGGTCTCTAGGGAATTGGGCTCAAGGCCTAGATTTTGGAGGTGAGCGGCCAGAGTGAGGGCATCGCGCTTAATGCGGGAGAATGTGAGAGGGCGATCTGAGGGAGTTAGCAAGCGGTTTAAGATGCTAGGCCGGTGATAAAGACTTACCGCTGGCATGGTCGACGAAAATAGGGTGCTGATCACGGATCTGAGAGATGCGCTGTCTACGTGGTGTAAAGTCATTCTCCTGCTGAAAAGGGTTCCCAAAGACAAAGTCAAAGACGTTTGCTCCAGGGACATTGGCAGGTTGTCCTGCATAAGCTGGCTGTGATGTCTCGGCCGACATGATGAGGCTGAGTCGGTGTAACCTGTCGGTCGGTGCTTCTGAGCGGTGATGTTGTTGTTGTTTTTATTGTCGCTCGGTTAATGTGGCTGGGGAAAAAGGGGTAACGAGATGGCGATGGACAACAACAGAGGACAGTGAATTGACGATTGGCACTTTTTATTTTGATACTCGAGTCTTATAAGAGAGGCTCAATTATTGTTTTACCTTGGATACTTTCTCGGGCCGGCCGTGGAAATTGCGGAGACCCCGCGTTCCTTCAAAGGCTGCTGAGAGCGGTACGGCGCGCGGCAGTTGGAGTCGGCTAGATGATTCACCTCGGTATATGAATACCCAGCCGCAACACAGATTAGCTACATCTACCCATTGTAGGTTATTTCGAACAGAAAAAATGTACAGAGCGAAGAATAAATCTTCAGTCTAGACAATAAAGTTAAATTCACTGAGTCAAGTCGTGTATTTACTCTCTCTGATCCCAGGAAGGCTTGTGTTGCTTTTGCCGCTGTACACGGATATAGCGATATCAAGGGCCCTCTCCTAAACAGGCAACCCGAGGCCGTAGTTAAACTTGGACTACATATCCAGGTAGTTGCAATAAGGTTTACCGTAGTTCCGGGACGCATATACCTTGTTAAGGATATGAGTTTAATAAGTAAGTTATTAATGTTCACTTCCCACCTCGGTAGGGTCCTTACCAATATCCCCTCTCGGTACTTGGGTAAGGGTTCAACAGCTGAGGGTCAACAGCTGCAACTTATAGGCCTACCCTCCTTCATCACCGTCTCCGTCATTTGTTGTCGATTGTATCTTGTATATCTTGTATGAGGATCTGGTTCTGATGCTCCAATCGAGCTGGAGGTATGCACTTTCTTGCAGTAGAGCCAAGTTGCGTTTGAGACATATACGCAATCTAGCTACCTAGCATCTCATCCGCGCATTTTGTGGCATAGTGGCAATTGTAAAGCTCCCACCAGATCTCTTCAAGTGGTTTATATGATATTTTCTAGTCGTAGCTCCAATTTGAGTTGTTGAGTTGTTGAATTGTCGAGTTGGTCAAGACGGCTAGATGTCCCCGAGCAACATTGGCAATCTAAGTTGACAAAATAATTGCTGGTTAAAAATGTGGGAGATATCTGCGTTACAATATCATCGTGGAAGCAGCTCATTCCACAGGCTCAAGCATATCACCACGACAAAACTCATGTGCCCGTGGATTTGCCTGTGTTCAACTCAGAACTTCAATCGTATACATCCACTTGTGTGGACAATGGGTACCATGCTTGAACTGAGAAGTAATGCTGTGTCATTTGATGACGTAGAAAAAAAAGTCGCTTCTGCCACGGGAATATATCATCAAGTATATGAGTACTCGTTGTTTACATCCGCATCAGATGTATTTCTTGAATCATGTGTACGATAGTCCGCTTATACCAAAACCGTCTATGCGTAATGTTCAGCTAGTCCTTATTGCTATTGAGCTCGTCATGTCTGGTTATTACTGTGTTATATCCTTGATCTCGTGTATCTGACCCTTTGTTACCGATGATAGCCGTGTAGTCCCTCCTAATGCTGGGCTCCCTCTTGTTGTATATGGAAAGCCCCTGGAAGGTTATAGTTCTAGACGTAATTGTTTGGATGTTGTGTGTTGTCCTTTGGTAACCCCATCTCATATGCTCGTTTGCGAACGTAATGGCAGCAATAAAGTCGCTTCTTGCGCGCTGTCTAGAAAATCATCGATTGACTGCGCACTTCGGATCTGTCGAATTATGTCGTCCAGGTCGTGTCCCTCTACCACTCGTATCATTTCCAAGACTGCCAGTAGACACTGATGTTTCCTATTCGTGGCTGGCGACCCAACCGTGGCAGAGGCTTGGTGAGTCATTTGCGGAAACGTGAAGTGGCACTCTTGATTTGAAGTTTTGCATGATGTGCATCTCGGTCGCCGATTGTCGCACTTGAGGTGGTTAGCTGGTATAACGAGGAAGAAGGTTGTTAGTGTTGCTTACTTTAATCTTGCGTCGTCGACAGCCTGGGAATAAATATCAGTGATGAAGCCGGCATGTTATCTTTGGGCACGCATACCGTGGCACGCAACTGGAACGTGCGTTCTTTTGGGTACTCCTAATGATGATCTGAATCCTGAACCATGATGCTGCGTGGATATAGCTTTCTTGGGCAGTAACTCCCGCATTTCTCGTCTAGAGTGCAAAATCACCCACGTTGATGCGCGCAATAAGGGTTAAAAAAGAGACAGGTGGAAGATTTGAAATCCTAGTTGGAGGATGAGGTATTTTATATATATTGTCCATGGTTAGACATACAGAGATGATAGTTATGCAGCCGTGACGACAGGCTGATGAGGAGGTAAGCGAACATTTAGAAGCGGACGAATTTGGGAGGGGTTTGAAGGTTAATACAACGTATGTGTTAGCTCATAGAGACCGGGAACTCTCCGACATAGCTGTGGAAAGATTGGTGATTTGCTTGAAAGGTAAGGATGTCGCAGGGCTTAGGGGATTGGCAAGTCGACACCTAAATGCGAGTGAAAAACAACAGAACTTCCTCAAGGAAATATCGGAGTAGGGAATGTGCGTCATAACCCGATCAGATGATGGCGGTCGCAAAGCATGATCTATCATTTCCCTGATACTTGCCTAATGTTGACATTTTATTTAAAGAGACCCATTGAGTTGATGAAACTGATAGTCTACTTGTGCTATGAAGAGAGTAGTCTCCCTCGC
This sequence comes from Fusarium guadeloupense, assembly GCA_021655865.1. Taxonomy (NCBI): domain Eukaryota; kingdom Fungi; phylum Ascomycota; class Sordariomycetes; order Hypocreales; family Nectriaceae; genus Fusarium; species Fusarium guadeloupense. The sequence continues at coordinate 279,365 of JAJJWM010000148.1, forward strand.
AACAATGTACTGCCAAGTATATGAAGTACGGTATATTGGGTATCAAGTTGATAACTGGAGAATCGATTTCACAGCTCTGTATATTCTAAAAACCCTCCGTTCCACACTTTACACCCTGTTCAGATACTAACCAGCCTGAGTTGCGTTTGTCAGACAGATATATCATGCTGTTCAATACAAGTATTGATGAATTTGCAAAGACTGGAGATTGTTGATTCATATTTGTATATAGGGCGACAAGTCAGCGCTGATAACTCATATCGCTGCAGCACTCTGCTTGGGAGGTAGTATCAAGCCGCATCCCTGAGACACGGTAGAGAAGAAGAGGCTCTCGTGGCCAGCCAATCAACAGTTCTCGGCGTTGGCCTCCGAACAGTAGGGAGTGATTCCTATTCGCTGGTCGCTAAAGTGCACAAGCGAGACGGACAGTCTGGAGTTGAGAGGAGGAATTATAGGGCAAGATTTTATTGCAGGCTAAGATCAACACAGTTGACAAAACAGAAGATGAATTCTGATGCATGCAGTATAGACTCCCTTCTTTCGTACTGCATCTTCTGTACTTGAACGTCGCCAGCTCGACTTGAGCACATGACCAAGAGTGTTAAACTCAGCAGCTGGCACTAACACGCGGAAGACTACGTAGCTCCGGTACCTCGCTGCTTCTCATTGAGGAAAGGGTCCGAAACAAACTGAGCACCCTTGACGATGCCACACTACTGTTGCTTATCATGCAGGTTTGTTTCGGGGGGTTTGGTCATCTTCCCGACCCGGAGCTAAACTACGGCATAAAGTCCGCCGCCGCGGCCCTGGTCTTGTAGCTCCTGGTATTGGTACCTGGTCTGGTTGACGATTCAGGAATACAGGGCCTGTATTATTCATCTTGATTCGATGATATACCCTGAATGTTATGACGCTTCGGGGCCGAATCCCTTCGGCTTCCAAGGGTAGGAGAAGAACATCCGGAGCTTGGAGTATGACTCCAGAGTTTCTCCTGTTGCGGGCTTCGGGTCTTGGGCTATGGTCTCGTAACCGAAAGGATCGGCCAGAGACGACAGCAGCCAAGAATGCTAATGAAGACCGATGAAGCTTGGAAGAAAATTGGATTGTCTACGTGTTCTCAAAAGTCTGGCTCATGAACAAATGAAAAGTCTCTGTCGCGATTCAAGTGGTTATTTCCTGCAGAGAAAGCGGTCTGATCCCCCTTTCCTACTCGTGAGTTTATTGATATGACTTCGGAGCAAAATTCACAAACAAAGAACTAAAGAAAGACATTCTGGTATGGCAATGGTAGATCCCTTGATTCGAAGCTTTGTAGAAGCCATTATTTTGGTGCGAATAAACCATTTGTCACGACTAGCGCCTACTTTGGTTCGTCGATGAGGAAATCTTTGTCTAGATGGACCATCTTCGTGTTCAAAACGAGCTTCGGTTTATCAGTTTTAGAAACGATGACATGTTTCTGGATCAGTTAGAATGAATCGTGGTAGCATAATATCCTTGGTAGAGGATTTGTCGTTACACGTCCATACGCCCGCCTAAAATTCGTACACGTCCGACTTGTGTGACCGCGTGCTCGGCAAGCGTTAAAATTCTCTACCCACCGGATCTTTCTCTTGCTCTTCCTGGATGCTTCTATTCAACTTTCTTCTTTTCCCTAGTTTCCATTTCTTTTGCGCTTGCTCTCCCAGACTTGTATATGGTTATCATTCCTCGTCGTTCTCGTTACGTCTCCGTGAGGTAGTCGGTGTGGAAGAGGCTCGTTGGCTGTTCATGGTTATTGGCAAATCCATCAAAGGACATCAAAGACCAGCTCTGGAATCAGCCTCAATCGAAATGAGAAGTGCCCAAAAAGCTGAAAGAAATTGTAGAGACGGCTGCGTATTTATACCTGAGTTCACGATCAGAATTGCAAAGTTATTTCATCATTCTGAGCAGTCAGCCACGGCTGTGCTGAGTTTCGTGACAGTGACAGTGACAGAACAGAAGTGGTAGCCACTAGCCCGATTTCATAACGTGGCCAAGGATATCATTATACATATCTGATCTGGTATGACTATCTTGTACGTCAAGGCCAGATACACCCAATAAAACTATGGCATTTTTGCTGTTGAGGCCATGATACAAATAACATGTTTGTCCAGGAGATTACACTCTGAAGAAGGGCTGCTATTACAGGGGCTGAACCCAGCCAGATATTCTAATTCAGCCTTAGGAATGGGTCTTGTCAAGTAAGCCCAGTCAATAACAGATCTTAGGTCTTGGCTGTATTTCCTTGTAGCACAGTGAGCTGACGTGATGATGCACATGTTTGGTATAACTTGCAAGAGATGCACAGAGGCGCTGCTTGGCCATCATCCGCTCCATGGCTCTTGAAAACCGAGACAGTTCACTCCTTGCTACGATGCACACTTGTGATGTTCAAATCACGGCTCTAGTAGCAAACTACTTTGAAACTTGTTCAAAAAGCAATAAGAATCATCTGGACTGGTGCGTACCACAACATAATTCGGGTCGACTTCCAGCCGCAGAGGCTGATACAAAGCAACTTGGATCTTCAGTCCCCTCTTTCTGCACCCATACATTATTGTGATATGTGTGCCAAGCTTCTGTTGGCAATGGAGCAAGCCAACTGCTGAGGGGAAGGAAAAAACAAAAACGACCATGACCAGGGTTCTTCTCGGCCTGTCGTAAAGTGACGGGGGAAGCTCCGTGAAACGATGATTGGCTGTGGCTGTGGCTGGGCTGGGGATATCGCCAGACTCAGCCTGGTGGTAGTGTAGATGGATCACACATCCGCATACGGACATAACAGGCTCAGAGCCTTGTTGCATTGAGATGTTTATCACCCCGTATCTAGATCAATCTTATCCATCTATTTTTTCAGATACTACAGTACATTGTCAATTCAATATCATAGATCGGTTACATCAAGAAAATGAGTCGTTATGACATAGAAAACACGACGTTAGATCCTGATGGAGTCACGACATCTGGATTGTATTATACTGTGCTGCGTGTAGAGGCAAAGGGTCTTTCGCTACCTCAAAGTAGTCAAGATCGACGAGGTCCCTGGGCTGAGCGTTGATGTCGTTGCAGTTGCATGATGGTGGGTGGTTTTTGACATGAACGTTCCCTTTGACGTAGCACCTTAGCCAGGACGATCGACCAGACTAGTCCAGACAACTTGGAAATACCGGGTCTTGTTATTCGCAGTGGCATGGCCATTCCATCTGCAGAAGTCGGCATGTCATATCCGTTCGATGTTGCTTTGCAGAATGTTGGATTGACCTACAGACACAACGACTCTAGTTTCTGGGCAGATAAAAGGTACATAAAAGATATCCCCCACCATTCCCAGCAGCTCGTTGTTGGTGGCGGCATCGGGGAACTGAGTGGCGGGTCATGACACCCTTTCAAGTTAAGTCCAGGTTAGCCCATGATCACTCCAGGCTTCGCTGTGACCCCGTGGCTTCCACTTTGATATCCCCATTCCAATAGAAAGTTGTGGGCAGTCTCCGAGCTGCATCAAGGGGCTGAAAAACATTGACAATGACAGGAGAGCTCATCAGCCGTGGCCATTCAGAACCCACGGAACTGAAACGGAGGGAAATAAGGTTTTGAAGTCGGATAAGGGTTCCCAATAATATTGCTGCAGAAGTTGAAATTATGTAGGCTTTTCGTATAAACTATTGCTGCGCTTGTAGCATGTCTGAGAAACCGCAATTGAGTGTGTTGCGAGTATCGGGCTTTTTCTTCCTTTTCCAGGACCTTACCGTGTTCAATCAACGCTCTTCAGCTCTGGTGGTCGAGCTGCGATAGACATGGTACAAGGTGGTCCAGCATCAATCGTCTTGATTGAGTGCCGTGGCAGTTAGCTTTAGCAATGTGCCACAGCCCTACAGGGAAGAATTACAGGTCTAGATAAGGTTAGAGGATAGTCAGCTTCGCAGATAAACTTTATAATAGTATCAGACGTCAATGCAAGAAGAAATTGCTGTGCATTAGCAACCTGTCTTTGGACAGGTGCTTAGAAAGCCTAAAAGCTTGGTACAAAGTCGCTTGCCAACGCCGTTTTGTGACATCCCTCCCCCGGAACGCAGCCCTGAAAAAAACATATTAAATCATGAAGGAGCTTGAACAGACAGAGTCCCTAGAGAAAGAAAAAGCCCGCTTTACTCCCCTCCCCATCCGGGTTCTGTAAGAAGTCTAGCAGAATATCGCGATTGTAGTTCATATCAGTTCGTGATATCTCGTTAGTCTTCATTCTTCATATCGTACATGAAGGCCTAAGCTCTTATGATTCGTGTTGGTAGCATTGCTGGGCTGCACCAGGTTGGCTTCCGTCGCCGAGATCTTTGATGAATTTATGAGCTTCGTTCGCAATGTAGTCTTGGATTAAGTGACAGTCGCAGTCGGTATGTTGTAAAAGTCTCATCTTGAGTTCGTAGACTTGTAGAGTCAAGTCGGATACGCAGCTCGTTAGGTCGCGGTTGGCTCGTTCCATATCTTCCTCGTCGGCACGAAGCCTGATTGCGTCTTCTCGCTTCTTGACGCGGAACTTGTTGGAGGCGATGCGGTTCCTTTCCTGGACCCGTTTGCTGTATTCGTCGAATTCTTCTTCTCCGTAGTCTTCGGGTGACGTTGCGGTCATAGCCACTGAGGCCTTTCGGGACTTTGTGCCACGAGCCTTTGGCTTCTCAGCAGCCTGCTCTGCTTCTGCGGCCTTCTTGGTAGAACCGCGTCTGGTAGATTTGGTAGTGGTGGTTTGGTTTGTGTTTCGCTTGCGCTTCCGCTTGTCGTTGTGTGTTGACACAGAGCCACGGCGGCTTTCGGTATCGCTAGGACCGACTTCGATGCTAGTAGGGTCGGTATCTGGGGATGATATGGGATAGCTCTGCATCGACGTAGCAGACGAGGCCCCTTGAGTCGAGGGTCCCGGCTTGTAAGTGTAGTTGTGGTTGTACTGCGGCTCTTGCTGGCCGTAGACGTTGAAGGCGGCCGTGTCTGGGGATTCTGTAAAGGCGGCCGTGTCTGGGGACCACCATTGTCCCCATGGCCCTTGGGATAGTGTGCCGAACGGGTTCGTTGTAGCAGGATCTTGGTTCATCAAGCTCATATCGGGCGCGGGAGCGTAGAGGTCAAAGGTCTGCGCCCCGTCGTCAAGGGATTGATGAGCCATGTGAGGATAGTTTGGGTAAACAGTGCCCATTTCTAATATGATAATGGCCGTTGTTGTTAGTTCTGGAGAGAACTGGAAGGGTATAGAGGAGGCTCTCCAGGTAGTATTGCTGGCGGGTCTTGTTAAAGCTTGAAGCCGTTGGAAATGGAGTGGAGATGAAATGATCTAATGGACTTGGAGCTTGGACGTATCTCTTTGACCGGCATAAGCCGTCCACGAGGTCACGACAGGGGCGGGGGGCCAATCAAAATGACCGTGACGACCGGTACCTCTATACACACCTAAATTAATGTGTGA
>JAJJWM010000149.1:0-131367 GCA_021655865.1 Fusarium guadeloupense
GCATTATAGCTAGAGAAGACAAGTCTTTACCTTTACACATCAGAACCTACTACTAAAAGTGATTTATATATATAGATACATTAAGTTTATCAATATTTATGTAACTATAGACTTCATTTACTACAATTCTTACCTCCATCTAGTTTTAACTAATATTTCTCTTAGCACTATCAGTATTAGAACAAAGAAAATGATCTACTGTTTGGTTAGAAAGCTCTATAACCGATCTTGAAATATATTCAAAGTCTCCCAAAAGGGGAAGGGCCAAGCATGACAAGGCGAAGAGACTCAACGGCGAAGAAAATACAAAACGCTGGCTACGAAATTGCATATACACAGTTAATAAACGAACACATTGACATGGCATCAAAGATGTCAAAGCTGGAGGAACGCGTAATTCTGTGTGCGCGTGCGCCCTGACTTGGGTTTTGCACCTACAGCCAATCCGGTCTGAGCATCTGTCCTGGAATGGAACTGATCCCAGCTAGCCGAATCCATGATGCTCAAAAATCTGGATTCTGATTGGACTATTTCTGGAATATGAACTGCCGGCTGCAGTCGTCTCAACCGGGCCGTGGAGAGAAGATTATGTATCAAGGGGCTTGACAAGGCTGAGGTTCTTCCATTCTCAAGCTGGAGTTAGAGTCGACGCGACCGGCAGAGCCTCCAGCTAAGCTTTCTACCTTGCGGAATGCCCGGGGTCCACCCCTATATCAGCGTGTCATTGATTGGTCGAGCCATTTCCTTCTAGAACGACTACACCAAAATTGCTAGGCTGTCTAGCCTGTGGCTGTCTTGGTTGGTGGACAGGTACACTAGTAGCTCGGTCTCTCTCCCCCTAACCCTTGCTCCCGCTGAATTGGATCCGGTACTTTTCTGTTTCTTGCATCTTGACTCTCCTTATCTTGTCGCTAGAAATATCTTTGATTGTTGGCATCACCTAAATTTCCTCTACCGTTGGACAATTTGTTAGTCCGGCTCATTATCTGCTTTACTCATGCGAATGAAGGTGTCATTATCAATCCAGGCCTTCTCCTCCCTGTCTTAAACCTCAATCGCGTCGACTCCTTATCAACCAAATCATCGTCCATTGCGCTCGAACCACCACCTACCGCTTCGATCAAATAATACAAAGATGGATCAAGGACTCATAGGATGGATTATGGAGCTGACGGCTTGGGTGGCGCCCTTCTTTATCGTCATGTCGCCCATTCTCTCGTATAGCGACCAGATCATCTCTATGTACCGAAACAAGACCAGCGCAGGCTTCTCTCTCGACATTCCTCTTATTATGCTTGTCGCGTCTTTTCTAAGGTTCGATCTACCCTCGCTCGATGCGATCAGTGTGAACCATAGCTGACCCGTGCTTCCCGATGTACAGAATCTTCTACTGGCCCCAAGCCCAATACGATACGAGTCTCCTCCTTCAATCGCTACTCATGGTTGGTGTCCAAATGGCCCTCCTTAAAGTCGCGCTCGACTTCCGACCACCCCCATCCTCCAAGGGAGGCGAGGCAGGCCTCCCCTTTGCCGGTACCGACGATAATTTGATGGGTTTCCAGCGCCCCTACAACTTTTGGCAATGGCGATCTCCTCGTCGGTAGGTGTCTTGTACCCAGTCATGCACGATTGGGTTCGAACTAATATTGCTATAGATACTGGCAGGCTATTATGTATTTTGCCGTTGGTCTCCTTGTGCTAGAGCTCCTCCTTTCCCAGATGCCTGGGCTCTACACCGTATATGCCAACGCTATCGGATGCATCGGGCTCGGTGTGGAAGCGACGCTCCCGATTCCTCAGATCTTGATCAACATGCGATCCAAGTCGTCCAAGGGGTTGCGATTATCAGTATTGGCCGCTTGGATTGGTGGTGATACCATGAAGCTATTCTGGTTCTTCACATCCAAGTCGGAGATTCCCTGGTCGTTCAAGGTTTCGGGCATGTTCCAGGCGTCCTGCGACTTCTTCCTCGGCTTTCAGTACCTGCTGTATAATGGCCACGAGGAGCCGGCGCAGATCAAGGAGCACCCTATGGTGGAATGGGATGCCAATAAGGCAATGACGCGAAGTCACAGCCGGAGCCTCACGCCTACGCGACGACCTGCACCATTTGTTGGTAGTGAAGAGGCCAAATAAGCCATCCCGAGGCCATTGATTATATAAATGATTTAATGACGGTGATGTCGGATCTTGCTACGTTGATTTGATCCCAAGAGAGCTGTTACAGTGGCGAGCCAAAGCGGGCAGAAGACCTGAAAGAGATGAAACAAGGAGAGCATTAAGGTTGAGAAAGTGATGCTGACACCAGCTCTGATGAACATAAGCCGAGTCGAGTAGGCGAACACCAGGCGTGAGTGAGCCTGAACCCTCTGAAGAGACAGGAATTCTTGATCGACTCTTGTCTCAAAGGCCCAGCTCCCCACCTATTACGCAACCTGAGCGATTGCCGGTCTTGGCTTTGGATAAGATCCTGGCTGCTTCTTGGGCCTTGGCTTGTTTCTGAAACAGGCACACGGCAAAGTCTCACCACCAAAAAGCTGCAATTATATCCATGCTACCACCGTTAGCATGTGTTAGTGGGGTACATGTGAGCTGGGAGAGGACATGTTCAGCAGCTGCATAAACACGTAGCATCATCTATAGAAGCAATATAAGTATAATAGAATTAATATGATAAATGACTTGAAAACATCTGTTGGTTTTCTCACCTTTTTCTGTCCTTGATATTCACTTGATATCCGCGGCTGAAATGTTACTGAATACCCAGTCTCAAGTTTCACACTATCTAATCTTCACCATTCAGCGCCCAAAGCCAGATAACCCAACCTCCCAGCTTCTGTCGCTTCTAACGTCAACTCATTATACAGGAGATATTCAATATCGGTCTGTACTCTTGATCTCAAATTTGATAGATTCTACCAATTAATAATTCTTTTTCTTTACGTTCTGAAGTATTCGCCCAGCCATCCTCTACCAGTTTTTGCCTAGTGTATCCGTACCACTGCCGTGCACTGGCACTCCTGGATTCAAACGGCCATAATTTCCTATCTGGACGTCAAACTCGCAAATCAACAAATACCCAGACAAACAAGCAAATCTCTTCAACGATTCTATCCCTCGAGTGCTTTACAAAGAGAGCAAACAAAGAGCCTCGCATTCTACGTCACCAGTTTCCAGGTCGTGGTTTAGAGGTACGCACCCTATTTACTTTCCCCGTCTCGGTCGCCCAGCAACTAACCACAAATCGCAGCTCCAGCTCACATCCACAACTACTATTCTTCCACAGCGAACACTATCACGAAACTCGTCAGCGTGAGCACCGCATCTTTTTTTCATCTCTTTATTTTCTTAGGGATCTCAATCTTTTTACAGTGAATCATTATCAAGCCTGACCCATATACATCTCCCTCTCCACTTTCTTCGGCCTTCACTTCAACTCCTTTACATTCACATTACGCAAATCGCAAACTGTCGCTGCGAAGAACTGCACCGCATTTCATTCATCTTGCGATCGCCTCTTTTTTTAGGCAGCTGTTTATTTTCCTCCTCTATTGCATCATTGCTGGGTATCCTTCCTTCATTTATGCACTGCAGTTTCTCATTCTTCCATCTCACCTCTACGGTATCGCATCATCACTCCCTTGGGCTTGAGCGCATCTCTCTTTCAATCTTCGTCAACGACAGTGTTGCTCACGTATCATCGCGCGCAATATTAGCAACTTTGTTGCCTCTTGCTGATTCATTTGGGGTCAGTTTGTTCTCTCGAACGCGCCCTTGTCGCATTCATCATCCCATCTCCTCTCCTTGTCTCATCACACTTGACTTTCCCCCTCTTCCATCTGAACATCTTCATTCATCTACGAGTTCTTTGTCCAGCTCTTCCTTCAGCCCTGAAATATTATCATTGCGAGACCATCGCTAACCCGTTCATTAGTCAAGACTCCTTCCCGTCATCATGGCTCCTTCAAACTCCAAGGCAAACTACAAGACTTACGAGGCTCAGGCCCGTATGGTTCGCGCCATCGTGGCAGCTCATCCAGAGGTCAAGTGGAACTACAAGGGTAAGAAGAATATATCTCCTTTTGTTGATCTTGCCATACCCTGTTTCCCCCACGATACTCTTCCCTCCCTGCGCCAGGAGGGTTAGCAAACCTTCACATAACTTCTAGTCTGGAAGAGCATGGAAGATTGACGCTTCTCTCTCCTCCAGAAATTGCCGCCTGCTATGGCTCTGACATGACTGATCATGCCTTGAACCATCGCTTCCGCAAAGTCCGTGCCACGGTCAGCATCATCAACGAGGCGCGTGAGCAAGGCTTTGATATCAAGGACTTGACCACCGATGAGAATGCGCTACCTTCTACTCAGGCAGCTATTGACAAGAACAGTACGAATCCCTTTTTCATCACATGATTTTTGCATCCCATGTCCATATCTCGAAACATTTCTGCAGTCTTTTCCCATCTCAAATAACAAGTGCTAACTTTTCTCTCCACTATTTAGACATCGCCAAATACTTTGGTCAATCGACTGGAGATGGCATCCAGTTCCAGTTCCGTGGTATCAAGAGGGACGCAGAAGCTCTTCGTCAGGCCGCTAATGGAGGCGGCGATGTCGCCAACTGCCTCAACCTTGGCACTGGTACTGGTCCCGGCACTCCATCAAAGCCAACTCCTGCCCGCAGCCAGCCTGGCAGTCGCTCTGGAAAGCCCTCGAAGCGCAAGGCTGCTGCTCTCTCTACTGTGAGCCCAATCAAGCGCTCAATGTCTGAGGATGAGGACGATAATGAGTCCATTAACTTTGATGAGTTGGACACTCCGTCCAAGAAGTCCAAGACTACTCGTGCTCCAGCTCGCGGTACTACCCCTTCTCGCACCGCTGCACGCAAAGCGGCCGCTACTATCGCCGATGCGTCCGCGCAGTTCCAGGATAGCGAGTCTCCCACCGAGGACGCGCCTACTCCCACTCCCAGCGGCCATGTCAATCTTCCTCAATCTGCTGCTGTGCCCACGACCTCCATCTTTGGCGATGTCGAACGCAAGCCTGAAGTGTCCAACATGACCGCCGGTCCTCACTCTAACCTGAACATGATGGCCTCAGCTGCGGCCCCGTTCCCAGACATCTTTAACACCAACCCCGATCCCAGCTTCTTTGCCCCGCCTCCGGACGACTCGGCCTACATGGACTTTGGTGATGGCGAGATCTAAGGTTTTTGATCCGAGTCTTCTTTTCTCTCACTGGGCAATCACCATCATAGTTGATACCACCAACCATGGAAGAATGCTCACTACAGAGAGCTGTACTATACGGGCAAATCCCAAGCAACGATTGCGTAATGAATCCTTTTTTGTCAGCGACCATGGCTCTATCGACTTTACACTCTTCGCTTTTGGCATCACGGCGTCTTCGGTGCCCATCTATTCCTGCGAATAATCACCACTTGCCCCCCTTTCCCCCAACGCACATACTCCAGTTCAGGGCACACAATATTTCGGTTTCCTTTTCATATCAGGCATCCCTAGTTCTTCTTTCACGTCTGATTGATTCTTTCGCGGCACAGTTCATATACCAGGATCTATGCGTGGATCACGAGTGCGTATCATGAGGTTTTCTTTTCCTGCGGGAGGGTCATGGCATCTTCCACATACATGTCTGGAAAGGCAAACCATGGACATCAAAGGTTACGGGGCGTGTACGAGAATTAGCTAGATCATGTACTCACCGATAATAAGCGATGTGAGTTTTTGCATGGATTGACTCATACGTGATACTGTTCATTTGATTGCCTTTTCTCAATCCTCAACTATAAACATTCATATTATTGTATTGACTTTTCTGGCACATTTACATCCCAACGCACCAACAAACAAACACCTCGCTCAACTTTAACTTGACAAAACCTGCCACAAAGCATCCTTGTCCACGAAATCATGATGAATCAGATTGACCAGCCAGTACTCGTCCCTGATGCCGCTCAGGAGCTTCTCGCTCTCAGAGCCCCGGCCATACACCTTGGCCCACTCACCCCAGATTCCAAAAGCCTCCTCGCACCAAGCTCGGAAACTCACCTCCTCGATAATGGTAGGCGTGATAATCTCCTTACCCGGGAAGACGCCCCATGTCACGGCGTTTGTGCTCGGGTTGGGGCCGGCCACCGAGGCCGCGGACCCGTTCACGTGATCGCTGCCGTCCGACGAGACGTAGTCGCCGCGAGCGTTGCTGGCGTAGAAGCAGACAGAGTTGCGCAACTCGGGAGATGTGAGCTTAGCCTTGAGCGTCTGCCACTCGTTGGCGGGGATAAAGAACTCGACAAACGACTTCTGGAAGACGAAGCCGTTGGCGGGGCCCCAGCCGAACGTGTCGTCACTGGACCGCAGGCCGTTGACGGCGGGCTGCGAGGCGACGGTCCACCAGCCCTTGCGGTTGAGCTGCAGGAGATGTGGCTGAATCGTTGAGCTCTCGGCGAGGAGCTCCTCCTCGCTCCAGGGAATGGCCGGCAGTTCTCCTTGGATGTGCTTGACGAACAGGTCGTTGATGTCTTCCCGCGTCTTAGGATTGCCCCAGAGCTTGGTGGCTTGAGTGACGGACACGTGGAGACTCACGCCGTAGCCGTCAATCTCGCCGTAGGCAGGTGAGCGGGCGTCACCGAAACGGCCGTTGGGGAAGTCATCCCATGTCGCCTCACGGCCCAAAACGCCTTCGCCTTCCGAAATGGCCAGCGTATTGGCGCGAGTGTTAACAGCCTCGGCACGCACGCCGGCTTCCTGGCCAGTAGCCTCCCATTCAGGGTGTACAGCTGGCCGATCACCAACAATAACGCGGTTGTGAGGATCTGAGCCGACGGACGAGTGTCTTCTTGACTGTCGGGAGCGGGAGTGGCTACTGGAACGCATATTGATACCGCCGTTAATCTGAAGAGAGGGGATGGGAAGGTCGTCAGCTACAACGGCTTCCTCATCCGCAGGAAGCTCAGGAATGAGGTCTGCCCGCTCCAGGATGTAAGACACGGCCTTCTCGAGATTGAGTGTGTAAAAGTGGAAGCCCTTTGGGCCTGGCGTCTTGGACTTGATATCCTTGATCTTGTCTACCAACTCACTAACAATGTCCACACCAACCATCTTGACCCGCTCATCATCACCCTTGACGGCATCGAGACGCGAGAGGATATCTTGAGGGATCTTGGCGTGGCTCAGCTTGGTCGTCCGCTTGATCATTTGGTAGCTCTGAATGGGCATGAGACCAGGAATGATAGGAATGGTTTTGAAAGCGCCGCTCGGGTGTTCCCGCAATGTGGTTTCGAAGTGTTCGTATGCCTCGATATCGAAGAAGAGCTGGGTCTGGATAAAGTCGGCGCCAGCCTGAACTTTTTGCACAAGGTATGGGAGATCGTGCTCTACGCTCTGTCCCAGGGGGTGGCTCTCTTCTGCGTGTCCTTCGGGATATGCTGCAACACCAATACAGAAATAGTCGCCTTGAGTTTTGCGGATATATCTGACCAAGTCGACGGCCCAATTGAAGTCCTGACCTCCATCGTCCTCCGAGTCTTCAGGGTCGCGATACTCTTCTCTTCGTGGGGGATCACCTCGCAGAGCCAGAATGTTCCTGATCCCCAAGGCCTTTGCATCCGCGAGCGCCTCATCGATCAACTTCTTGCTCATGTTGGTGCACGTCAAGTGCAGACAGGTTGTAAGCCCCACTTCCCTCTGACACAGCTCGGCCAGCTCAAGAGATTTTTGAGCAGTACTTCCGCCGGCGCCCCAGGTAACGTTTACAAAGAGAGGTCGAAGGGCTCGTTCCATTCGGTGAAGACGGTCTCGTAGGTTGGAGAAGCCCATGGCGGTCTTGGGAGGGAAGAACTCGAGAGAGAAGTAGGTGCCATCAGCCGGCAGAGCGGCGATGCGATCGGTGATCTTGTCCATTGCGATGGACGGGAAGAGGTTCTGTTATCGAGAGTTGGTTCGTATTTGGTTCGTAAAGACGTAGGTAGATGCAGACTTGAAGTTGGCCGGATATCGTCGGAGTTGAAGATGTAGGTGAAGTCAAAGGTGAAAAAGAGGAGAACAATGAATGCGGAACCAGAGAAGCAAGCTCCGGACTAGCTTCCTGCCCTTCTCTTATCGATTGAGAACTATCGAGTCTAGCTCTCAAGACTGTCTCAACCTCAAGGAGATAACTCGGAATAGCACAAGACAAGACGTCGGGGAATCTCTTTTCTCTTTTAGTCGTGGAGGGATGGAATTTTGTGGCGGGGCATCTCATCCATGATAGCGGGGTCTCTCAGCGGCCGGTCTCGGTAAGGACGTTAGCAAGCCATGACGCATTAGCCACGGTACCTGGGATCGGGTATTATGCAGGGCCCTTTTGGGTGTGGAAGGTACAGCCATCCAAGTACCGACGACATGCGACATGGCCCGAGCTCTAATTTTCTGCCTCTCCATCTCCAACGTTATCGCGTGCTTCTTCTGTCTGTCCTATACCAATTGATGCCACAAAGCATCATATCATGCCGACGTGTCAATGCCTCTTCTGCATCAAAGGCTCATGAGCTGCGCTGCAGCTCGGCGCACTTTGTCTAGCACCTCCGTCTTCAATTCGATCCGACGACCGACAATCGCCTATACAAAAACCACGACCCTTGGGGCGCTCTCACGGCGATGTTATGCTATAGACCTCACTACTATAGACGAAAAATGGCGCAAGAAGTGGAAGGAAACAGAACAGGTTGAAAATGTCTCCGAGAAACTGGCCAATAGCCATGACAACCACTATGTGCTGCCTATGTTCCCATATCCCTCGGGCACGCTTCATTTGGGCCATTTGCGAGTATATGCCATTGCCGACGTGGTTGCTCGATACCGAACATTAAAGGGTGACAAGGTGATGCTACCAATGGGTTGGGATGCTTTTGGCCTCCCTGCAGAGAATGCTGCCATTGAGCGAGGAGTTGCGCCGGAGAAATGGACCACAAGTAACATGGCAAAGATGAAGGAGCAGTTGGAGCTCATGAACGGAAGCTGGGATTGGGATCGTGTACGTCACTTGTTTATATGTAACATGGCTTTTATTCTAATGACCATCCTAGGAGCTATCGACCTGCGACCCAGGCTTTTACAAACACACCCAGAAGCTCTTCCTCATGATGCACGAACGAGGTTTTGCCTACCAAGCCGAAGCCGAGGTTAATTGGGATCCTGTCGATAAAACAGTGCTCGCAAACGAGCAGGTCGATGCCAACGGCTGCTCATGGAGATCCGGTGCCAAAGTCGAGAAGCGCCAGCTCAAGCAATGGTTCTTCCGCATCTCCGAGTTCCGTGAAGCACTTCTTGAAGAGCTTGAAGTGCTTGCCAAGGAAAACGCATGGCCGGAAAGAGTTTTGGCTCAGCAAAAGAACTGGTTGGGAAAATCGACCGGCGCTTCTGTCAAGTTTCCTATTCTAGCCTTGGGACATGATATTCATGCTGCCATTGAAGTCTTCACCACTCGACCCGATACCCTCTTCGGCGTCCAGTACGTGGCTCTTGCTGCCACTCACCCTATCGTAGCTCAGTTGGCGGCTTCAGATCCTGAACTTCAAGCCTTTATCGATACCATTCCTGGTCTTCCTGCAGACTCTAAGGTTGGCTATTTGTTACCTCACTTGCGAGCTATCAACCCACTTGCCTACCACGAAAAGACACCTGATGCCACCAAAGTATCATTGCCTGTTTATGTTGCGCCATATGTCTTGGGCGACTATGGTGAGGGTGCTGTCATGGGTGTTCCTGGCCACGATCTGCGAGATAATGCCTTCTGGAAGGAGCACCATTATGATACACCTGTTCGGCATGTCCTCTCCGCCTCTGAGGATGAATCGACAACAGCAATGAAGAATGAGCCATTTGTTGAGCATGGAATCATGACAGAACATAGTGGTGCCTTCAAGGGCAAGCATTCATCTGTTGCCGGAGAAGAAATGGTCAAGTTGCTTGAAGCAGCTGACCTTGCCAAACCTGTTGAGAAGTGGCGTCTGCGAGACTGGCTTATTAGTCGACAACGGTACTGGGGCACTCCCATCCCCATTATCCATTGCGACTCTTGTGGTCCAGTGCCTGTGCCCGACGAACAGCTCCCCGTGGAACTCCCTGAGGTGAACTGGGCAGAGACACGCAATGGAAGTCCACTGGAGTCTTCACCCGAATTTGTCAATACAACTTGTCCCAAGTGTGAGGGCGCTGCACGAAGAGATACAGACACCATGGATACTTTTGTCGACTCAAGTTGGTACTATGCCCGTTTCACTGACCCTCATAACGAGCAGTTGCCATTTGCTCCCGAGGCTGGCAAGACTCTTCCAGTTGATACCTATATCGGTGGTATTGAACATGCCATTCTTCATCTACTCTATGCCCGCTTCATGTTCAAATTTTTGGCATCGACACCTCTTCTACCCCAGTACTCTGAGGAAACTGCTAGGTCTGCCGAGCCATTTAAGCGCCTCATCACGCAAGGAATGGTTCACGGCAAGACATTCATCGACCCGGACAATGGACGCTTCCTCAAACCTGATGAGGTCGATTTAACAGATCCGAATCAGCCTAAGGTGGTCTCATCCGGCAAAAAGGCGACCATCTCTTTTGAGAAGATGTCCAAGTCCAAGTACAACGGAGTTGACCCCTCAGAATTCATCTCTCGGTACGGTGCTGATGCTACTCGCGCGCACATGCTCTTCCAGGCTCCTGTTGCTGATGTGCTTAACTGGGACGAGGCCAAGATCTCTGGCGTCACCCGTTGGCTGCAGCGACTCCATGACCAGATCACTTCCATTGCTGCGGAGCCTCTCTCCAAGGGAAAATCTGCTCAGGACTATCTTGCTACTAAGCACGAGCGCCTTGAGTCCTTATCTGCAAAGGAACTTGCTCAATGGGATGCTGAGGCAACCATTTGGCGCGAGGTCCAGCGCACTATTACGTCTGTTACGGCGTCTTATGATGAGGTTTACTCCCTCAACACTATTGTGTCACACCTTATGATTCTCACAAACACCATCGCCGACAATGCTATCGCTGACCCCATCATCAAACGCGAAGCCGCTCAGGCGCTCATCTCTATGATGGCGCCCATCACACCCGCATTTGCTGAAGAATGCTGGACTCTTCTCTACCCAGATACCCCCTCTATCTTCCAATCCACCAGTTTCCCTGTCACAGATACTTCCCTAGCCGAGGTTGTCCGTCCGCGATCACAGCCCTGCGCTGTCCAGGTCAATGGAAAGGTGCGCGGTGTGGTCAGCATCCCGCCACCTCCCGCTGAGCTAGCGGGCGATGCGCTGCGAGACTGGATGGTGACAGAGATTCTAAAAACTGAGGAGGGTGCTGCGCGGTTCTCTGGGGCGCCGTATAATCTGCGTGCTGCTACAAGGGCCATTCCCGTGAGAGGAGGTAAAACGATCAATTTTGTATTGAAATGAATATTGTAAAACCTGTGAAAAAAAGGCTGTACTAGTATATGTAGCATAAAGTAGACGTGAAAATAGAAGAGAGTGATAGATATTAGCTAGACTTTTGTGCCATGACGCTGGCTGATGCTATACCAGAAGCAAACATTAAGAAATGACAAAGGAGATCAGAAACATGAATCTCGCCATGCCGCTTATCCTGCCAATGTTTAGCATTGAATGTGTTTCTGATTTGCTGGCATCGAGATTTGCCAGGATATTATCTATATATATGTTCATTACACGACACTTCCTCAACAAAGTCAGACAACGTGGCCGAGTGGTTAAGGCGATGCCCTGCTATCTCTTCGAGGCATCATAGGCATTGTGTTCGCACGCGTAGGTTCGAATCCTGCCGTTGTCGATTCTTTTTACCTTTTTCTCTAATATCTATTACTTTTTACTTACTCATGTCGTTCTTGATGATGTTCTCTTTAGAGGTTGACATGTTTTCATCTGTTGTTTAGGTCGTAGGGGCCGGTCCGTCGACTGTTTCCGCTTCTGGGTGACACAAGCAACGGATTTTAGCCGATTGCCTACCCTATGCATCAACGATGGGATTCTTAGAAATGTAATGCAACACAGCTCAGCACAGGCAGACGATGGAAATAACTGCAGGTGTGCTATAAGCTTGGTGTGTGAATCTGGGGATTAAAAAAATTTCATTTGTAGTCCTGTAGTGAAGAGGTTGTTCAGCTAGCCAGCGGGAGTATATTGCCGGATTTGTCGATATACACGAAATCACAAATCAATATGCGATAATTAATGTAAACCCAGCCCTTGTCCAGTTCCACCCTTTTCCCAATTCGATTGTAAGAATGGCTTACTCCAACTAAGCTCGGCGATTTGCCAGGACTGCTGCGTTGCTGTCCAAACAACGGGGTTGAAGAGGGTGAGATGCATATTGCTATTGGTGTTCAGGTCACATACCGTCACGCTGACTGCCAAGAGGCTGATACAGGGCGCGAGCTGAACCTTTTCAGCTGTTTAGACGAAGCCACCCTGATGCACGTTTACATACCATTCTATATATGTTTGTGTATGAAAGACTATATAGCCACTCGTGTACAGATGTTTACATGCCTCTGAGGCGTATCCTCTAGTGTAGCATAGACCTCTGGTCAGGGGGTATCGAACGCTCGAATCAAAGTACCGCCGAGCACATCTGACAGCACACCCATGTAAAGTGTATCGTTTATCGCCGCGTATGGCTGTAGTTTGTCGAAGCTGAAATGAACATCATCACTCGTTTCGCTCCGCCCTTCGCTCCTCGTCCTGAAGCAAACTCTCGCTCTCACGAGACCGAGGCTTCTCAGTGTCGCGATATATGACATAGTGCTGGGTGATAAAGATGGCATCGTAAATCATACTTATGTTGCCGAGCGCAAACTTGACAGGGTTTCCGGTGATACCGCTCCAGTCATGCTGCTGGTAGCTGTCGATAGCCTGCTGGCTGACGCTGAGGACACCACCAGTCACATCAAACAAGATCTGAGAGATGCTCCAGCCCTCGGTGCTCTGGTTCCTGTAGTTGGCAACGATCTGGGGCGTGTATTTGAGCAGGGTAACAATGAGCTTGACATAGCCGACGGCATAGACAATATCGAGGGCGACCCAGTCATAGACAGCATCGTTTCCAGGTGAGGAAGTAACAATAACACAGGTGAGCAGAACCCCAGCAATACACCCAGCAGTTACCCCAAGAATGAAGCGGCTGGGGCGGTTTCCAGAATTCGGGGCAAATCCCCACAAGGAGGAAAAGAGGTACTGAGAGGTTGTGATCACGGAGAGGATCAGAGCGTGAAGAGCAAAAGTGATGTCGTTGAACTGGACGGTAGACGCAAGACCCTTGTGCCGAGCAGCATACTGTTGACGAATCTCTGGCGAATAGTAGAAAGCCACATTAGAGCTGAAGTACGCAGCGAAGCCTGTTGGACACGGATATCATGGTCAGCGACGAAGGCTATACGGACGAGCCATTGGCAAGCAACCAGCTAAGATCATGAATGTAGCAGTAATCGGACCCAGGGAGCTGGTGACACAGGTCGAATAGGCCGCTGGCTGGGGGGGCGTATGTTCTGACAGTCATGCCATGCCAATCCATGCTATGCCACTGGGGGGGTTGGTCTAGATAGAGACTCACCGAGGACGTTGATAAAGGGGAAATCGACAGTAGTACCGCTTGTGGAGCGACGACGCCAGTTGAGCAAGGGCTGAGGGTAGAAAGAGGCGCTCCAGGCAAAGAAGTAGACCCAGCCAAAGAGGCCTGAGAGGAAGTCGAGGAATCCCATTGTCATGGCCAAGGTATAGTATTTTTTATCGCTCGCGTCTATTCGATGATTGTAAAGCGCCAAGATCCAAATAAGAAGAGAAACTCAGATAAGGAAAGACGAGACGCAGAAAAGAGAGAAACAAGGTCAGTCAGTGTTGGTGAATGATGTTGCTCGTAAAAGATCGTGTGACTGAAGAGAGGAGAGCAAATTAGATACGGATAGGCGCGCTCATGTGTTCTGACGCCATATCGGTACGTAGTTTCGTGACTTCGATTTACAAAGAAAGTGCCTGCAGCATGTGTGGCTGATCATGTGCCGAGTGTGGCTGCATAAGCCAATTAAATATGACCGATCAATCTCATTTGTAAAGCATCATGATAGGAGAATGTTGTACAGCGTTGCAATTGTGATGAAAGATGAAGATCAAAGAGAATAGGGATAAGATGATCAAAAGACTTGAAAGTGCTACTCGTCTAATAGATTAGGCAGGCTCCTTGAGCTGAAATCAACACCAGCCATACGGAACAGACCCAACAACCCTGCTATATTCCCATGAAATAACAAGAGGTAAACTGAAAAGGCTTCTAGAATACAGTCAAGGATCGTAGCATTTAGACCAAGACTACAACGTACTATAGATAAAGCACATCAACGGGAATTGCCCGAAGACGCCTTGACACTCGACAAGTGGATACCTTCACCTTGAACCGTCCACGCCCCTTGACGTCTTGCCCTTCTAGAACCCTTTATCCTGCTCCTGTTCACCTTGAAGTCCCTGTCTCGGTAGCAAGCGGTGTGCACCAGAGCCGCAAAATCGAACACATATCACGCCAGGAAGGTCAGGACAACGAGGCTCAAACAGTGGAGCCTCTCTGATAAGAGCATCGGAAGAGGCCGGGCAAAGGGTTGTTTTGTGTATGACTGCTGCGGGTTGTTTTCTTGAAGAATCGTGTGCGACAGCTTCGGATCCGAAGTGGGCTTTTTTATAGGAATGGACGGTCGATAGCTCTTTTATAGTCGTGATGCTGGTTATATTATCTGCCGCAGTTGGGAATGCCGTGCCATTTCCGAGCCTTGGCCGTGGTGGTCTGGAAACCCACCTCAGGTCGGCTTATTTTGACAGGAAAACATCACACAATGGAGTCTACAGGGGATAATGGAAACTGGGAATGGGGGCAGGATATGGCTGATATTTGTACAACACGGTGTTGGGCCTCCGTCATGCGGCTGCCCGTCGTATATTGTGAGGTGACGTACTATATCACATAGCACATTGTACTACCTCTACCTTGTACTCTGGTACAGTCTTTCACTTTACGATTAATTCGTTTCAGTTACAAGGCTCTTTCGGATGATCATCACTAACAACTAAACAATCTTGGCTTTCAATTAAAAAGGGGCCTCCCGACAACCCCTTGCAAACAGTGGATTCTCAACGGCCGTTCCGGAGACGGGGCTTCGCTCGGCGCCGGAACGGTACTTGTCACGTTATTCTCAGCTCATGAGATTATCTGTGGCTATGCCAGAATCTCCGTTCTATTCCCTAGAGACGCCCCGGCATTCGGCATCCGCTCTAACGTTGCACCAATTTTGATCTGATCTGCACACACTCTCACTCTCGTTTATTCAGCTCACGAGAGTAAAGCCACTTTGCGAGTCAGCTTACACCTCACACTTGAACTGTGGTGGATGGTCAAAAAGCTAAACTAGAATTAGTAGTTTAACGCAGGCCAGAGTCAACAAGGATATTCATGTAGTCTCTAAGAAAAAAAGTGATAATTGAATCTCTCAATGGTTGCTAACCGAATGCCCAGCCGGGTGTGTGCACATGCAGCCATTTACATGAGCCAACTACCCCTTGGAGGTGTCTAAGAAAAAACAATAATGCAAAATCGTGTGGCTTGAAGCTTGTCAAAAACTCTACGTATCATCATCATGATCATGTACCGTCCCGTCCCGATCCCTGGCCCACCTCCCCTGGTCCCTGCAATCATTCGTGAGGATTGCCTCGTAAGGTCGATTTACAGTACACGGGGGAGGGTGTGTCAGTCTTTCGGCCATGCCCATGTCTAAAGCAAGGTCAGATTTCATCTTGTTGGTTTTATATATATATCAAGCATCTTCTCGTTCCCTTTTTGAAATGTCGTCTCATATCGTCACAAGCCTTATCAGTCTTATCACATACTCGACTCAACACCCCAAAGATCGACATCATCATCATCACCACCACCAATCATTAGATCTAAACCAATAAAGGGCACATACTAGTCATTCCTCAGTCTAGCAGTTCTTTTCAACTTGTTCAAGATCTCGGCAACTCCACTACTCAACTCATCATACCTACACCACTTACACCTATCTGGTGATACAACAATCATGGCTGCTTCAGTCCAACAACAACCCCACCACCAAACAGGCTTCCTCGACCTCCCCGTCGAGATCCGCCTGGAAATCTACGACCAGCTCCTCCTCACAGGCCCCTACACAAGATGCGGCCGTCCAACTCCCGAGCAAAAAGTCCACGCCTCTCTCCTCCGCACAAACCGCCAGATCAACGACGAGGCCACAGATCTCCTCTACGGCTGCAACACCTTCCTCTCCCATCCAACCCTCCTCACCTCATTCCCCCGTCTCAGGAACTGGTACGGCCCCGTTAAGGAGTCCTCCGTCATCCCCCGCATCCGCCGCTTCCACACCCAGGTCCGGCTGGACGTCGACCTCCCCTACGACGCCGACGCCGTCACACGAGCCTACAGCGGCCTCGATGAGCTCACCATTGACGTCGTCCAGGCCATGTTCCTCGGTGTTGGATATCGCAATCTGCGCATGTTTGAGGGCGTCAGGGGCGTTAAGAAGGTCCGCGTCACAGGCAGCACAACAGGCTTTGAAGACTACATCGAATGGCTCAAGATGTCCATGATGAGCGACCCTGATGCTAAGGTCCCTGAGTTTGTGCCTCAACAACAACCAGGCTGGATTCAGCGATTAGCCAATGCGCACTATTAACTGCTCTTGACTGCTTCTTCTTGTTCTACCTATCATTCGTTAAAAGTTCGCTTCGGCTTCTATGGTTTTATTGTGTTTGGTATAACAAGCGAGCAAAATGATTAACGAATGTGATGAATCAGTCTATATCTAGACTTGGCGTTTTTTGGTTACTTGGTTGACGTTGGGGAGGAGCTTGTCCGGATATCTATATCCCCAAAACGTCCATACTTGAAAAGGCGTAATAGACATATTTAGGATTAGTGGTATTATTCGTACCAAATAGAATCAACTACCTATTCACTCATGAAGCAATCCCTCATCTCAATTTGCAACTCTAGGCCTCAGCTATTAAAGAGCTGTCTTGCGCAACGTTTTTACGAGTCCAGTTACTTATAAAACACATAACTAAATAAAATTATGGGACAAAAGTCTGTGGACACCCCACCCTGTAGCAACTCAACCACTTTGACTGTGATAACTTCAATCAATTAAATAACATATTAAATAAAGGTCAATTCAATTAATTTATATATCATTCTAAAGCCCTGATTTTTCTCTTTAATATTTTGTATACCATCCCTTTGCGCAAATGCAAGCATCAAGTCGCCGGGGGAGAGAGTCAATCAGCCGGTCAATCTGCTCAGTTGTAATCGCTGCCCACGCCGATTTAATACATCCGATCATTTTTGCCGTATCAACTTCATTGTTTTTCAAGAGATCTAATTGAGGATACATCTTCCTTATGTTTAATTTTAATTGCTTCCAAATGTGCTCAATGGGGTTGAGATCAGGCGAGTGTGCCGGCCAGTCAATCCACCCGATCCTGTGAGAAAGCAGCCATTCCGTTGTTGACTCAGATGTATATATATGGGCATTATCTTGTTGAAAATTCCTTGTGCCGTTGTATATAGGAAGTAAACCCTCTGATAATGCCTCTTGATAACTCTTGGAAGTATATCCTTTCCTCTTGGCGGTCTAATCACGGATCATAACAACGATATCGGATTTTCCACCTCTCCAGATAGCTCCCCATACCATGATCGATAATCTAGACTTTCCGTGTACTGTGATATTGACCAATTCCTTCATGAACTTCTCATGAGGTTTCCGGAAGACCCAGCCTCGTTTATAGTTGGGTTGAGACTGAACTGTTGACTCATCGGAGAAAATAGTCTAAGGGTTCACCGGAAGTCAGTCATCAATTCCCGAGAACGAACTAGACCCCATCTTCAAATCGACATACCTCCAGCAATTCAAGGATATCTTCCTTCCAAGCTTGACACCATGAAAGTCGCTGATGAGCAGTTTCTTTTGATAGTGGAATCCTCTGCATTGCCCTCCATTTACGGCCATAATGTCGGCGGACTGTGCGTTGTATGGTTCGTTGACAGGCTGTAGTACCCAAGAAGTTAGTAAGGGCTTTATATGTGATACGGCGGTCTCTTTTCAAGGAAACAAGAATATACTGAATCTGCCGAGATGTAAGTTTCCTAGGACGCCCGGAACGACACTTTTTGTCCAAGGAATGTTGAGTATTCCAGCGTTGAACGATATTGGAGACGGCTTGAGGTGAACATTTTGCCTCCCGAGCGACATCGCGAAATGACCGGCCGCTCTCTACTGCCTGCACCATAAGAGCTTTGATTACCGCACTGAATTCATGGTTACTTTGGCGATTTGCGCACAGAATTGATAAAATCCCAGCTTTTTCCGACATTATTTGTTGAAGTTGTAGACATTTAAAGTTGAAGGGTTAGTTCAGCTTTGTTGGTGTGGATTACGGGTTGGCGGGGAGATGTCCACAGACTTTTGTCCCATAATTTTATTACTCTGGTTTATCCAAGTCTAGATCATCACTTAACCAAATTCAGTCATCTCATTAACCATAAACTTGCTGATTTTCTACAAAAAACTACACACGAGCTATAGTAACACTAACACTAAACAACCAGCATAAAACAAAGGAGAATAAAACAACAGCTCCCATCATGCCCTTTGAATGCCCCAGAACGCCGAGTCTGATGCAAAAGTAGCAGACACTCCCCCTCGCCCGCTCTGCCCGGGACTCGGATATCAGATCTTGTTTATCTTTTAAGCCCTCCTCCTTGTATTCCCGTTTCTTTTGTCTTTGGTCTTGCGCTTGAAATAGAAAAGAAGAATCCAGAAAAGATATTCTTGCCAGGTTTTGCTTTGTTTGCTCAACAACAGAGCTCCCTCGGCTCAGTCCGGCAATCAAACTGGTCATGGTCCGGACATTGAAGCCCGGCCGTAGGCCGTTTTCGAGAGTGCAATAGCCGAGCAGCCACCCAACAATTCATCTTATCAAACTTGCATCTTTTCAAACCTCAACTCGATTCTTTTTCGAATTTTATTGGTCATCTTTCTTGTCTTGATTCATCAATTTACAGACCACCACCACCCATGATTCTGGGTAGCGATCGCCAGCCCTTCTCGTTGGGCAGCTTGACCTTGCCAAAGTCCTCATCCAGATCAAGGATCAACTTGAGGGCGTTGCGGCTGCGGCCATAGGGACTAGTGTCCAGGCTGCCCTTGACCGTTGACACGGCATCCGACACTCCCGTGGGGATCTTGTCCTTCTGGGTACCAGGCATGGGCAGGAGAGTTTGGAGAACCTCATACGCGGCCAGTGTAAAACCGAACTGGGGCGAGGATCGGAAGATACGGGCGGGACCACCCTTGAAGAAGGCAGTGAAACCCTCCTCCTTCCAGATGGTCTTGGCGGCGTGTCGCAGACCGTTGTATGTGGCCTCGCCCTTGCGAGCCTCGACCTGAAGTCGGGTCTTGATCACGTCGCAGGGAGTCGTCAGGTAGGCAGCAGGCATACCGGCGATGGCACCAGCAGTCAGAAGCTGCACAACACCGAGCTTGTTGGTCGGGGACTCGCCAAAGAAGTCCTTCTTGAGGTGGCTGTAGGTAGGGAAGTAGATGGCGGAGAAAGGAACGTCGCGGAGAAGACAAGCTGAAGCGCCCTTGTACAGGCCGACGAGACCCAAGTTGCGCACAATCCACATGGCCGATCGCTTAGGTGCGCTGTCGACCGTCTTGGCCACCTCACCCTGGACCTGGAGACGAATCTTGACGATTTCGAGAGGGTTGGTGAAAACCTATCGAGAGTACTTGTCAGTTATGGCCGTTGGAAACCTTTAGTGGAGGAGAACTTACGACTTGACAGGCACCGGCAGAACCACCAGAAATCATCTCAGACCAGATGGTGATGTTGCCGTTCTTGTCGGTGAGCATTTTTCGGGCCAGATCGTTGACGGTCAGCTTGATGGCCTTTTCGGGAGCGACACCGACCAGCTGAGGCAACACGCCTGAGTAGAGACCACGGAAACCCTCGTTGCGGATTACCTTCTGGAAACAGTCGATCGAGTTCTTGTAAAGACGCTGGCCGGGCTGGGCACCTCGCTGGTTCTGCAGTCTTGTCTTGACCAAGTCAATTGGGTACACCATAAAGGCACCAAAAGCACCAGCAATACTACCAAGGGCAAAATTGTATCCAGAAGTCAGAACGCCCATCAGGATACCTCCACTAGCAACCTTGGCCTTGGTAGCTTCGACGGCATCGTAAATTGGGTTGCGCCATGAGGGGTCCAGAACCTTGGCAAAGTCAGACAGCCCTAGACGACCCGAGGGCTCATCGAGGCCGGCAAAATGGAACAGGATGTCAGCTTCCATGGGTGTGAAGAGAGAGAAACGGGTGATCTTGGCAGCCTCGTTCAGGAATTCAGGACGAGTGATCTTGCCATCACTGCTCTGGTCAATGGCGCGGCGCAGAATGAGCTCGACAAGATCCATGCCGCCCATGACGTTCTGGAAAGCGCGCACATTGGCATATGAGATCTTGGATCCTATAGAGAGGTTGACCAGAGTGTGAAGGTTATCCAGAATATGGTCGGACAGCTTATGGCGGGCAGTCTCGACAATGATGCGCTCGAATTCCTCGCCAGAGATAAATCCATCGCCGTCCTTGTCAAGGTGGTGGAAAGCTTGTCGGATGCGCTCGCCCTGGAGACCACGCAGCATTTGGCAGAACTGAGGGTAGTCAAGAGGGTGACGGTGCTTCTTGTTGCCAATGTAAATCTTGGCCCAGTCGGACTCCCAGTCAAAGGTAAGGTTCTGAGGACCCTTGTTGAGTTCGTACAGGGAGCGGAAATCGTCGTACTTGACGGTGCCGGTGCGATCAATGTCGAATAGACGGAAAGCGATCTGGTACTCTGCATCAGGCTTGCTGAGGAGGTGCTCAAACACGCCCCAGTCGGCCAGGCTCACTTTGCCCTTGCCATTGACGTCGGCGACGCTGAAGAGAATGGAGTATTGATCGCGTGAGATCTTGTGCTATTAAGTTGGATGTGGTCAGTTAAGCTCTGGTAAACAAACAACCAAGCTTTGGCGCAGCTGGGCAGCAACAACAATTGGTGACTCACGTAATCCTCGCCCTTTGGCGCAACAGCGTTGATGAACTCTTCGGGGCCGAGGTAGAGCTCGCCTGTCTCAGCGTCCTTGACAGCATACTGAGCGAAGCGCGCCTTTGTATGGGCAGCGAGCTGTTCAGGCTCGTGGGTCCCAACAACGGCCTCCTTGACGGCCTCGGTGGCCATAGCGAGCTTGGAGGACATTATTATATCGGAGTCGATCGGCGGGGTAATAATAGGTTTTGAAAGGATAACAAATTGCGTCTATAGCAATTGAAACTTCAAATAAGGCAGACCGATACTCTGCAGATCAGAAACAAGAATTTCTGAAGTGGGAGACGAATCGGTGTCGCTCAGTGCGGGTGGTCCGACAACCGGCTGCACAGGAGGAAGATGTCTAGAGAAGACGCAGACGCGAACAACAGGACAGAACAAGAGGAAGAAAGAAGGACAGAGGAGACTGTTTCCCTCTAACAATCCAAGTCAGCGGCAGAGGGAGGATGTCGGAGACGGTTCGACGTAGGTAGCGAGAGGAGAGGGAAGCGAAGAAGAGCGAAATGCGTCAATTGGGGAATTTCTAAGAACTCGGATGAGATAAATTTGCTAAGGTACTGTATCCATTCAGGCCGGTGGATGGTCCGGGCGGGGGTGTGTGAAAGGAAGCCACGGGGTGTATGTTTGAGCTGCTTCACATGAGTCGAGATACTTGTACCTTCCGTATCGCCAGCAACTGAGGTGAAGTGTCCCTTCCTTATCCCACCAACGGTGAAGAAAAAGCAAGAGCGTGGGGTACTAACTTCGAGTCAGGACTTCAATCTCTTCTCCAGCTTCTTCTTATTCTCCTTCTTCCAACACAACATAAGGTAGCTTTTCAATCGCAAAACTGCCCACGCTTGAGACACACGCGAGCAATAATGGTCATCAGCTGTAATCACCAATCACCAAACCCCAGACAACTCCAGGTCGAAATAGCACGGAGACGGCCCGCCCAGAGACCACTACCAAGCAACGCACACAGGTGGTGTTCAAAATAAACGGGACTTTAGATGAGATTGACATAAAGAATCGATCACTTTAGAAAGCCTTAGAGGAGATATTATGACTAAAGTGATCAAACTTTTATATCAGGCTCATCTACAGTCCTGTTTATTTTAAATACCACCTGGCACACAAGACGCAGACGATAGATACCCGATGGTACAAGCCGCTACCTGCGGGTGTACAGTGCACATGGATCTCTCGTCAGTGGACCCCTTCCGAATTGCGGCACCTCCTGGAGGCTGTTCCCGTACCTTGAGCCTCAAAAATAACCTGCAATCCAACATCAAATCCGCATATCATTCGCAATGCGATGAATAGATCCAAACACGCAAAGATATAAGCAACTACAGGTCGATCCAAAACCTTTCAATGGATAACGACTCTCCATCCAAACCACTTCTCTTCCACACACCGGGAATGCCTCCCCCATCCCGGGGTGGCATATCATTGTGGAGATCGACCCCAGGACGGACCCGCCGAGCCGGAGTTCGGAGGAGCGCCTACTGCTTGATGTAGCAAAGCCCACGCTGTTTATTTGCTGGCGCCCTGGGGCACCGGAATTTCTCATGCTGTGGCTGTAGCCACGACAGAGGAAGGAGAACAGGATGGAAAAAGCCTGCATCAAGTTTGATTCAGTGACTGAACATTGAGTTAACCTCAATCCCTTCCTCTATCATCCTCTGCAACTACGGAGCAATCCCCATACCTATCCTCAAGGTCGCCAGAAAGCTGCATGTATCATCGCGGCTCCGCTGGACCGTAGCGCAATCTGTAGTACTGCAGGTAATGTCGACAAAAACTATTTGACGATGCTCACCTGCTCTTTCACCTCAAACAGAATATCCCATGCTCCAGGCTCGGGGTCACGGAGGGTCTGCCCGGGCCTACAATAGCGAACAATATCCGCGTTTCCAGAATATGTCGAATCGACGTCACATGGTTTTCGATAGAAGCTCTAGTGTCGTCTTGGGACCTGGTCATTTTTGTGCAGGTCACGAGCTCGCTTCGATGCTGTTCTTTGACCGAATTTAGTTGAGGTGAAAGGCGGGAGAAGCCCGATTTCACCGTGATCTTCTCCACTGCTAACCCTCCCTTTCTCCATAAACAGGCACAACTTCAAGGTACCTGTCATTACAAGGGACACTAGCTCTGCTCGCGCGCCTATCACGACACCTGCCGGCGCGCTCTCACCTTGGGGTCGTCTCCAAGCCGTCCCTCCTCCGTGGACCATTGCTCCCTTGACCTCTTTTGCGGGGAGTTAACCCTCGCGGCATCCAAACGATATCGGGGAACACTACATACTTATGTCTACTTTGCTCGACCCCCATGCGCTTCACAAGACCGAAATGCCGGAAAATCCCGGCCAGCAAAGAAGTTCAGGGCAGCTTTCCCCTGGGCTGGAGTGGCTACCGAGTCTATCCAACGCCCAACCCCTGTTATGTTTCGTTAGTGGGCGCTCGTGCACGACCAAGGACAATCCTCCGTGGGGAAAAGTCGGGGTTTCCTCACTAGGGTCGGGGTAAGCTCGCTCTGGTTCAGATTTGATCTGGATGCAGATAAAAATTACCTAACTCAAAGTTACAGCAGTTCTGTGATCTTGTCTTAGATCTCTTAGGTCAGGTCGATGGTGTAATGAGTGACACAAATATCTCGGCCAAGGGCATATCTGCGAGATGGACAGGCACAGCAGATGCAAAAAGCAACGTCTTGCCAGGCTTTATCCAATTGACCGGCCGGCAAGGGAGTGAGGGGTGAGAAAAGCCACCCTTCTAGATTCTGGAACAATACACAAGCCCTAGACTCGACTCACAGAAAAGCACTGGATAGATAGCTTATAATTGTAATCAAAATCTACCTTCCAGAAACAACACGTCCACTACCAATTTGGTATATTACTTAAAGGCGCATTCTGTTCCCATGATTTCTAAATTCTACATACATATACATAGTGTACAAGTACAGTCTTGCTGCTCGGTCGTGCTCATGCTTAGGTCGGGATTCAAAGCCGAAGAGATCGAACCGGGAGCCAGTGGTTTTGCCGTTCACCATAGGCATCCATATTAAATGCGATACATATGGAAATAGATAGAGCAACTGAAGATGGTTTTGCACAGGTAAATAGTTGATGGCAAGTTCACGATACGTTCAACCACAGCTAACAAAGACAGAATTAAGGATTATGTATCTCGTATACACACGCCCAGAGCCTCTACTAAGTCTATATGCTACTGTAAATGTAGACTGGGCGCCTATGGGGTTGCCGAGGATCGCGGTGATGATGATGGCTGATAGCTGGACAAAATGGTCCCCAGTAGAGTCCAATGCATATCGTCTATCCCCTGTCTGTAATGAGCTCAGCGCGAGCCAGCCACCACTCAAAAAGCCGGACCTCACCCCCGCGGTTCCTAATAAGAATCTTCCATGCGCCTCGGTCCCTAATCATCTCCCGGTTACCAATTACAGTATATAAATGCTGCTGCGCGCCTGTAACGTGGGTGTGGGAGAACCGATCCCGTAACGCCGAATTCCGAAGCAGATGTATTAAACCAACCAAATAGGCAGTGAAAAGATGATATAAGCGCAGTTGCACAATCGTAATATTCGTAACAGTCATCCAGAGTCGTTATACAGTATTTGTCCTTTCATCGAGATACCTCGTCTCTTCAGTTCCACTGTTTGTCTCTCTCTTCCAGACCCCAAAGTCTAGGGTTGAGACAAAGTCAGCAGCGTGATGAGGAGTCGAGGTGGGTCGGAATTGGGAGCATGTGGGTAGCGTTGTTGTTGCTCCTAGTCGGTTTGTCGCCAGCCCCGGTCAGGTGTTATTAAACAGTTAATGTCAAGAAGAATCGCCATCTTCGAGAACGAGATTAGAGCAAAAAAGACCTAGCCGAGAATGCAAAAAGGCAGAGGTTGAGACAAGGCTTGAGGCTGGGTATTATGCCTTGTCTAGGATTCATCATCGCTTCACTGCCGGCCCGGTTCTGTAGGTAATAACTGTAAATATCCCGGGCCGGTAGAGCATCAATGATGAGTAGAGAACAACAAAAATGAAGAGCGCGGAGTCGATAGAGTGGCACGTCACCATTCTCACCATCAAGATAAGTGTACAGAAATGCAGTGAGGTGTGAGGTGACGTACAAGCGCAATACAATGGACATGGCCATACTCAAGGGTATGCATCAATTATCCATTGCATAACTTCAACTCTCAATGGGAATGAGTTGGGGTTGCGCGATCGACACGTCGACACTGCTCTCGCGGTATGCATCAGCCTCCTGGCGAACTGGGGCCAGCTGGTGAGGAAGAGTAAACCCAGCGTCGAGAGCCGCCTGCACTGCATAAGATGCCTCCTTGTACCGTCGGTCTGTGTACTTCTCGAATACAGCGGCGTGATGTTGTCGAGGACGATCGCAACACTCGATCATCATGGTAACCAAATTCTTCAACTGACTCCAGGTGTAACCCGAGTAGTAGACATGCTGCTTAGTCTGATTCACGTATTAGCTTCAGCATTCAGGACCATGGAGTTGAGCACGGTTTCAACTTACCCAGTCACCCTTCTTGAGAATGAGTCGAGAAAGACAGTGCGCACCCGCAGCCAGGAAGCTTGGGGGCGTGGCCACGAACCTCTCGTCCATGATGGTCAACTCCAGGAAATATTTGGCGAGAGTGCGCGTTTCGAGGTCATAATCGTCGGCCTTGCTCACGCGTCGCAAGAAGCTCATGGGCCCAGGCCAACCAAGCTCAAAGCTCAGCATACTAAGCATGAAACGTTCAGCCTTGAGAACCTCCTCTGCAGTGTACCCGTTGTCGACCATGTACACGATCTCCCCCAAAGATGGACAGTTAATCTCTTCGTACTTGGAGGCGACCAAGATCGCGGTGGCACCGACGAGCTGAAGCTTGCCGATCGAAACGATTTTGGATGAAAGAAAGCGGTCAATGTAGTTGACAGTCAGGAAGAGCGTCTCAGGCAACAGGCCAAACCGATTGTGCACCTGCACGAGCCAATCCATAAGAACGGATCGCATCGACCACTGTATTTCGGTCTGGATATCCATGTAGTGAGGGTTGGGAAGCATCCTGATCTAGATAAACTTGTCAGTATTGAGACTCGTCACGACGCCATGGTTCATCATACCTCAAGCTCACGCATGTACTCAAAGATTTCATCACCGTACTCAGCAACCATGCTGACATCCCACATCTCCTCTTCAACTTCATCCTGGGTACGGGTTCGTTCAACCTCCTCGCGGGCGTCCTCTAGCTCCCGCTGCACACGAGCCGTCACACGCGGCTGTACAATTGTTGTAACACCGCCAGCAGTGAGGTCTCGGGAACGGAATGAATGTGCTGTCATGTATGCTTGATCCTGATCATCAAAATCCTCGTCATCTTCCTCGTCCCAGCCCTCCTCGGGCTCCGACATAGCAGGCATGGGGGCTTCCTCGTACAGGGCGGGAACCACGGGCTCCTCCTCCAAAATCTCAGGAAGCTTGGTATGGGCGTCAGAGTACTCCTCCTTTAGGGGCACGTCCAGTTCGGCACCGGTTTCGATAGGCAGATACAGTGAATCGATATAGGCAGCATGGTCGTAGGGGTAATCAGCTTCTTGCATTGGCAAGGCTGCACCATTTGTGGCCTTGTAGCCTACGTCGACGGCATCAGGCTTGGGGACGATCTTATCGAGCTGCTTGCTCTGGGTACGACGCAGATTGACTTGTTGCTGTTGTGATTTAAGCTGAGGCTGACTCTTGTGGTGTCGGGGTTGGAGAGTGGGTGCATTTTGCGCTGAGGAAAGAACAGGAGCCTTGGCGGCGATGTGAGTATCTTTCCTGACATACGTCTCCTGAGGAACGTTGCGCGACGTCTTCTTATTCGCGTCGGATGTCTTGTTTTCGAGGGCAGTTCGTGTCGGAGCGAGGCTGGATGGTCTTTGCGCGGGACGAGAGAAGGTATCTTTGCTATAGACAACATTCTCCTTGTTCGTGGGTTCACCCATATGGCCATGGGTAACGCCATTTGAACCTTGAACCTTGATCGATTTTCCTTGATCGCGAACGTTGCCGACTGGTTTGCCAACATTCGTCATATCGCCAAACGCTGCTCGCTTGGCAGGGCCACGAAGACCAGCAGCTGTGGTGGTGGTGGTGGTGGTCATGTTGGCCAGATTTCCAGACGATTTGTGTCGTTGTTGAAGTTGGGGTGCGTTTTCGGCGCCGCGAGGTCGAAAGGGCTATACAAATAACATGTCAGCTCTGCATCTGCATATTTGTTTAGGTATGCATTGGTATGCAAGGGAGACGTGGCTGTCGAGTCATAATTACGGCAGCTGGATCAGGGCGAGATATGCGTGATAACGTACCCTGGCGTCCATTGTAACGGTTAAAATTCAGCTGTTGGGTATGTCAGGGAGCTAGTTGGACGTGATTGAGACGCGATGAGTGATAATACTCGTCTTGAATCTGGCGCACGACTGTTGGAAGGATGTTTTGGTGTTGTTGTTGGCGCGTTGGTTTATCATCTAAGATGCAGTGCTGTTGGTAGGGCGACAGGTGGCTTGCATGCGAGGTAAGTACTTTGTTCCTCCCTTGAGGGCTTTTGATATCGGGTACTGCACGCAAGTTGGGCAGAACTCTTGTATATCAGGCCGCTTCGAACACGGGTTGGTGATGGAAAGATGTAGCTGAGCCTTGAGAACAAGACGTGTTTGTTTATTGTTTGTTGTTTCTTCTTTCTCAGCAGGAACAAGAGACGAGACGACAATCAGGCAATAGCTTGGGCTGGTGGGTGTTGGTGAGATTAGGGGCCAGGCCCGGGCGCGCAGGGTAATTGAAGTGGGAGATTAGCCAGGGTATCGAGCTGAAAATAATGAGATACGATGTCGTCGAGATCAGCGGCCAGGTGATCTCTTGGTGTTGACGGGGAGGCTGTAAGGTACAAAACAAAGATAGATGAGAGGATGCGGATGATGGGAATAATAAAGGTGCACCGATATGCTGGGTCTGCCTAAACAATCACCTACCTTTGACCCAGGTCCGTAGCTGTGCAACGGGCAACGGGGGGGATAACGGTGGAAGCTTCATGCCATGCTAGAATCTGTGAGCTTGATTGGAAGATTGCCCCTGCTTTCCCCACTTCTTCCCTTAGATGAGATTTTGTTTGTTTATTTATGCTGGACCACTCTCAGGTACGGCGTTGTTTAGTGCAGCCAGAGAAAGCTCACTAAGCTCTGTGAGGTATGGTGCACGGGCCGCTCCAGGGTCTTCGCTCCTTCTTTCTTTGTCGTCACGGCGATGACGGATTTTGGGGAACTGGTTCGTGCTACGCTTATCTGGGATGAGCTAAGCCTTATTGGGCTTATCACGATTTCCGTCGCGTCTCACTTGAACAGCACTTGAAGACATTGACGTCGTTGGAGGGTTCTCTGAGACACCTTTAAACAGATAACTTATGTCAAAAGATCATTGATTTTTTACTCCTGATTCTCATATGGTTCAAACTCTTTCAAAGCATATACATGCTGAGCAATTCTGCATTTATGTCAATATTCCAATGCCATAATGACCGCGTCTCGTCAGCTACACGCTTGCCCACGAACTCACGTGATCTTCTTCCTGAACCCAAAACCAACGGCATCTTCCAAAACCACCAAATACTCAGGAATTGCCATGTCGCCAAGACCTTGTCGCAAATCAGATTAGCAAGGAGATTGACCTATATGATGCTTTCCGAGACCACCGAGACACTTGATTGACTTGCGCCGACGGCAGGTGGTCACCCTACACTTGAATACGCTCTGCTGCGCGGGAAGAACTGATTGAAGAATTTGCGCTCAAATATCCCATTCAGCTTCTCGAACGTGCGTATTGGCCTGGGAAAGGATATTTCACCATCGACCACGTCTATCTATCTTCACTCCAATCCAAATTTAGTAAAACGAGTTTCTTAACGGACAATCACTAAACACCACAACGCAAGTCCCATAATGTTTTACCGTCCTCCGTCATGGCCCCTCTCAAGACAGGGCCGCCACGCAAGCTATACTAAACTAATTCAACGCCATCATTTCTGACCTTTGAAACCGTGCAATAATGCATCATAATTAGAATCATTAGGCGATAAACTCCTGAGCGATGACGGAGTGGTCTCATCTCCCTGTTGCAAGTTCATCAGGTTGGGAGAGAGGCTGTCCGTGTTTGGAAAGTTGCGACATCGCATACAAATTTCACACGATCGAACAAGGCGCATTTGGAACTCGCAGATATATCCATGTAACGAGCATTCGATTCATCTAATAGTACTGGCGATTTATATTGACCTCGAGAGGGCACCATATCCGAAAGGGCGAGCTCAAAATGATGATAGGCTCATGGGGCGTGTCGCAATTAACCCTGGAGCATAAGGAGCAACGGGGTGGCAACTCAACGTCCCTTGATGGTTAAACCGCCAACTAAGCAGGACGATGTAGTATTTTACTGCCTTTCTATGCCAGCGTCGCGAAGCGTTATTTGAGGTTTGATACGAGTGTTCAATCGCGACACGATCGCATTTACGAATACGGATATGCGCAAACCTTTTCGCATGAAAACTGTTGAACTTTTGTGCGACAGAATTCGCACGGGAATCAACGGGTGCCAATGGCGGCTAGTTCATTGGGCGCATCCATTCGATGGGCAAGGCAAGGTACGCACACATGGATTGAAATCTAACGACCGCCACATACCAGACAAACTGATTATTCGTCTGCGCTGTGACGAGAGAAGAGGCAAAAAGCATCAAAGTGATAAGTTTTGGCCAGAGTATAAATGCCGAACCTCGTCACATTCTTGACAGCCCAAACTGCGTGGCACACAGGGAGCATGGATGGATAGGTCGCAGCGCAGCGCAGAGCAGAGCGCAGATAGCTATGTACGGATACACACACCGTATCTTTTTTTTTTTTTTTTGTGCGTCGGGGACATGCCATTGATGGGCCGGATCGCAAATCAGACGGGCCCTGTCCGAGCGATGAGATGATGGGGATTTTGAAGGTTGTCTAATATCTCGCTTGTCACGGATAGTCACAAATCTGGCAGACAGCGCAGCGGTGTCTCTGGAGAGAAAGAGAGAGAGAGAGAGAAAAGGCGAGACATTGGAGACCAACACAGGCTAGGGCTGCGACGTGCGCTGATTCGATCGATAGCTTGAGAGCTCCCGGTCTTCCCTTGTCGCATCTTGCCTTAGTAGGATTGTTTTTGTTGTTTTGCGCCAGCGCATCCAGACGTGGATAATCCAGGGCGGGGCGGTGACAGCGTGCGCGCAAGCGTCATGCTTGATGGTCGATGGGCGCATCGCATGCTTTTGCACCAATGTAACCCTATAGAGGAGAGGGCAGATAACTGATGATGGGCGCATTGTTTTTTTTGCGGCCAGCGCGTTCACCATATGTGATTTTCTAGATGCGCACAAGTTGATAACCGTGTTGCGACAGGAAAGTATCGGCTCTCAAGTTGCTAGAGTCGTGGCGAGGACACATCCACCGCATCGCGCATCTCTGA
Organism: Fusarium guadeloupense; assembly: GCA_021655865.1. Taxonomy (NCBI): domain Eukaryota; kingdom Fungi; phylum Ascomycota; class Sordariomycetes; order Hypocreales; family Nectriaceae; genus Fusarium; species Fusarium guadeloupense. The sequence continues at coordinate 30,752 of JAJJWM010000149.1, forward strand.
ATCGCATCGTGTGGCAAGGGTCTGGCCTGGCCCCGTCCGGAATATGCACGGTATAGACTAGTCACGGGTCTTTGGGGGTCCTCAGATGCGATGCTAATTGAGGACATGCATGATCTGTCGATGCTTCTGCCTCTCAAGTCTCAGGCTTGGGGACGATTGTAGGGGTCCATACTTGATACATATCGCGACCGGGGGAAAGACAACAACACGTAGGATAGTATGGGTCAAGCCGATCTCTGTCAGACCAAAGAGAAGCGACGGTGGTGTTATTGCATGGCACCATTCACGCTGTGCGCGTGCTCTACCCTCACGCTGAAACAAAACAAGCTTGAACCGTGTGGCCAAGGTCCAATCCAAGATGCCCTTCACCATCTGCCTCGTGCGCCACGAGCGAATCATTGCGACCGCTGCCTGAACGGTTCGAGATGAAACCCCAAGGGCTGTTCTGTTCCAACGGGCAAGGAAATTGATCGCCTGGGTCCCGCCGAGCGAGTGGAGGGTTATCATGACATTGCATTGGCATGCGAATCGCAGGCGCATTCTTGATGCTCAAAATGAGCCGTATTCTACAGTCAAGTCAAGTCGCTTCTATTTTCAGCGCTTTCTTGACAAGTCAAAGTATGCGCCCAGCAGTTGAGGCTGGCTGTGCCTTTGACGCTTGAATTTTATTGTCTCGGAATCATTCGCAAGCTAAGCGCATTATCCCTCCAGGCCGTCGTCATGGAAGCGCAAGGCGACGGGAAGATGAGTTGGCGCAATTCAACCCCTTTCTCGCTAACCTGTGCTCATTAACATCTGGAAACAAACGAAATTGAACACTCCATTATTGGTTATTATTGAGAAACCGCATTTGATCCTCTGCTGTTAATACCGAGTGTTCCAGAGTAGATTAGTTAGCTTGGTCAAAATAGCTGGGACATCAAAGTGACATAGTCAATATCGCCACAAAGGGGTGCATCTCAGCGCCAGCATCTGAAGGCTCAACAAGAACTCGCAATTCGTATACAAACTTGATCAAACTGTAAAGCGCATAACATATCCTACAATCATCGCCAACTCCCTTGGAGCTCTCAATAATTCCTCGTCAACTATGAGCAAGCCATGGTGCTTACCGTGTGCCAAGCTTATATTCGACACATGATCAGCCCGTAGACAGGTCCCCTGCTTGGTCGAGAGTGCGATTGGCTGTCAACCATCTTTTGCAACCACCATCTCAGACAATCCTGAGCCGTTGAATCAACAGCTCTCCGCTTTCCAATGTGCGCTGGTTGAGAACAAGAGTTGAGTGTAGCTGAGTTGACTATTACTTGATATTTCCATTGAGTCGCAATTGGGCTTGAGAGTCGCAGAGCTTATCACTCTATCCAGTTGAGGTCCATTGAGTCAAGATTGGCGATTTGCGCAAAGCTTCTATATCTGCTACAAACCTTGACTGAAGTCGCACTGAACCCCAGCCAAGCTCTGTACGCAAGTTAATGGTCCCCATTGGGGCGCGGGAGATGACTTGAAAGTGAAAGTGTAAAGTTGCTCAACAACTCTGTGATGTCGTACGCAGTATGGTCGGCCATAGGTCCCGGTACACCTCAGCCGTTTAGTCAGTTCCCGTCATCAAGCTACAGTAGCGGGAACCACAAGTTACTGCAGATGGCTCCTCTCCTACACTCCATGACCTGACCACACCACATTGGATATTGGATTGGAGGTGAGGGTCGTCAAACAGTATCGGTACCGTCAGTCAGTCACAGGCTCACACGAGGCCACCACCGACAAGTGTCAAGAGGCACGCACCGGATCGAGAGGGGCCTGGGCTTAAGGATTCTCTTCATTGGGGGCGCGGCCACGGATGTTGGTCGCTGGCCGCCAGCGCCTAGCCTAACTAGGGTCGCTTTCTGGAGCAATCGACATGTAGCTAGCAGCGGATGCATCGCGAGTGGCCGATGGGAGAGCAGAGATAGAGTCCGACTCGAGGTTCGGGAGGGAAAGGAAGCCAATGCCAAGTCCAAGGGTCCGCTGAAACTGAAATGGATAACCCAACCCATCCAAGGTCAGTCCCGTCATGGTGGCCGGTGATATGGAGCCTGGGGCCAGATCAATATCGGCGCACGCTGTGAAAGCGATATTGAAGTCAACAAGGTCCTGTATCCGTATGAGCGCGGGCGCATTACATTTTCTCTGCTCCTCGGCCTTGTTCCTGAACCTTATGGCTCAAGGTTGCGTCTTGCGACAGCGATAAGCAATGTATGGGCCATTTCTTAGGCTCATCATCACCGTATAAAGTATGCGCCTTGCTTTGCTGTTGGGGATCGACATCTGGCTGCCAAGCCCTTGCAACCTCTTTTGATAGCTGGCCCGCTCGAGTTTCAAAGCCGTGAGTCGAGGCGGACTGGGACTTTGGATCAAGCGTTTATGTCCCCTTTTTCATCCTATTCAGAAATTGTAGTAACATTGACAAGGTTACCTAAATCTCTTCTAACATATGCATGCGCGCAAAGGACATATAGGTTCTTGATTGTGCTGCGCATTTGCACCGCCGCATCCCGCTTTTCAAGGTTCGTCCGTCTTGTCGCGAGGAGTCGAGAATGCGCCTTGTCTTCCCCTGAGGTAAGACGCAACGTAAAAGTGAAAGTCAAGTGAGCGCATAGTATGCTTTTTCAGAAAAATTGTCTTCTTTATTCAAAGCATGCCAGAACAATGGCTAGCCAAGAAGAGGACGTTTGAGAATCGCCATGAATAGAGCTTCGGCCTCATCGGCGGCGTGCTATAATGGATGGGTCCTCTTGCACAATGGATCCAGCCCAGGGCAAGCCTTCCAACCAGCCCTGGCCCAATTTCACGCCAGACTCAGGGCAGTGGCGCTGTGATTACAGGCTATCACGCGCTGTCCAGGGCCAAATTCAGCGGTCTGGCGACCCGATCTCCAGGCCTCCTTTAGGGGATGTTAACGCTGAATCACCCTGAGACTAGGCAGCTCGTGTTAGTGAGGCCAGCTTCCTCCGGTAACGACCTGACAAAATCCATCAACCTCTCTTCTCGTCTAGCTCCTCTTTTCCTCATGCACATACTCTTGCCGACATTCAACGCCGCCACAAGCATCCCAACACAGCTCAAGTCGTCTCTGGTGAGTCCCATCGCCTGTATTATCATGCGCGATCCCCATCGAGACCCAATCTCGAGGCCCCGATTCTCCCCTCTTCCGTCCTGAGCCCAAAGATCCATGACCGCTCTGCTTCATCCGTCGTCCCCGTCCCAAGCAGTGCCAGGCCACCCCCGACACTCGACCTGCACATTCTCTCCTCCAAAACCACTCTCCATCCCCATCTCAGCAGTCGTTCAGGCCATCTAGCCATTTTTCAGTTGCTAATACATGTCTGAGCAAACAACAGATCTCTCGTTTAGCCATCGCTGTCGTTTCAACGAGAACCCTTCATCGCCCGTCGTCGTCATACGCACCGCAACTTCAAGCCCTGAAGACCACCACACAGACAGACAGACACACACAAGACTCGGCGCTTACCACCCACGCCCCGGATGGTGATTGTCTGTTAATCGTCCATCTATCTCTCGACATCGACTATATAATTGCGTCGTTTCTGCTTTCTGGCCTTCGGCCATTGCATATAGCGTCGAGCGTACCGTACTGTTGAGCGATCCTGCCGTGAACAGGGCCGGGCCCAGTCTATCTCTAGGCAAAGCCCGCAACTGCCGCACCCAACCACAACCCCCCTACTTCATCTTCCCATTTACCTCGCCCATCTTCATCGATACATTACAACCTCGTTGATTTTGACACAATGGCCTCCATGTCGCCGCTCAACACCGCTATTGGTGCTTCGGCAGCGTCCTCGAACGGTGGCAGTGTCTCACCTCAACAGACAGCGACCCCAAAGAGCGTCGCATTCGAGCTCTTGTTCCTCGACTCTCCCCAATATCGTGCGCGCTTGCCAATGCGAGTGCATATATATCCTCACGATACTACAGACTCGATTGTTACTACCGTAAAGAACTTCTATGGTCTGTACTCGGGTCCGACCGGATCAAAGGGAGTTAGTTTCGAAGACGAACGCGGAAACACCCTCATTGCACGATACGAGAACTTCCGTCATAACATGGTAGTGTACGTCAGGGTTATAGAGGAGCCGCCGGCGAACCCGTCCGCCTATGTTCCTCATCCCTATCATAACGCTTCTGTCGCCCCTCATCCCTACTATAGCGACAATGGCTATCCCGCTCCTCAGGCCCAGCGCTTTGCACAAGAAGTCTCCAGACCTAGCTCCCGCTCATCGCGGAGACGGAGCCCGTCTCCCAATGCTGCTCGCGGCCGAAGAAGTGCTTCTGTCAGCACAAATGGCAAGAAGGGTCGCTCACGCTCGTCAAAGACAAGGGTCTCGGCCTCTCGGAGCCATGCCGAACTCTACAGCGATAGCATAACTGGTTACAGCAGCAATGACGAGCATGGCTCAACATCTGGAAAGAGCAAGGATCAGCTTCCCACTACTGATATCAGTGTCGAGAACATTGTTGAAGGTGGACGTCGCAAGAGGGCCAAGTTCGAAAGCTCGGTAAGTGGAGACCGCCATTTTGACAAGGCGGGCCTCGAGAACTGACAACGTCGGGCCACAGGAACTCCCCTTGTTTGCGCCGCCTCAGATGCCAGCGGCGACCTCGAACCCATCTGTGTCTCCCGCCCGTCGTGCTGAACCTCATCGTCCAGCGATGCCCTTTGTGCAGCCCCATCAGAACCCCTTTACGAACCCTCCTCGCCCCATGCAGTCCCCGCAGGGCTATAGCAATGGTATCACACATCCCAGTCTTTACTCAACACCGGGACCCGACGCTCGTCGCAACCGAAACAGCACCGGATACACCAACAACAGCAGCGCAATGGGAATCCTTCCTACTCCTGACCCCACTGTCGGCAGCTGCATGTCCGAGGAGGATAAGGACGTTGCTATTCAACTGATGCGACTCGGTGACATGTCCAACGTCTCTCACGGCCGAACATCTGCATCAACGCTCGATGATACATTCAGTGGCAGAGCCGACGCTGCTTCCTCGACCGGTGCTACTAGTGATGGCGACAGCGAGAGCGAGGCTGAGCTTCCTCCTGCCCGTCGACAGAAGCTCGATGCCTCTGGTGCTGTTAGCAAGGTCTATCAAACCACTGAGGCACACTTCATGCCACCCCCTGAGAGCGCTGAAGTTAGCGGAGATGACGCTGACTATGAGGACGGCGCTGATGATTCCCTTCTTTCCAATGGTAAAAGCAAGGCTGTCAAGACCAACAAGGCACCCACCAAACACAAGAGCTCCACCTCCATCTCCAAGTTTCCATCAACCAAGGCTCCCAAGATTCCACGACTCTCTCAGGGCACAAAGGTGAAGAAACTGCCCGCCGTTCCCAATGGCCCAATGTCCCCTGCATCTATGCCCCCATCGCGAAAGCAGTCTATCGCCTCTACAGGACAAGCTTCACTTGCTCCTGGTGAGGATGACCAGCCTGATCTCTCCACCAAGCCACGTTGCCAGCGATGCAGGAAGAGCAAGAAGGGTTGCGATCGTCAACGACCTTGCGGACGCTGCCGCGACGCCGGCTTATCCGCCGATCAATGCATTAGTGAGGATGAGGGCAACGGCCGCAAGGGTCGATACGGTCGCCACATGGGAGTGCCCATCAAGAAGGATGAGGTCCCCGCCGTTGCTCAGCCTGCACTATTACCTGCTGCACCCATCGCAGCGGCGAGCATGGCGGTCGATAAATCGAAGAAGCGAAAGCGGTAGGCGCCGAGGGTTTTTACTGGGTGGCCTTTGGTGGTGATCTGTAGTATATGCATCATGCACATGAAGCACACATTTTCACGTTTCTGCAGCAGTCATACACCACCTTGGTCAACGCAGCCGTCGGCAAACTCGCCATATGTGTCTTATCACTGAAGCACGAATGGCTTGTACAAGTTTTGCGAGGAGAAAAAAAAGTTGTTCAACAGCAGTTAACGTGCGCATTCATTATTTTCTTTGTTATCTCTTCTCTATTTCTTCTGGCTTGCAGGCGAGAGGGCGGCATGCATGATGATATTCAGGAGGATGTAATCACGACGGTCTGCTGGCCATTACACTCCTTATACGGCGTTTGGGAGAACAAATGTGGGAGTTGTCGAGTTTCTTTTTTATTTCGTTCCTTTCTTCTGATTCAACATGGCTTTGACTGGCTTTCGTTACAAATGAGGCCGGTTGCAAGCTGTCCTTGTGGACCAGAGTGTTGTGTTTCGAAGAGCAGCCGAGACTGCTCAACGAGGCGAGCGAACAAAAAAGTTGACTGTTGCGAAAGGGGGGAACGGGGCGCGTGGCTTGGAAAATCTCCCAAGGGATAGAAAGACGGACAGGAACGGTATATGGAAGGGTTATCGTGTGTGCTTGTGACAGCGCGCACAAAGCGAGATGGAAATGGAGGACCAAAAAAAGGAAGCCCGTCTGGATGCTACAGAAATTGTCCACCAGCCGCGCAAAAGGACGGACCAGGGTGGCAGCGGGTGAATTGTTTCTGTTTTTTTCTTCTATTTCTTGTGCGCCTTTTCTATAACCTGTTGTAGTTCGTATTTTATCCAACATAGTCGATGTTGAACTAGTTGAGCGTTGTGCGTGATTCTCGAACTGCGGCGCAAAAGGGGTGTATACTAGCTGTCGCAATGCGCCCGCGACATGGGATCTTGAAAGTCAGGAAATAGACATTGTACTTTTATGCGACCGCTTTGCCCATATTTTGAAGCTATCTAAATATCGTTGTTGTTGATTTTGAGAATAACTGGTGTCGCGGATGAGGGCATTTTGCGACAAGCGAAGCGCAAATCCGACCCTCGGAGTCGTTTACCGAACATAATAACCCCCCGATCGCCCGATGTACTGCACCACTCAACGCATTCGCATATCAATTACCACTTTATTCCACTTTTCCCTCTTTGTCATTTCTTCTCGAAATACTCTATTTTCTAACGGTTTTTTCTTTCTCCTACAGACGTTGTGGTCTAACCTACACCCCTACCGCACATCCACCAACAACCCGGACTAGCGTGCCGTTCCCGCTCCACCTTTTGCCGATGTGGGAGCGATCTAGTCTCTTATTGGATGGAGAGCGCATATAGTGGGATTTCACACACGTCGGGCTTTTTACGTCATCTTTACCGCCTTGTCTTGTTTACCCCTCCATCGCGAGTGCGGGGTAATTTTTGATTTTTTTTTGCTTTTGTGTTTTTTTTTGTTTTGCTGATAAACGGGATGGGTGACAGAAATAAGCAGACATAATACTAAGAAGGCGATGAGCGAGTTTTGTGTTTTGACATGTAAAGGCTTGAAATTAACAATTAGCACCGTTTTAAATTAATTGTGCTTCAACGTCGATCAGGCCCCTACGTTAGTCGAGTTTAATTCACCCCTCGCAGTCGTGTCTCCTTTGTATCGCAAGAGTTTGTCGCAGTAGCGCAAGCTTTATATCAAGCGTGCAAGAGCGTGCACGTTTAATTCTGGTTGTTTATCTCCCGTTGCCGGCCGCGGCCACCTGCGGCTGTTTATTGGCCCCACGCGTTCCGGTGCACGAACCGGCCATCGGAGCGTGAGCGGATCGGTGGGGACGGGTTCGTCGGCGGCCGGAGGGACTTACCCTGGAGATTAGTACTGACTTGACAGTTAGGCATATCAATTGGCATTCTTTGGCTCTCTTTCTTAGGCAATCGATGCGGATTAGCCATTTAGAGAGGAATTTTTTTCTTATTTATTCTTTTCTGGTGTGATGTTCACGACTTTCTCAGTGCAGTCATTATGTTGGACGTGAGTGCTTACCTTTGCTAATACATACATCACTTTTCCACAATCTTCGGGAATAACACACATTCGCCACACATTTTCCTGCTCTTTTTCTTTATCCTGCATCAAAGGGCGCGGTAGCAACGCACAAAAGTGCACTCATCATATCAATTAGCAAATAGTAACGTTTGAAATCCAAAGCAACTACTCCGACGACCCGATCCGGGGATTGTGGGGCGCGATATCGGCAAGCAATGTCTAGTACGCCCTACGGAAGAAAATCTCCTTGACTCAAATTATAGCAATAGTTACTCTAATCGGAATGAGAGTAGTTGTTTCGTTCAAGTGTATATAAGAGTCGGTCAGCCCATTGTTTGAGCTGTTGATGCTATACCCAGTATCAAATCCTACTACTACATGCTGGGCAGCAAAGCCTAGCATATAAATGGAACATACTTTAAAGCAATTACTTCACCGCATCTACAATGTTTGGCAAAGATGTAGAAAAGACGCCTGTTCGTAGGCCGTCATCAACTTGTCCCCCTGAAGAAAACCACCAAGATCCCAACATTCTCAATCTCACCATATCCAACACCAACGCCCCTCCGCCGCCGGTCTTTGACGCGGACAACTTCAATCCCCCAGACGGAGGCTTCAAAGCTTGGTCTCAGGTCTTTGCAGGCGCACTCATCAACTGCATGGCCTGGGGCTATCCCGCCACGTTTGGTGTCTATCAGCTTCACTATGAAGAGACTCTTGGCCTGCCCTCGTCACAAATCTCTTGGATCGGTTCTTGTCAGACTTTCCTAACGCTTGCCTTTTGCGGACCAGCTGGTCGTCTTGCTGATGCTGGGTATACCAGAGAGTGCGTTGCTGTCGGAAGCTTTCTGGCTGTGTTTGGGACCTTCATGACTAGCTTGTGTGACACATATTGGCAGATATTCCTCGCCCAAGGTGTCTGTACCGGCATTGGCCTCGCTCTCTTCTTCATGCCTGCTGTGTCCGTCATTAGCTCTTATTTCAAGACCAAAAAGGCCTTTGCTCTCGCATTGGCTGCCATGGGTTCTGGCATGGGAGCTATTATCTTCCCTGCCACTTTGCAGTATCTCATCCCTCAAGTTGGCTTCCCATGGGCTGTCCGATGTGCTGCTTTCGTCGCCCTTGTGATGATTGCTGCCGCAAATATCATACTGAAGCCATATCTTCCACCACGAAAGTCCGGACCTCTGATAGAATGGGAAGCTTTCAGAGAACTTCCATATCTCTTCTTCGCCATGGGTGCTTTTCTGAATCTTTATGCACTGTACTTTGGCTTCTTTTATGTAAGCCATACCCTTGATTTCTTAGCCAGCCGTAATTGTATTCTTATCGCTAATCTGGTGTCATAGATAAATGTTTATGCGCGCAATGTTATTGGTTTCTCATCTGTTGAAGCCGTCAGTCTCTTGCTCATCCTCAACGCCATGAGTATCCCTGCGCGACCCATTATGGGGTACCTTGCAGATAATATTTTGGGTCCGATCAACACCTTCATCATAGGAGTGACTATGCTGAGTATCATGGTATACTGCTGGATTGGTGTCAGAACGGTCGCTGGGATGTATGTGTTTTGTGTTTTCTTTGGTTTTGCAAACGGAGCATGCCAGGGGACATTTGTAGGAGCAAATGCCAGCCTGACAAAAGATCCTCGCAAGATGGGCACTCGCTTTGGTATGATACAAACAATCTCTGCTTTTGCCAGTCTTGCTGGGCCCCCGACTGCTGGCGCCATCATCGATAAGTCTGGTGGGAAGTTTGTTTGGGCGCAAGTTTGGGGTGGGACTGTGTTTTTGTGTGCTGCCATTATGGTCACAGCATCTCGAATCGCTTCGACAGGATGGGTTCTCTGGAAAAAGAAATAAGGGGGAGATGAGAGTCGAGAATGCTTTAGAGACGGAGGACAGTCCTGAGGATCACGGTCGGGATACAGAGTTATGCTGGCAAGGGTTGGACTGCGTGTAATTGCTAATGTATAAATTGAAGCTGATATATGCAACCCTTTTTTATATCCTCCGCAAGTGATGAAGAGCAGTGATGATTAGCCGGGCAATTTGACTGCCGTCCTGCCATACAAAGTCATGTTCGCCCCTGAACTGTTTATTGACTTCGACCTTGAGCCCCTGCTTGGACAAGAGACTCGCCATAGTGTCAATCTCTGGCTCATCAATCAGAGTATCCTCGGGCGACCAAGCAAGCATGACCAACTTGCCATTAGCCCATACGTCTTTGAAGCTCGAGGCAAATCGAGCAGGTGACGCCTTTTCCCAGTTAGACTTGTCCTCACCAAATGCGGCCTGGATAAAGCCAGCATACTGGCCGTCGTGCCTGTCATTGAGACCAACCAGGTCGACGATACTTGATACTCCGATTATGGCAGTGGGTAAAGGCCCCTTGGGATGAGAAGCGAAGACATGATCGCCCATCAGGAGTTGGAATGCAAGGGTTGCACCGGCCGAGTGACCGACCAAGATGTAGTCTGATAACTCATACTTGCTTTGTACAAAGTTCAGCGCCGACCAAACATCTTGGATATGATCTGGATGCTTGGCACTAGCAGATTCCTGGGGAAAGTCTGGATGAGGTGATAGGCGGTAGTCGATACTGATAAAACCGGCAATATCCAAAAGAGCAACAGCCCCTGAGATGACGACGCGCTTGATAGTCTCGGTGAAGTCGTTTTCGTCGTTTCGAGGATCACGCCAAGCGCCTCCATGAATGAAGCTATTTAGGTGCTGTTAGCTAGGTAGAACGAGTCAGGGAAGAAATTATTGGCAAGTTCCTACACAACCCAATAGCCTGACTTCTGGTCTGGACGGTCGGAGAAGCGCCAGATACCTAGTTTCTGACGACTATGATCGCCGTATTGATGAGACGTGTAAGTGAGTCCCAGGGAGGGGTCTTCGGCAAGGTCGGCCATGTTGGAGGTTTGGTGCGGAACTATCGACGCTATGGCCTGGTGTAGGTTTGACGACAGGGGTTATACGGGAAGAATGAGCGTGATCCAAGGAAGAATTTAGCCTTGAAATTGCGACAATCTTAGGATCACAGCGACGGCTCACTTTTGGTGATATTGCTGGTATTGTGTAAGGTAGATATTCGTAAATAGATGCTTCCTTTGAGTTGGGAGCGAAAGCGAAGTCGGAGGCTGAGTCTAGAAGAGGGGTCCGGCTTCTACCCGTATTTTCGCCAATCAGACCCACTTTCCAAGTTCTCGGGTCTGGCAGTTGATGGAGAGTATAATCCGGCAATTGGCAAGTGCATTGCTTGTTATACAGACGAGACGGGGAAAGAGCCTCTCTATTGGAAACAGGCATGGACGGAATCACGGATGAACACCTTCCGTCTTTCCGTCCTTCCGTCTTATCAACTTTGTACAACAGTACGGATATGTCATCTTCACCTATCAACCAACAGACCCTTTCCAATGAATCATCATCTTCTCAACAAGTGAAAGTCGGGAGAACATATACCGAGCTAAACCAGGTTGATACGCCGTCAAGATACCATTGTTCGAGGTCGGCGTTTTTAGAGAGCTGGTGCACGACTCGCAACTATCGCTCGAATTTAGGACTTACCAAGCATCCCTCGAAGTTACACAAAGCCATCAAAGGCACGCGGGGCATTACTTTGGATTACACAACAGGGGTTGCACCTATATCTGTATGGGGAAATTGGCCATTTCACAATATCACCAACTGGAATGGACAAGCATTGTTACACAGAATTACTCCCGAATCACTACTTGCACTCTCACCATACCAATGCTCGCGTGTCGTTAACACACGACCAAGAGATTCGCAACAGGATGATGCAAGCAAGGCGATCAACTCACAAGGGTTACTCCCCAAAAGAGGAGGCTCCATTTCATCCCACTTTTGACCGCGACCTTTAAACCAGCATCATTTATCAGCAGAGAAAGGTACTTTGCCGTTGTTGTTGGTTCCGAGAAGCGTTGCGGCTGATGCGCTTGTGATCAAGCGTAAACCCAAAAGAAATTGAGAACAAGATATTATGCCCGCAACGAGCACAACAGGCGGACAGCAAGGTTTGGGCTGACGGAGTATTTTCCAACAACGGTATCAATCGCTTGATGCTCCAAAGGTAACAAAGCCAGGTCCTCCTGGAGTTGATACGAGACAATGGGGACTGATCGACAGTGTGTCTGACCACATCTTCGGGATCGCACTATCGTCCCCTGAATAAATTGTATTGTCCGAAAATGCACGGGGATGGCTTGATGATCTACCTTTCAGACTCTGGTCCTGGATGAAAACTAGATCAGCTAACTCAGCCAGTACAAAACATTGGTCCTGGGGTATTGGCAGATTGTCCGTTCTCATACGTTCTAATTGTCTATCATTAGACATGAAACTTATCAAGTTCTACTACGTAGTAAGAACGTAAGTGTTCTCAGCCCCGAAGTTCGGCGTTTTACTAAGGAAAGGCAGTAGTCAGTGGCTTGGAAAATGCGACCACAAAAGGATCTTGGTTCTAAACAATCGTTTGTTCTTGGCTTGACAAACCCATCACGACCCGTCTTTGTTGCATCGCAAATGCTTGTCTCCACGGACTGACGCCATCGCTTTTGACAAACGGCCCGGCCAAACTGTGCCTCACCCTCGCCGACGGACGGGACGTGCCATAACTACTACCCAAGTTACCTACAAGATTGACAGATCCACCCATCCAGATGGAATCACCGAACACGGTAGCTGGTGAGTCGCGGAAGCATCTTTGCTTCCCGCTAGCCGCACAATCAGATTAGAAGCATGCCTCAAAAGGTCTTGGAGGTAGCAAGGTACAATGCACGATGCACGCCAGGGTACCTCAATGACACCAACTCCAATGACACTACTGGTACCTTGCATTCAGCGTATCACACCCATGTGCCATGAACAGCAGCCTCAAAATGACCCCCGTTACGGGCTGTGATGTGAAGACCCTAGCCTGCATTTGCTATTGTCGGTTGGGTGTAATACGTATACCAGTCGGGTGATTTCTCTTGTAAATCTAAGATATATCCCGGTCAACTCCCAGCGCACTCCCACCAGATATCCCCATGTCCCTCATTTTGATCTCTCTTGACTTCTTGCTCACTTTCTTTATTACTTCTTGACCTTCAAATGCTGGGCCATGTTAGAACCTGAGAGCTTCTTATGACGCTGGAGCGCCATGGCTGCTGATAAGCATATCGATCTCAAGGAAGAGAATGGGGCTGCTTTGGTTGCAACTGCGACCACTCTCTTAGTCCTGAGCTGGTTCTCTGTTGGATTGCGCACTTACACCAGAGTCTTTTTGATCAAACATCAGCAACTCGACGACTGGCTTATGCTTGTTGCTCAGGTAAGGCCTTCGAAGTTTATCAGATATATTTGGTTGAATGACACTCACCAAGCAATAGATTATCTTCACAATGTCATGCGCCTTCATCCTAGAAGGAGTTCAGCGAGGGATAGGGAAACACAATGATTCTGTTAAACCAGATGAGGTTAAAGTCCGGGCTCTCATGGTAATTGAACATATTGAACTCCTCATAGATGCTTGTATGAGAGCTGATACCATTTCAGTGGCAAGCTTTGGCGACTGCAACATACATCCTGGATATGATGTTCATCAAACTCAGTATTGGCATCTTTCTACTACGACTCTCTGTCAAACGTGTTTACACATGGGTCATTCGGGTCAGCTTAGCTATCATCAGCATCTGGAGTCTTGTCCTCTTTTTTTGGAACATATTTCAGTGCAATCCGGTCGAGATGCAATGGGACTTTCGAATCAAGCACGGTCACTGCGTATCTGTAGATCAGATCGTTTCGGCCGCTTACGCTATAAGTGTCATGACGGTTCTGTCCGACTGGCTATATGTGAGTGAAGGTCTAGCTAGCTCCATGCAAAGTGCTGACTATTCATTCAGGCTCTTCTGCCTATTCCAATGCTATGGTCAGTCAAGATGACCAAGCAGGCCAAGCTGACCGTCATTATTATTCTGGGTCTTGGAATATTGTAAGTCAGCTTTTGTCTCTTGATATTATCTCTAACATGTCATCAAGCGCCAGTGTCGCAACCCTTGTCCGCCTTCGGTTCCTCGCCGACCTCACTGACACTAACGATATTCTTTGTTAGTTACACCGAACTGTGCTGCATACTGCTGGCTGACTTTTATCACAAGATGCTGGTACAAATGCTATGGTCTGGACGTTAATAGAACCTGGCGTCGCCATTATCGCATCCAGTCTAGCTACTATCCGACCGCTCCTACGCGCGATGAAGATCAGGGGATTCGAGTCAACCGAGAACACTTCTGGTACAGGCTACTCTGCTGCTGTGCGATCAAACAGAAAACGCTTCAAGTCTGGGGTCATGCCAGGCTTCGGCCGCAATGACGTCTCGCTGACCGATATCGAGCCTAAACGCGACACCAACACCCGATCAAATCCGAACAACACTGATATCCTAGCTCCTCAACGGCTATCCAACGGCCCTCTCTCACCGGACCAACAGAGTGTTGTCAAGAGTGAGATCTTGATTATACAAAGCAACAGATCTGCGCCTCAAACGCCTTTGGAGAGTCACATAGATCACTCACGCTCAAACTCCTCCTTTGACCAGATTCATGACCTCGAAGCACAAAGCCAAGATCTCGAACGACACGATGTTGGCAGAGGCACAAGATGACTGGACTTGATATGAAACCTCATTCGAGATGGCGAAACCAGCTACGCGATCATTTTCTCTTTCTCTTCGGGCGTCTTACTAGGAAATTTCTCTACATAGTGGAAACTAAAGGCGGATAAAGGCGTTGGGAAAAGGCTGAGCATGGTGCATATGGGAATACAAAATCATTATATCCGGTTTTATCTGTATGGTTTGATCTCTCTCAAAAGAAGGGCTGAATACAAAAACCCGCAAAAGCAGGGACTGAGAAACATGGCGCATTTGACAATACTTGTAGACTTTCCAATAGTTAATGTATTCAAGTTAATCCAGCGGTCCTGAACAACCGTTTTGAGCTTAGCAATCGCGTATATAGTTTAAGGCTCCGTTTGAGCCACTTCCCTAGTCCTTGTCTGTATCAGCCATTGTTTGAGATATCGCCGATCGGCTTCACGATTACCGAGTGCACCCTTCGATAAAACGGGACAGTATGTAATGGAATACCTGGTGATGTAGTCTGGGTATCTTTTATGCGGCTGAATTGCTCCTTGCTAGGCCACTAGCTGAGGCATATCCGTCTAGTTGGTTGCATGATGGTGAGGGTTCATGCGCTAACTTGATGATTCCGTACACGTTGGTCATGGCAATACTCGGCATTACTTTATCCTGAGATCCTCAGACGAGACCTCCCACTCCTCCTCCTCATCCCACTTTGGCGCGAGGACAAAGCGACCCATGATCTTGCCCATGCCGATACTCTCACCTCCGACAACGCCCGGCCGTGGCTTCTCGTCATTTTCCTCGATGATGACGGCCGTCGTCAAAAAGTTCATGCCGGCGGCGGGACTCAGCTCTAGCGTGCTGCCGCCCCAGTCCATCTCTACACGGCCCGACTTGCGCACCTTGAGCTGGCCGACCATGCCGCCTGAAGATAGCAGGCTTGACATGAAGCCGGCTTTTTGCTCTGGGTCTTCGAAGCCGGGGATGTTGAAGCCTGAGGCGTTGGGCTCTTGGGTGAGGTCGACGGGGTCCGCGTCGGCGGCAGCTGGTGTTGATTCGAGAATGTTGTCATCGCCCTCGCCAGGCTCGGGCTTGACCTTGTTGACGGGTTTCGGCTGGGCGACTGGCTTAAGGGGAGGTAGCACGGGAGGGAACTGGAATAGATACATGCGGCCGTCCTTGTTGCTGGGGGCTTCGGTCTTGCCCTCTTCACCCTCTGCGATCTCGACGGCGCCAAGTTCGTTGGCAAGAATCTCCAAATCTGCTTGAATCATCTGCTCTTCCGAGTCTTGGTTTGGTTTCCTGGCCTGAGGCGCTGGTGTCTCGGCTGGCTGCTTGCCCTTCTCTTCTTCATCTGGCTTCGTCTCAATATCCAAGTCCATTGAATCGTCGAGTCCGGGCTCCTTCTTGATGACCGGCGGCTTTGAGTCGTTGTCCCAGATACCACCTTCTTCTGTGTTTTCATCTATTGATTGCGGCTCGCCTGCATCGCCGTCTACCCACAAGCTCTCCTCCTCCTTGCCTGCAGTAGGCAGAGGAGGAGGAGCCTGAGCGTTTTCGGCAGCCTCTAGCTCAGCTGTGGTAGCCACAATAACACCCTCGTCCTTGTGCTCTCGTCGATATATACCAATTGGGAGCACGCTGACAGCTCGGGAGTTGAGCGCCTCCATCATGGCCTCGTCTTCGCTGTCAAGATCCTCGTCGGGTGTATGAACGTGGAGCTTATCCGCGTTAATTCGAGCCTCGCGGTATCGTGAAGCCTGAGCAAAGCCAGGTTTGGAGTCCGACTTGAAGCCCTTTCCGAAGCCACCACTACCTCCTCCAAAACCACCACCGCCGCCGCCAAACCAGCCGCCACCTCCTCGTCCGCCAGAGCCTACAGTTGTCAGTATCTTGCCGTTTGCTTAAGTTACCCCCGATCGTTAGCCTTACCTGCTGCGCCGGAAGAGAAAGGCCCGCTGGCTCCAGAGATTACTCGACCAAAGCCACCCCTGCCCATTGCATCCCCACGACTCCTCTTGCTCCTGAACCGTGAGCGCCCTCTCGCTTTGCGCTCATCTGCCGCCCTCTCGCTAGCCTTTTGCTCCTCCTGCCGAGCCAGACTATCTCGTTCCGCCTCATCTCTACGGATGTTCTTGGGTCGAAACCGACCGGCACCGGGGCCTCTTGTCGCTCGGGTAGTAGCGCCCCCGCGAGCCGTTGTGCCTGGTATGGTCCGAGGAGCTGGAGTTGAGCTTCCTGAAGCAGCGCCGGTAGCTGCTGGAGTAGACGAGGGGCCTGCGCTGCTCTCGCCGCTTGCCCGTGTACCTGCGGCGGCAGCACCTCTCCGGGTGCCCCGGGCCGGTGCCCTTCCGCGATTCATAGCCTTTCGCTAAGAGCGTTCGTATAATAAGTTGGTATAAAGAATAGGCGGTGATTTTCGTCGTCGCAATTGTTGGTTGTTACTCATATGAAGCTTACAAAAATTTGGATTGAATCTCGAATGCCAAAGTTAGGTAGTGGGGGCGGAATGGTGGGGGACGAATTTCTGCCAACTTCACATGCTGACCGCCTACAGGATTGATTTACCTGTTATGGTTAAGTTCAGTGTGATATACTATATGGACTCCAAAAGAGAACTTATTGACGTGCAAGACATAGTAAACACAGTAAGCCAACACATACAGCTAGAAATTAATTGTGGGAGGTGTCTGAGTTTATTGTCTCGTATTCCCTAAAAATGCCTAATGTGTTCATCTAATCATCTATCATATCAAGACATGCCGACTCAGCCAACGTCAACGTCGACCAACCATCTCAACTGTTCCACCAAATGAAATTTACGAGAACTGAAATCATCAAATCTCACCCACGAGGTTATAGTAAGCTAGCCTTATTTAAGTCATAAAATAAAGCAAAACACCCTTGTTGCAGGGAAAAAGAGTAAGCACAGATGCAGCCGATCATAGGCGCAATGTAGTTCCTAATTCGGAAATGCGGCTGAGATTTGATTGGCCAGCACTTGATCTTAGCTTCAACCATGAGTTCAGGGACCTCGAGCAAACAAGATGCTCGGAAATGGAAATCGTTGTAAGAATTGATTTATATAAACCAGCCTTCCTTACCTAGATACTCTCCTGATGTTTTATCATACAACTAACTCTTTATATTTGTTCACATTCTCACTATATTTCAAACACTACGACAACGATCATCATCATGGGAGCTGCCGGATCCACATGTAGTAGCTCTGAGCCCGTTTGGACTGGAGCTGGCTTCGTTTCGGATACGGGCTGTAGTCGAACTTCAGGACGACCAGCTTCTTCCCATAGCTCTACAAGCTGGCACGGAAACATGAATCAAGACCAAGGCAACCCATACAACAACGGGCGAACGTATGGCCATCAAGGATACGGCCAAAGCCTTGCTCCGTCACGCCCTCCCCCATACTCGTCCAACCCATCGCTATATGGCCAACCTGAGTATGCACTTTACTCAGATAGCCTCCATTTGAATGGGTTCGGAACACACAACCTTCCTCCACGTCCTCATAGCTCTGGCCCCATACACAGACCACAACAACCTCAGCAAATACCCTCTCACAGTCTATTTGGTCTATTTATCCGAGAATTCATGGTCTTTCTCGACAAAAAGACCTTGACAATTAGCAAACACCCAGGTGACGTCGAGTTTCGAGCCGATCTGAGTTTCGGTTGTCATCACAAGCTGGAACTCTTCCGTACGGGCGGTATGAGCCAGGTATTCATTGCTGCTGCCAATGCGACAGGCTTCACTGAAAGTCGAATCAATGTGAGCTGGGCAGATGGGCGGTTCAGCGAAATGAAGGCCTCGGGAGGAGACTACATCAGGTTTGATGTAAACGGTGATGTTTTTGAATGGATCAGTGCCGAGTCGTACGAGACCAGCGGCATTCTAGGCAGAAATGCAGGGAGTGGCTTCAGGTTGATACGTCAGGGCGATGGGCGACACACTTTTGCTGTGTTCAGTCAGTCAGGGAAGTTTAATCACAAGCATTCGTCGGGATGGTTTTGTTTCGTGGGACTTGGAATGACGGGGCAGATGGGATCGGATTTTGCCAACGTAGCAGTTCTAGCCATGCTCAAGCTATTGCAGGTCAAAGCAGCGGCCAAGATGAACAGCGACTCAACAGCCACAACCGCTGCTGTGACTGTAGCAGTTATGTAGCAGCATAATTGAACAAGACTGTTTGTACGGAAGCCTCTTGTATTTGTCGTATGTAGTGTATGTGGTTTGACATGTAATGAGCCAGAAACGGCTGGTATCATATCGCAGTTGATCGATCGTCTAAGCGAAATCGACATTCTCGTGAAAAGGACTGAATGCACAGATAACCATAGTCTTTAGTTAGATGCAATAACGGTCTTGTCTCATCGAAGGCACATCAGCGCCTTGTCACCAAACTCCGAGGCGATGCTCCCTTCTTGGATGATCATTGATCCAATCCACTCTCTTCCAGCTTCTACCGTCTTGGCCCCGAATTTGACAACCACGCATCCGCGAACGTTGGCTGCAGACCACAATACACCACCTTCTTTCTCCCTTTTGAGTCTCTGCAACCTCCAACGTTCAAGATCAGATATGTTTGTGTTGTCCTGTGCCATGGCTTCTGGTGATCGGAAGTCCCTGGCCCCAATGCGAGGAAGGGCGGCGAACTCAGCTTGGAAGAACTCTCCCAGTGACTTTGTCTTGGACCCTCGCAGTATGAGTGTTCCAGATATAGCCATATGCTGCATCATTTCTGGCAATGTTCGACCAACGGACTTGCTGGCTTCTCGAGACAAGATAATTGAGTCTCGAACTAGAAGCCTGTCGACTTCAGTTTTCTGGGTGTTTTGTAACCATATTTCGTTGCGTCCTGTCCATTGTCTAAAACTCCAATTCTCCCCACGGGCCACGCGTCCTTGGGTGACCCAGTCTAAAAGACAGAGAGAAGCATGGCTTTTGAGTTTGAATATTTGCTTTTGAGCGTATACACTATCCTCGAACGGCTGGACAGGATCTGGGAGAAGGCACATAGCAGCATCATCATCCACAGTGACGTCCAAGTTCTGTGTTGTGATGACGTCTGTTGAGGGCGACTTGAAGATCTTTGTGTGACCTTGGGTAGCAATGCTGAGCTTCGCCTGCGGCTTGACGTGTACAGATAGGTTAACGCCGTCGCCAGCAACAAGTCCGCCTCCGTAGGATAGCAGAAAGACCAGAGTGCTCGGCTGGCTTGATGAAGGAGCTGGTGAGATCAACTTTAACGGATATTGGTAGGTCATTGTCTCCAGACCGCTGTCACCAGCGGGGAGGAGGCCGACGACGACGCGGCCATCACCGGGGGATGAGGAAGACGCAGGAAAGGGTGAGTCCATTTTCGAACCATGTTGTGATGAAGTTGAAAGAGTTAAGAAAGCCAGGAAGGAATCAAACAACTAAAGTACCTATCATTGGGTAAAGACTGTGAGAAACAGCGTCTCCATCTTGATGCAGGATCACTAGTCAAGTGCCGCTGTTACAGTTGAGTGACAAGGAAGGGATTCAAGGCCAGCTTCTTCTATTAGATAACAGAGAAGCAGCCGTTGGTCAGAAACTGGCGGATGCCCCACTTAAGCTGAATCAGGTCTGTCCGTGTGCTGCGTGTTTCCAAACGAAGGGGAGCTTCAGACGATCCTTCCGTCTAGTCTGCCCCTCCGATGTTCACCCGTAAGGTAGGAAGCCGGCACCACCCACCACCCACTTTCCAGAATAGCTTGCGCCGTCATCTCCATCTCCATTTCCATCTCCATCTGCCTATTACTCTTCTACCTCCTCCACGCGACTTTCGACGCGCCAAGTGGCCAACCATACCATTGTCGCCCTCGCATTGAGGGTCTTTTCGCCAAGAATTGATATTTCTAATGCCAATCTCGCGACCGCCTTTGACAGAAACCATGGATAACAACGCGAGCCCAACTCCCGACCCTGATGCTACAACGCGTCGCCGATCAGGACGCGTCGTGCGAGCACCAGCTAAATTCACACCTGAACCTGCGACTCAATCCACAACCTCGAAGCGCAAACGAGACGACCAGGACGAAGACGAAGAGGATGTTGAGAACGAAGCGCCTGATTCTGATCAGGAGATGAGCGATGAGCCTGACAACGAAAGCGACGAGGATCATCCCGCACCGCGCTCTCGGAAGAAGGCGTCGCAAACAAGTCGCGCAAAAAAACCTTCTTCTAAAAAGCCAAAGACAAATGGAGCGCAACCTTTGCGACCTGCGCGAACTACTCACGCCGCCAAAAGCCTCCCAAGTAGACCCAAGAAGACGGTCCGCATTGAAGATGCGGCTGAGAAAGGAATTGGGCTTTATGGTAGGCGCATTTCCGTTTTTACGCGCTTTTGACTTGAATCACTGACGCGTGCTAGCTGATCTGTTCGGGACTGGTGATTCTACCACGACAGTGGCTGAAGAATGGTTGAGAAAATACCAGGAAGACGAATCGGCAGCCCTTACTGATCTGGTGAATTGCATTTTGCAATCCGCCGGTTGCGATCAACTGATCACAGAAGATGACGTTCGAGATCCAGAAAACATCACTGGGAGACTGGCAGATCTCCAGAGCGTGTACCAAGAGGTAGTGCCTAATCGTGTCTGTTGGAATAACCAAGGCTCACAACATTATAGCAACAAATCACCGACTATCCTCTCATTTCCAGAACCAAGCAAACACGATCCTTCCGAGACATACTCATCAGCTTCTTCCAACAACTCATCTCGGCCATGCATGAGAGCAACCTCATGTACAGGGACGAAACCCTCATCGACAACCTACACGCTTGGTTGGCCAGCATGTCTTCATCATCCCTCCGACCTTTCCGTCATACCGCGACCACTATCTCCTTGTCAGTCCAGACTGGATTAGTCATGGTTGCCAATACACTTGATGACAGACTCGGCCGCGCAGGAAAGAATGCCAAGGCCAAATCTACTGCTGGATCACAACGTGAAACAGAAAAGAACAATAGCAACCGCAAAATCTGCAGTGAGGCAATACAGTCCTTTTTCGATACTGTTTTTGTTCACCGTTACCGCGATGTCGACCCTAGAATTAGGACCGAGTGTGTGGAGGCTCTCGGAAACTGGATCATATCCTTACCAACAACTTTCCTTGAGCCTGGCTACCTGCGTTATCTCGGTTGGATGCTGTCCGATACGAACGCACCCACTCGGCATGAGGTTCTAAAGCAGCTCACCAAAGTGTTGAAAAGAGACGCAACCCAACTTGGCCACTTTATTGATCGATTCCGTCCGCGTCTAGTTGAGATGGCCTGCAAAGACTCTGATATACCTGTTCGCGTAGCAGCAATTGGTGTCATTGACGTTCTTCGCGATCAAGATATGCTTGATGCTGAAGAGATTGATGCCATCGGTAAGCTCATCTTTGACAATGAGCTCAGAATCCGAAAGGCAGTTGTTGGCTTCTTCGTAGCTTGCACTAAGGGAGCTATTACGGAGAAGGTGAATGAGCTCGGCGCTTCAGATGTAAGGGAAGAGATCCCTGACGCGGATGATGATCCGCCTCTCGACGAGCCTCGCTCAGACTGGGTTGATTTGAAGTGCCTCGCCGAAACCCTTGCCATCTACGACGGCCAGATTGAGGATGAGAACCAGAGTGGACAAGTCTTGGGACTGGATATTGCTGTTGATCTCTTGGAATCAGTTGTTCCAGACACCAGAATTTCTTTGGCGTCACAGGTCCTTTATGAGCGGGTCAACGAGATCAAGCGATGGACTGTCTTGGCACAGTATCTTCTGTTTGATCATACTACCAGTTCCAAAGCAAGATCTAAAAGCAACAACACAGTGGTGGCTTTCAAGAAGGCTGTTGCTCCCACCTCTGCCGAAGAGTTAATTCTTTTGGATGTCTTGAGCTCGGCAGTGAAGTCGAGCTTAGCGCACTCAAGTGAACATGACAGGGCAAAGAAAAAGCAGCATTCATCTAAGGACAAAGATGAAGATGTAAGCCTAACTCCCGAGGAAACTGCGGCTGAGCTGGTCACTGTCATTCCTGAGCTCCTCAGCAAATTTGGCGCAGAGCCAGGCACAGCAGCAGTTGTTCTCCGCCTGGCACACTTCCTCGATCTCGAAGTCTTCCGACAAATACGACAAAACACAAACAAATACGAGAAACTACTCGACGAGATCATCACGCAGTTTAACAGACATGACGATAAGAGAGTCTTGTCCGAAGCGACTACAGCACTTCTGCATTCAAGACAGTATGAAGAACTGGAGGAACTCATAGACACCAAGCTCTCCAACTTGTGGGAGAATTGCGTTACATCCCTGCACAATTTTGACAAGACCTGTGAGCTTTCGTCGAGAGGCAACCTAGCAGAATCGCCCCTCAAGGAGTTGTCGACGGTCCTGCTTAAGATTAGCAAGCTGGCGAGTATTTCAGATTGCATTGACGTCCTGGAAGCCGAGGGGAACTCTAATGAATCAACGGGGACACCTGTGATCCAGATTCTAGCAAATATCGTTCACCGGGGCAGATATGAACCTTTGGACGATCAGGATGTCGATGAGCTTGAGGATGAGGTTGTCTCGTATGCCATCAAGGCCTGCCTGTTCTACTTTATGTGGAAGACACGGGCATACTCCAATCTTCTCTCAACAAGCGGTAGCATCCCTGACGCCGAACTTGATCGCCTATCTGTACTACGCCAAACTTTCCGCAGGCATCTCATCGAGACTCTTTCGTCTCGCGTCGCTATCGACCAGCTGCGCTTATTCGCTACCGGCAGCCTCTGCGATCTTCACCTCACCTTTGCGACATTGCGACCAATGATTGAGGGACTTCGTCCGTCATCAAGCTCTGGATCACAAGCCACAGAAGGCGAGAAATACAAGACTCTGGTTCAAGAAATTGAATCTGGTCTCGTTCCCGAGCTGCTTGCCATCTTTGACGGAGCCGAGCGACAGTATGCTAAGAAGGCAAAGAAGGACAAGTCGCTAAACGAACCAGCTGAGGACGAGGACCCCATGGCTGATGATGAGGATGAAGACGATGAGGATGAAGATGAGAGTCTTTCTGAGGAAGAGCGTTTCGCCGCCGAACTCAAGGCTGAAAAGGCTCTCTGTGAACTCACAGCGAAATACGTCCTAGTCATTACAGCTCGCCTTTTAGACAACAAGGGCTCCCACGCAGGCAAAGTGCGGCGGCGTCTACTTCGCAACCAGAACAAACTCGGCCACAACTTCAAAGAGGTCGTCACATACTTGGATGAGGAGAAGCTGGCTGAGCGCACAAGGAAGAAGGCCACCACTGCACACCCCTCGGCTGCCGCCAAGCCCCAAAAGGCACAGCTCAGCGAAGCCATCGTCGTCGCCGAGGATGAAGACGACGACGACATCTTTGACGACACACCACCTCCTGAGGAGGGCTCACGAGAGGACCTTCGACGGAAGGGTCTTCTGGAGGAGGATCCGATCGAGGACGATGACGAAAACGAAGACGAAGAAGCGGAACGACCAGCTCACGAATCAGATGATGAAGTTCTTGGGGATTAAAACAAAAAATACCGAAGCGAGGCTGACCTCGTATATGTACATGGTGGACGCATGGTATTTCGTTGCTTGGCGGGAATGATCTCTGGTTTCTTTTCTCATTTTCAGGGATACTACCGGTTGTAGTTCCAAAGTTTCGGCCCATTCTCCTCTTTTTTCGCTTTCTGTGTATGTAGTCGTTGCTTTGGACCTATACGTCGGAGTCTGGGTATGCGGCGGAAGCCTGAGTTTGAGGCGTCCAAAGACTGCGTGTGAATATCAACATTGCATTTATCAAATCAATTGCGCCTATGTCCTGTCACATTTTGTCCCTGAATTATTTGTACATGAGCGCTCCAAGATATAAACTCCGTGTTGACCCCTGTGCCTTGAATAATGTTAACATTTGTTGAACATTTTCCTACCAGTTTTTTCAGTCCGAACAAGTTTTGTTTTACACATGCTAGCCTGCAATCATCGTACCAAAGAGACGAAACATTCTCTGCCACCGTTTCCCATCTCCTGCGTTCGCCTTTGAAGGGTCTGATTCGGAAACTTTGATGCCGTATTGTTGTATACAGCATGAAAACGGTCGGTTTGTTAGTTGTGCTTTATCTGATGCCGCGGCGTTGGGGCGTTGCTGATCTTCGTCATCACTATCACAAGGGGGTTGTCCCTTTCTCGCTGCTTCTTGGGCGGCTTGCTTCATTTCTTCTAGGTTTCCCCACAGGTAGAACATCTTTTCGCGAAGAGCCGTCAAGGTTTCTTGATCTTGCCTCAAGTTGGCCGCGTCAAGATTCACGAGGCACTGGGCAGTATGGTTATCCACTGCTACCCATAGTCTCTTCTTCTCCTTCTGATCAGAGACGGCGGCGTCCTCTAGTTCCAAGAAGAAACGCCATTCCCAGTTGCACGTCTTGGCAAAAGTTTCTAGTGTTGTTTGACTTGGCTGGCTGTCTTGATCATCAAAGTCGATGCTTGACGGAGGGTCCTCGCCATCATCGGAAATGCAATCGTATTCTGATGTTTTTACGGGGCGTGAAAAGTCCACGAGATTCGATGGCGAGAAGTTGACAACTCGAGCTTGGATGCGGTGGTTGAGGTTGACAAAAGGCAGTGGCAGCTTCACAACTTCTCCATTGATGGTTGTTTCGTGTTGCACAAAGTTGGTTATCTCAGCAATCGAATTGGGAGACTTGTCTTGGTTTTCGCATTTTACTATGATAATTATTAGCGATTACCATGGCGAACCTTATGTGCAGATTGAGCATACCTTGCTTATTCAAATTCACCACATGAATTGTGTCTTGCTCTTCTTGTTCGCTGGCTCGACCCTGGGCTCGTTTTCCTTCGCGCTTTTGTTTACGTCTGGCCTTGGAGTTTTGATTCTTTGTTCCAGAGGTAGAGGTCAGATCGGCCTTGCGCTTTTGTCCTGCTTTGCTAGCTTCAGTTATTTCTTTGAGCTGGCCTTTTTTCAGACGCTCATAGTCTCGTTTTCGTCGTAGTGCGTCTTTTACACGCGAATCAACATCCTCGGGATCGCCTCCAGCCTCCAACGGCTGAATACCAATCTTCGGTCCGAGAGCACCGCGATCTTCTCTCAGAAATCCTTCCAGATTGGAACCATTATGGCCCAGCTTGATTTGTACGTTCCGCATCAACACCCACGTAGAGGATGCCACCTTGTTTTCGCGAATTGCGGTTGCATGAGGTTCCCAGCAAGTGACTTGTATGCACCTCTTGCCATACGGCCCTCCCCAGTCGGATGTCGAAGCAGGTATGGTGAACTTGTCGGTGTAGCCGTATGGATCACCGTCTCGACCCAATGTTTCAGTGCTGAGCCTGAAAGGATAGAAAGATGAATTCTCGGTATAATCGGTAACCCATAAAGTAAATTTGTCACCCGCGTCGTGCGGTGGCCGAATCACTTGGGCTACGATGTCACAAAATTGCCCTTCCTTAACGTCTCCCAGAAGGCGGAACTTCTCCCTGACGTTGGCCGAGACGAGTACCATGTTCTCAAACTCTTCTTGATTAGGTAGTCGATCTCTGTTGATAGTATGATACATGTGAGAAACGAAAGCATTTGCTTTGGCGTCTGGGCGTGTGTCCTTGAGATTGCCCGCGGGGCGAAGAGCACATGAGGCTTCGCCAGGAGGTTTGGGGATTTTGGAAGCTTCATATATTGAGATTGAGGTTGCCCTATTTGTCAGTAGTGAATACAGATCAGATCCGAACTGTTGGACCTTTTAGGACAGTCAGTGTGACTCTTCGACTGTGCGTGAGACCTGACCAAGACTCACCTTGACTGAGCGAATGAGCATAACATCGCCGCAGCCTGCTGTTGGTATCTGGTTTTTAGGACGGAAAACATTAAGGGGAACTGAGTCATCTTCCTCAATGGAAGAGTCGTAAAGCCGGATTTGGCATTTCCAGTCTGGGTGTGTTAGTGAAGAAGGCGGGCCATTGAAGTCTCTCCTCACCTTTGCCTCTTGTTGAAATAGGCGCACGATAATCAACAACAAGACCGACTACATTGACGAGAGAATGAGGCTGGACTTTACCGTCCAGGATGTCACGGATTTGGAAATAGCCTGGAAGTGCCGATGGCGCTGACATTGGAGCTGGAGCTGGGATGAAAGACCTGCAACGCAAGCCCCGCGTCACATGTCAATTGGTCAAAGAGACTAATTCTTAACGAGTTGTCGGTTTACGCGATCGTGTTAAGTGGCCAAGTAGTTTGAATGTGACGTCGTGTACGGAGTAGGTAAAGAAACGAATGGTCTGTGACGCGATTTGATAGAGTATGTCTATACGCGTTAAGAGGCCTGCCCCTCCATGCTGCATCGCGACTGCACGTGACCTCGCATGTGATCAATTCATCTGAGGCGTAGTGGCGAACGCTTCCATGTGAAAATGTGAGTTTTTTGGGTTTAGCAGGAAAGAGTCAGTTTATTGATCCGTGAGACAAGTTGAGTCATGGCTGAGGAAAAATTAGTCTTTGCCCATTAATATAATTGTTACAGAGGTACTCGAGACACTATTATGCATGTATCTTCGCTTCTGAATGAACATGCTCGTCGATGCTTTGTTTACCTTCTCTACAAGTGGATAGAAAAAAATAAGGACCCTTACTTGACATCCACAAGACCCGTTCGCCATTCAAGGGCGACCTTCTACTGATTTCAAGCGACGGCAGACAGCTAAAGTTACTTAAATTCAATTGATGCCTGAGGCTGAAATCACTTGACTGGGGCCCTTATTTTAGCACAGGCGGTAGCGGCTTCTTTTTAGGCTTAGCAGACAATCACTGCCTCCCAAAGAAAGACTCGCCTGCTGGGTCAATCAATTTCAACGCCCTCCTAGTCCCCGGCCGACGAGACCAGCCCAAGACTTTGTCTTCTCCATCTTGCATCAACAACAAATCTTTCTCCTTTTTTCCTCTTCTTCACCCTTTTCTCTTTCCTCAAGATTTCCATCTCCACTGCCAGAGTCAGCTTTGCTCCTAGCCGCTGATCTCTTCTCTTGTTCATCATCCTTTTTACCTCCTCTCGTGCTCTCCCCCCGCACCAATAATTTACTGCTGTTCACCTACCAACGCCCTCTCGGATCAAAACAACAGCAGTCAGTCACCATGGCTGAGCGATACATCCCCGAGCATCGCCGTACTCAGTTCAAGGCCAAGAACACCTTCAAGCCTGAGGAGCTCCGTCGCCGTCGTGAGGAGCAGCAAGTCGAGATTCGAAAGGCCAAGCGTGAGGAGAACTTGGCCAAGCGACGAGGTATTGGAACCGGTGAGAACCGTCCTGGCGCCTCCCTTGGTGCCGCCCCCGATAGCGACGATGAGTCCGCTCCTACCGAGTCTCAGGTATGTGCTTCTGATTTCCTTGGCTCTTGTGTCATCTTCAAAGTCGCTGGTTTTGCTATTTGCGCAAATCTTGTCGCCTTCGTTTCGCCCCGTCCCTCCCGTCTGTGATGTGGGGGAAAATACCTACATCTCATAACCCCACATTCTGGTCGGCAGACCTGAGCAAAGGGCGGATACATCGTAATGATATTCAAGTCCCGCTCTACGGTTCTGCCGTCTCCGGAACACTTTCGTTTCGCACAGCTCTGCATGTCTTTCGATAACCCTTGCTAACCCCTCCATTAGCTGAACGAGGATCTTCCTCAGATGGTGCAAGGCGTCTTCTCGGACCAGATCGATTCGCAGATTCAAGCCACTACCAAGTTCCGAAAACTCCTTTCCAAGGAGCGTAACCCCCCGATCGAGGAGGTCATCAAGACCGGTGTCGTTAGCCGTTTCGTCGAGTTTTTGCGATCCCCCCACACCCTGGTTCAGTTCGAGGCTGCTTGGGCTCTGACCAACATCGCCTCCGGTTCCGCTACTCAGACCCAAGTCGTCATCGAGGCTGGCGCTGTCCCTATCTTCGTTGAGCTTCTGGGCAGCCCCGAGCCCGACGTGCGGGAACAGGCTGTCTGGGCTCTCGGCAACATTGCTGGTGACAGCCCTCACTGCCGTGACTATGTCCTCAGCTGTGGCGCCCTCAAGCCTCTCCTTAACCTCCTTGGCGACAGCCGCAAGCTGAGCATGCTCCGCAATGCTACCTGGACTCTTAGCAACTTTTGCCGTGGCAAGACTCCTCAGCCCGACTGGACTACTGTAAGTTGACCGGCATCAGGCGATATGAATGCAAGCTGACTCCTCATTAGATTGCTCCTGCCCTTCCTGTCCTCTCCAAGTTAGTTTACTCTCTTGACGATGAAGTCCTGATTGATGCCTGCTGGGCTATCTCTTACCTCTCCGATGGATCCAACGACAAGATCCAGGCTGTTATCGAGGCTGGCATCCCCCGCCGACTTGTGGAGCTCCTCATGCACGCTTCTACCTCTGTCCAGACCCCCGCCCTGCGTTCCGTCGGCAACATCGTCACCGGTGACGACGTCCAGACCCAAGTTATCATCAACTGTGGTGCCCTGCCTTGCCTGTTGTCTCTGCTCAGCTCTACTAAGGACGGCATTCGCAAGGAGGCTTGCTGGACCATCTCCAACATTACCGCCGGAAACTCTTCCCAGATCCAGGCTGTTATCGATGCCAACATCGTTCCCCCTCTGATCCACCTTCTGCAGAACGGTGACCTCAAGACCCGTAAGGAGGCTTGCTGGGCTATCAGCAATGCCACCTCTGGTGGTCTGCAGAAGCCCGAGCAGATTCGTTACTTGGTTGCTCAGGGCTGCATCAAGCCTCTGTGCGATTTGCTCGGCTGCCCCGATAACAAGATCATTCAGGTTGCCCTGGATGGTCTTGAGAACATCCTCAAGATTGGAGACCTCGACAAGCAGGCCGCAGGCGAGAGCGGTGACTCCATCAACCGATATGCCCTCTTCATCGAGGAGTGTGGTGGTATGGAGAAGATCCACGACTGCCAGAACAACGCCAACGAGGAGATTTACATGAAGGCTTACAACATCATTGAGAAGTACTTCTCTGATGATGAGGAGAATGCAGATGAGGGTATGGCTCAGCAACCCGCTGGTCCCAACGGCACTTTCGGTTTTGGTACCAACGGCGCTGCCCCCTCAGGAGGCTTCGAGTTTGCCAAGGGTAGCGATGCGATGGACATGTAAAAAGACTAGTTCATCCCGGTCGAGAATCTTGAACAGGATATCCAAAATGTGGAGCAATCCAGAACCCCTTAAAGACATAGCACCATGACACCCCTTCCCCAGAACAGTTTTACCCGACTGTCGTTTATCCCCCATCCCCATGATAACACAACCCTACCGCGTCTTTTTAATGTATCTGGAAGGTTTATGCGAGGGAACCATTATCCCCGCAAATTACAGGCCCTATGGTAGCTTGAAAGCTCCAGCCTGAGAGTGAAGAAGTAAGGTGAGAGCGGAGTCTGCGGTGGCGTCGCGGACGCTGACGAGTTTACGTGTGTACGCAAGGGGCATCATGATGGGTGGTGTTCAGGCACATGGAACTTGGGCAGGATTACCGCTGAAGTGAAAGGCAGCGTCAATCGAGGACGACTGTCTTGTGGAAGCCCATGCCAGTGCATCAGGGCTTCTAAGATGGTGAAGCTCGAAATTACGGATGATTTACTGCCAAGTGGTGGTAAATCTGGTTCAAAATAGCCAACCGTAGTTGATCAAAAAAGAATAATAAAGAGTACTTGCCCCTCGATCATGATGATATGTGAATGTTTGTCCTTGTCATTCTTGGTAATCTTTGATTACTTACCGATCTTATTTTAAGCCCAGTCAAGATCTAAAGATTCAAACTATTCATCAAGTTTATACCCGTATCATGGCTCTGAAAATGAATTTACTCGAAATATCAACAGTGAAAGATGGTGGGGTAAAGAAGTTTTGCATCTTGGGCTGACTTACACTGTGCATCCTGCCACATATAGCATAGCGCTCACAGTGCGATACAGGCAACCAATTTGACCAGTGATTGCTAGAAAATATCCTTCTTGAACGTCATAACTCCTGCTAATGAGCAACAAAAAAAATTGAGAGTTAGCAGAAAAGCCAATATATAATAAGTTCAAAGCTGAATAGCTCAAACCCTCGGCGACTTTGAGGCTCTGTTCCATCAAATCTATCAAGCTAGATCTAAGACTGGCTACACCTACTGAGCGTAGAGCTCCACCGATTTATTGCCAACCTAGGCTTGACAATATTCATCCTACAACACCACTACGACGAACCATCAACCTTCATCATGGTCAAAAAGGGTAAAGTAAAGGCCAGTGCGGGCATAGACCTTTCTGACCCCATGCCTTCTGCGGCACCTAAGGATCAAGGCAAGGGCAAAAAAGGTCAAAAAGGTGGTACCTCAACTCCTGAAGCAGCGCCGTCTACAGGCCCTCCCAAGCCTACCGTGAAGCAGCTCATCGGCGGCTCCTCTTGGACGGGAAAGCTTCCAGTCAACTTGCTTAGCGAATACTGTCAGAAACAACGGTGGGAAAGACCCGACTATGACACCAAAAAGACCCCAGAAGGTTTCTCGGTCTGGGTTACACTGAGCGCAAAGGACCCCAAGACACAGCAAATCACCAAACTCGAGCCCTTCAAAATCCCAGCAAGCCATAAGCATTTGATTATGCGTTCCACAGCCATTGAAGCTAAGCATGCTGCAGCGACATATGCTCTCTTCAGAGTCTGTAGCATGCAGAACAAACACACTGTTCTTCCACCTGAACACAAAGCACTATGGAAAGACTTTCAGGCTCTCAAGACACAAGATGTCAAAGAGGGGAGAGCTTGGATGTATGAGCCGGATCCATTCAAGGCACTGCAGGAGCGTCAAGAGGCCAAGGCCGCGGCGGATAAAAAGAGGAAGGAAATCGAGGCTGCTAAAGCCAAGGCTGCTGCCATGCCTGGTGCATCTGGGCTTGTCCTTATGAGTAATACTGGTAAAGGAGATGGCCGATCATCGAACATCATGAAAGGATGGAGCACTGCGCCTAAGGTGGAGATGGGAAAGAAGACAAGAGCGCAGCTTGAGACTCTATTACGATCTGGCGTCAAATGGAATCCTAACGATGTTCAAATGTCAAAACCTCAAAAGGAAGCTATTGTTGCTGAACTTAGCAAGCTCAGTTTTCGGAGAAGCCATGTGGAAGAGGCGGTGGAATACTGCAAAGATCGAGAGGAGACTCTCGAGTGGCTTCTTATCCATGTCCCCGAAGACGATCTTCCTCGATGGGCTCTGCCAGAAAGTTATGCAGCTGGAGTGTCAGTGGGAGCTACAAACCTGAAAAGAGAGGGTATCATCAAGAGGCTCGCCCAGTCAGGGTACTCTCTTGAATTGGCTACGAGAGTACTAGATGAGCAGGGCGGTGATGAGGATAAGGCTGCCGAGACACTGCAAAACCTACTGTTCCCAAGCGACTCAAAGTCCTCCGACGAGTCTGAATTTTTGGACCTTGGTTCACCAGAGGAGCAATGGGAAGAAGAGGTTGGGAGTCTTGAGGCCATGTACGGGGACGGCTTCGAGCGTGAAGGTGATAATGTCATCCGCATCAAGCTGGACTCTGTCAAGAACGGGCAACAACTTGTCGAGACATCTCTACAAGTCCGGCGGCCAGCTACTTATCCTGCAAACTTGATCTTGTCGATCGTGGCCAATATTCCCTCTTACATCAAGCTCAGTATCGTCCGAAAAGCCCTCGAGCACATTGACGAATCATTACGCGATGAGCCGATGAAGATCTATCTGGCTATGGACTGGATACAACAGAACATCAACGGCATCATTGAGGATCCTGGAAAGCTTGTGGACATTTCTGCAGTTTCCTCAGCTGCGGCCGAGTACAAGCCTGTGGCGGCTATCGCACAGAACAAACGACCTGCTCGTGCCCCAAAGCTGATCAAGTGGATCAAGGATGAGAAGAACCGGGAACAATGGCTTCGACGTCAGGAGTCGTCTTCATTGAAGGACATGATATCGAAGCGTCAGAAGTTGCCTGCATGGCAGATGCGCGAAGCCATCATCGGCACCGTCCGGAGCAACCATGTCACCATCATCAGTGGAGAAACAGGTTCGGGTAAATCCACACAATCTATGCAATTCATTCTGGATGATCTATACGCCCAGGGACTAGGCGGTTGCGCAAATATGATTGTCACCCAGCCACGACGAATCTCGGCCCTTGGACTTGCAGATCGTGTAGCTGAAGAACGGTGCTCGCGTGTTGGTGAGGAGGTGGGATACGCCATTCGTGGTGAATCTCGACAATCCAAGGATACCAAGATCACATTTGTCACGACTGGTGTTTTGCTTAGGCGCCTGCAGACTTCAGGAGGTCGGGTAGAAGATGTAGTGGCATCGTTGGCGGATGTTAGCCATGTCGTGATTGATGAGGTGCACGAGCGGAGCCTTGATACTGACTTCTTACTCAATCTCATTCGCGAAGTTATGAAAGCCAAGAAGGACATGTTGAAGCTTGTTCTCATGTCTGCTACTCTTGATGCGGCGACCTTCAAGAACTACTTTGCCTCAGAGGGACTCAGTGTTGGCACGGTTGAAATTGCAGGCAGGACATTCCCAGTAGATGAGTATTATCTGGACGACGTGATCCGAATGACAGCATATGGCGTGGAGAACTCTGACTCTGAGTTCATCAGTGGAGAAGCCCTGGGTAAAGTCATTCAGAAGCTTGGACACCGCATTAACTATGGTCTGCTCGTTGAGACTGTCAAAGCCATTGACTTTGAGCTTTCCTACGAGAAGAAGTCTGGTGGTATTCTCATCTTCCTCCCTGGTGTTGGCGAGATCAACCAGTCTTGCCATGCACTGAGAGCAATCAATTCGCTTCATGTGCTGCCACTCCATGCGTCTCTTGAGACACGCGAACAGAAGAAGGTCTTTGCTAGCCCACCTCCTGGAAAGCGAAAGGTCGTGGTCGCAACCAATGTCGCAGAGACATCCATCACCATTGACGACATTGTCGCGGTAATTGATAGCGGAAAAGTCAAAGAAACTAGCTTTGATGCTCAGAACAACATGCGAAAGCTCGAAGAGACATGGGCATCGCGGGCCGCCTGCAAACAGCGTCGTGGTCGAGCTGGTCGAGTTCAAGAGGGCAGATGCTACAAGCTCTATACACATAATCTCGAAGAGCAGATGCCTGAACGGCCGGAGCCGGAGATCCGCCGTGTACCTTTGGAGCAGCTGTGCCTTTCTGTTCGCGCCATGGGCATGAAGGATGTTGCGGGATTCCTTGGCAGGTCTCCCACTCCTCCTGATGCAACTGCTATTGATGGGGCTATGAAGCTCTTGCGACGCATGGGAGCACTCGATGGTGATGAACTGACTGCCATGGGTCAGCAATTAGCAATGTTGCCTGCTGATTTGAGATGCGGCAAGCTGATGGTGTTTGGTGCCATCTTTGGCTGCTTGGATGAATGCGTGACAATTGCCGCGATCTTGAGTACACGGAGTCCGTTTATATCTCCACAAGAGAAGAGAGATGAAGCAAAGGAGGCTCGCATGCGGTTCTACAGTGGTGATGGCGATCTCTTGACCGATCTTCAGGCCTTCCAGGAGTGGGATTTGATGATGCAGGACCGCATGCCTCAACGTCAAGTCCGGTCTTGGTGCGAGGAGAATTTTCTCAACTTCCAGGGCTTGTCTGATATCTCCAACACACGAGCGCAATACTACACAGCTCTCGGAGAGATCGGAATTGTACCACCTTCTGAAGCGTCAAGCGAGGCTCACGCCCATAGAGCCAGCTCTGATGGATCCCAGCTGTTGAGGGCATTGATTGCGGCGGCCTTTACACCGCAGATTGCTCGCATTCAATATCCTGACAAGAAGTTTGCTAGCTCAGTTTCTGGTGCTGTAGAGCTTGATCCTGAAGCGAGGTTAATCAAGTACTTTAACCAAGAAAATGGGCGAGTGTTTGTTCATCCGAGTAGTACGCTATTTGGTAGTCAGGGTTTTTCGGGCAATGCTGCGTACATGGCATACTTTAGTCTCATCTCGACGAGTAAGATCTTTATTCGAGACCTGACGCGTAAGTACCTCCCTTTCTTCTTTTTAATTACGGTACAATTTGAAGCTGACATGAGCTATAGCATTCAACGCATACACTCTTCTCCTATTCTCAGGTCCCATTGAGCTTGATACTTTAGGCCGAGGTCTCTTGGTTGATGGATGGCTGCGGCTGAGAGGATGGGCACGTATTGGTGTTTTGCTGGCGAGATTGAGAGGAATGGTTGATGAGTTGATCGCAAAAAAGGTAGAGAACCCAGAGATGAATGTCAAGGACGACGAGGTTGTTACGTTGGTTAGGAAAATGATTGAGCTTGATGGGTTGGATGCTTAGACTGGAGTGGTTGGATAGTCTTTGGTTAGATGAGTTGCATGATAAACGAGAAATAAAAGTATTGAATTTTGTGGGATATCTTGGTAGAATTTGATTGCAATGTTCAATTGCTGGTTGAGGTGTATATGTCTATAAGAAAGCCATCCTCAAGACAGCCCATCTTAATATTACTTAAGACCACCAAGCTATCTTCTTGACTAGTGGAGGACTTTATTACCCACGCAAAATAATCTAGGCTGGCTAATTGTCTTGGAATTTATGGGCGTCTTCAACTTCAACTTCAACTTTACCAATACCTCTTTGATTGAGGAAATGATATAGTGGTGTTGAAGAGTTTGTGGCGGTTTGGCTTACAAGCAATTAGAAGCGAGTGACTCCACCGCGGGGCATCTTATCATGGTACTGTAACTTGATTTTAACACCAGCACAACATACAATTACAAGTCACTACAGATACTTAGACGCAAACAATGGCGCATCAAGACTCTGAGCCTGAGGAGGAGGCCATCACAAAGGAAGAAATTCACGGAGAAGAGCCGCCAAAACAAACAAAGCGCAATGCATGTGAGCAACACTCTCACTCAGTCACTCACTCTTCACACCCATCCTCACTCACAAATAACAGTCACAGAACTCATGGCTCCAAAGAGAAAAGAGCCCCCATCGACTACATCAACTCGTCCCTCCCGCAGCGGAAACCCTTTTAAAGACCGCATGGGTCTAGGCGCATATCTCGAAGATCCAGCTTCATACCCATCTTCACGCGTCATCTACCACAACGATCACTTCGTAGCCATAAACGACCGCTACCCAAAAGCCACCATCCACACACTTCTCCTACCACGCTCTCCAGAGCACAACCTCCTACATCCGTTCCAAGCCCTTGACGACCCTGAGTTCCTCGCCAGCGTCAAGGCCGAGACGCAGCGCCTAAAGAGCCTTGTTGCAAAGGAGCTGCAGCGCCGGCTTGGCGCGCACAGCGAGGGCGATGCGAAGCGGCAGGCCGTGCTAGACGGGGACGCTGAGCCGGACAGGAGCGGAGAGCTCCCCGCGGGCCGGGACTGGGCCGCCGAGGTCAAGACCGGTGTGCATGCGGTGCCGAGCATGAAGCACTTGCATGTACACGTGCTGTCGCGCGACATGTACTCTGAGGCGCTGAGACATCGCAAGCACTATAATTCCTTTAATACGCCGTTTCTAGTGGATCTGGATGACTTTCCGCTTGCGGCTGATGATCCGCGAAGGAATACAAAGGAGGAGGCCTATCTGCGGTGGGATATGAAGTGTTGGCGATGCGGGCAAAACTTTGGAAATCAGTTTCAAAAGTTAAAGGGGCATCTGGCTGAAGAGTACGAGACGTGGAAGAAACTCTGACGCACAAAAGGTCTTTGAGACAACAAAGAAAAGGCCTGCTTTTCGTAGGTAAAGGACGATTGATATTTGTACAACTCCTGCAGTGCGGAAATCCAGTAAATCCATAAGCAAGCCGAACCCCAAATCCTTCACGTTACCTAGCACCTCAAAGCAAACCCAGACCCTTTTGTTTACAAGTATATTCCAGCCTGATGATGATAGCCTCGTGCATCCTTGATTTCATATGGCTCATTTATTCCGAGTCATCCTCAGCCTGCATCGGTGATCAGCGAAATAGTTTCTTAAGACTTGAAAGCCATGGGAAGGGACTGACCTCGCCCTTAGCGGGTGAATCGACTGCGTCGTCGGCAGCGGGTATGTCCTTATCGCTATCCTCGGCTACTGCATTTTGAGTACGTCGTCACATTAATGGGGGAGGGAAGAGAGTTGTCTTACCAGGCTCAGCAGCATCGGGTTCGTCGCCTCCAGAGGCATCCTCGACAGCCGGGCTCTCGACGGCATTCTTGGGCTTCCTGCCACGTTTCTTGGGTGTTGTAGAAGCTGGAGCGGGAGCGGCAGCTTCAGCTGACTTGCGAGGACGTCCACGTCCCTTCTTTGGTGTGTTATCGCTAGTCTGTGCAGCTGTCGTCTTGGGCTTGGCCGCAGCCGTACTCTTTCCAGAGCCCTTGGGACGACCGCGAGGACGACCGCTGGGGACGTAGACCTTCTTCTCAACCTTGGTGCCCTTGGGAGGTCTTCCTCGGCCGCGCTTGACGGGAGCTTCTGCGGTGTTCTTCGTGACCCCAGCAGAAGATTTGGGGATCTGAGGCGAAGCGTCGACCTTTGACGCGACAACGTCTTCCTTGGTACGCGCCATGATGCGACGATTTGCGTGGACGAGGGGAATTGGGGGTGAAAGAGAGGCGAGAAAAATTCTCAAAAAAAAATAACACGAAGAAGCGCGACAGAGTTTTACTCGAATAGAGTCTTGCGATTAAATGCGCCAAACGTTGATGATGGTGAAAGAAAAGAAGTGTCTGAAGCTCGAGAAGTCGCGAAGGTATAGAGCAGAGCTTAACTTAGCTTAGTTTGAAATAACCTAAAGTGGCTGGAGCTTGCGTTCTTGATAACTGAGCCACAAAAGAGACGATCTGGACTAAGCCAAGCTTGTACTAGTGCTACCGAGTCCGGGACGGGTCACTTGGCCCAAGCTCTTCCAGATTTAAACCAGTCAAAGCTGGAAGGAACAAGACAAGGGCCCCCCTGCCCCCTGTAGCTCACTCACCCTAGCAACGCGCATGACGATAGTAAACAAATTCGAGAAGAAACGGGATGTGGATTATTCTTCGCCAACGACTCCACGACAGCATCAACGACATCGATAGGATTCTACAGAGTAAAGCTATGGATTCTCGCTTAATGCCCGCCGCTGCTTCATCCTCGTCCTCGTTCTACGAGGGTCGAGTCCATTCTTCAGCTTCAACACCTTCGCTGCGGTCTCGCGATGAAACTTCTTCGTTTCCCGCCAGAATGGACGGGGGAGGAAATGTGAAGGTTGTTGTACGAGTGAGAGCTTTTCTTCAGAGAGGTGAGCTTTAAATTATCTCTGCTATTTACTACCATCCAAAAATCTAATCTGGCCCCAGAACTCGAGCGCCAGGCAAGATGCCTCATTGATATGGACCCCATCACTCAGCTCACCACTCTATACGCTCCCGATGATCAGGATCCAGCTGCTGCAAAGCTCAAGACCCGAAAGGTCATTGAGGAAAAGAAGTTCACCTTTGACAATTCCTTCTGGAGTCATGACACAAACGACAAGCACTACGCTACCCAAGAGGACGTCTACAACAGCCTAGGCGAGGACTTTCTCGACCATAACTTTGAAGGCTACCACACATGCATCTTTGCTTACGGCCAGACTGGCTCTGGAAAGAGTTACACCATGATGGGCACTCCTGACCAACCTGGTTTGATCCCTCGTACGTGTGAGGATCTGTTTGAGCGCATTGACGCGGCTCACAGCGAGAACTCAAACGTCGCATACAATGTTCGTGTTTCTTACTTTGAGGTCTACAACGAGCATGTCCGAGACTTGCTGGTCCTCCCTCAGCCGAACAAGGCGCCCAACTATCTCAAGATTCGCGAATCTCCCACTGAAGGTCCATATGTCAAGGATCTCACCGAGGTGCCTGTGCGAAACATCAATGAGATTCTGCGCTACATGAAGCTGGGCGATGCATCCCGTACCACAGCGAGCACCAAGATGAACGACACCAGTAGTCGAAGTCATGCTGTGTTCACCATCATGCTCAAGCAGATTCATCACGATATGGAGACTGATGAGACGACGGAGCGAAGCTCTCGTATTCGACTTGTGGATCTAGCAGGTAGTGAGAGGGCGAAAGCCACCGAGGCCACTGGTGCACGATTGCGTGAAGGTAGCAACATCAACAAGTCTTTGACCACTCTTGGACGAGTGATTGCTGCTCTGGCAGACCCCAAAGCGCTGAGAGGCGGAAAACGAAAAGATGTCGTGCCTTACCGAGATTCAATTCTCACATGGCTTTTGAAGGACTCACTCGGTGGCAACAGCAAGACAGCCATGATTGCCTGCATTGCTCCCTCAGACTATGAAGAGACTCTCTCAACACTACGATACGCCGACCAGGCCAAGCGCATCCGCACCAGAGCCGTGGTCAACCAAGACCAGATCTCGACAGCAGAGCGAGACGCCCAGATCGCTGCCATGGCGGAGGAAATTCGTGTTTTGCAACTCTCCGTTTCCGACTCGAGACAGCGAGAAAAGAACGCCAAAGAAGCTGAAGAAAAGCTTGAGGAATACCAGCATCATGTCAATTCTATGCAGCGCATGATGGAGGAGCGCAGCATGGTGGCAGAGAGTAAGATCAAGAAGCTTCAGACAGAGAATGAGGCTCTGAAGCTACACCTCAAGCTTGCCATTGAAAGCATCAAGAATCCTATTCCTCCTGTCGCTGTCAAGCCAGGCCAGGAGTTTGACGGCAGCGAATCCGAGCAAGACAAGGAGAATGCATCCGAATATGGCGAGGATGACGAGCAATATGATTCGGAGAGCACAGCATACGGCGACGAGTATGATTTGCAAGAAGAGATGCAGCGATATCTTCAGGACATGGGCAACTTGAGAAAGCTGATGAGAGGAGATCTGACGAGGTTCAAGGACGAGGATAGTGCCAGGATGCCACTTGGCATGAAGGAGAATGTGTAAAATGGAAGATTAGCCAACATTGTTGGTTGGAGTATGGTGTTTGGAGCGTTGGTTTGAACGACTGTATTGAAATGAACGAATTTTATGTAGGTCTGCTAGATAACGAGTTACATACATGTGTCTAAGGTAGTATAATCCCAAATATGTTTTATTGACGCGGATAGGGAAACCCGTATAGTTTCAGAAGTGAGAAGTAATTCTCAAGTTATTGATCATGTACTCGTGGTCAATATTGCTCAGCAGCAGTGAGCAACTATTGACCTATTGTGAATGTACAGGCTTGTAAAGTAAAATATATACAGAAGAATAAACACACACAGAGACTCGAGTCAATCTCCCCTCAATGAATCCGCCTCCTCTCTTCTCTGCCTCGACATATCCTCAGCTTCACCCTTCACTACTCTAGCCTAAGCAGGGCAAGCACCAATCTTCTTGGGCTCACAGCCACCAGCGCAGCCATTGTACATGGTGCACTTTTGCTTCGCGTCAGCACAGACATTCTTGAGGGTGGCCGTGTCGCCGTAGTTTGCGTTTATGCCCGCGAGCTCGCCGCCGTTCTTTGCCGTGACGCCCTCGATGTAGACGTTGCGCTTGCACTGGCTCGAACAGTTTCCGCACGAGCGGTACAGCTTGCCGTAGTCCTCGACGTAGAAGTTGATGATGTTTACGGTGCCGCAGCCGTTGTGCTGGACTACCTTGTCGTCGGCGTGGTAGGCTCCTCCGCCGATGATCCATGAGTGAGCGCCGGGCTTGTCTGATTTCTACAGGTTGTTAGACTAGGCTTGAATCAGAGTGAGAGGGGGACTTGCAATGGAGATGGCGTCCTCGCAGACATCCTCGAACCAGACAAACTCGAGAGTGCAGTGTCCCTTGCAGTGAACACCCTCAGCCTGATCCTTTCCAATAATGACGTTCCTGAGGGTAGCGCCCTCATGGAGGAGGAAGACAGCGTCCTTTTCGCCTATGATAGCACGCTCACGTTAGCTCTTATACATCAGCAGTCGGGTAGTTCAACTTACCGCCCTCGTTGCTGCCCTTGCAAGCGCCCTTTCCACGGTCAAACTTTGCCCAGCCTCCGTCGTAGACTTTGCCGGCTCCGACCTCGATAACCTTGCTGTTGGAGTGGTGGGCGGTGGGCTTGGGAACGCCACCTGTGTGGCCGAGACAGGCCATGGCAGAGGGGACGAGGCTCAGGGCCGCGGCGGCGAGGACGGAGATCTTCATTATGATTGTGTAGAGGGGTTTTGGATTTGAAGATGTAGATGAGTGTGTGTTTGATAGGAGACTTTCAACTCGAGACGCTGTGGCGATGGCTTCTTATATAGATTTATCTGGTTTGAGGTATGTACTGCAAACACCCTTTGACAAAGCCTTGCCAGGCCCGAATTTGGTAGTCTTGTATATGCCGTTGATTCTTTGAGCTTTGATTGATGGAGATTTACTCTACGCTGAGCAGCTCATGTGAGGCCCTTTACATGCCTGATGTCTCTAGGATTATTTGACAATACGAAGCAGCCGTCTGCCGTCTAGGACAGATATGGCAGGCAATCGACTGATAGAATTCGACTCGCATGTTTTATAAATTCAATATAGGGCACGTTCCTCCAATCATGGCATCATCTTGAAGAGGCGTATAGACGAGGCTATGTTGGAAGTTGATGTAAGCTTAAAACAACCATAAAGTGAAGTTTACATTTCGCATCCTTCACAAGATGCGCACCAACTAGAAGCACGTCAGCTCATGCACCCCAGGCTTACAGCGTTTTCCCTGGTATTTCCCTTTGGGGAGTGTTTTTTTCGTGGGGTAAAAGGCTCCGTTGTCCGAGTTTGGAAGTTTTGTATGTCGACGGCGATATTTGATTGGTGGTACTTGGAGGACTTGTATCGCCGAGCTTGAGGTCCGAAGTAGGATATACATGTACGAGTATGGGGTTGCAAATGTTACCGGACTGTCGGGCATTATAGGTTGGTCTATATTTGAAGCTGATATGTGGCGAGGTGGTCATGGTTTGTAGGTCAGGTCTGTAGTTGCTGTTATCTGATCATCTTGAGAGGGGGAGAGGCCGTACACAGATATGGTTGACAATAGCAAAGATGAAGTTATATGTTACAAGAACATTCACTCATCTCTATGTCAGTCGAGGCAAACAATGTCAAGCTCTCTCGTGTTTTGGTTTCGGAGACACTGTACTTCTCCCACTCACCGAAATCCGATCGAAACGAACCAACAGCGATCAAGAATAGTGGATGTCTTACATACAATGTTGGGCTCATTAAGCTCCAATGGCTGACTGGGACTAAGACTGAGGATCCGGCAGTGTCCGTGATCATGCTACCAAACAGACGGACAAACAATATGCGCGAATAGCAGCATGCCGTTATATATCACTTGTAGATAGTATGCTGCAGTAAGGCGTTTCTAGCAAGAATCTGATACATACTAACCGGGTATACATAAACTGAAACAATATTGGCGTTTATCAGATCAGGGTTAAGCTTAAAGGTTTCCTCCATGTCGAGCTTAGTGTTTATGGTCATCCGATTTAGCTCTTTTGAGGCAGTATCACGGTTCTGATGGTAGGCCATTTACCACATCGACGTAGTAAAGAGATAGTAGATTCCTCCTGTTCTCAGTTCAGATTGTTTGAGAAATAGCTACGTGCTTTGGAGGATGTTTTCCCTCATAGTTGGATTTTTTTTTTTTTTTTTTTTTCTTTTGATGTTCCACGCGTGTGTAAGAACCATCAGGACAAGTGCTTGGCCGAAGGGAATAAGTGACAACCTTGAATTGATGATATATCCAGCACATACTGTTCCTTTGGTTTATTCATATAGCAGCAGTCATTCTCAGGGATTTGTTTTAGTGAGCTGGAAACCCTGATAGATATAGAAACCATGTTCTTGGTCGAGTTGGAATTTGAAGCGACACCGCTCTATGTAGCTGCGAAACGTCAAGAGCCGACTCAACATGAATCGTGAGGTTCTCCAGTTCCGCCTGGAACTTTAACATGTAAGTGATGATATTTTCATGATCAGTAGCTTAAGCCTAAATACTTCATCGTTATTATGAATATATTAAATCTTGATGAGTTGGTAGCAAGA
The DNA here is from genome assembly GCA_021655865.1 of Fusarium guadeloupense. NCBI lineage: Eukaryota > Fungi > Ascomycota > Sordariomycetes > Hypocreales > Nectriaceae > Fusarium > Fusarium guadeloupense. Next base: position 73,330 of record JAJJWM010000149.1, read on the forward strand.
CGTTGTTGTTGTGACTATCTCATATTGTTCAGCGCAGCTAACATTTGATTTGATGGTGAGTGGTAGCTTCTAGTGCTGCTCCAAATTTCGAAATGGCCTCCTCAAATTCTTGCACATTTCGTTTTGCGCCTAGAACTAGCTATAATATTAGAGTCGTAGAGACTGTGCGATTTAACGTGCCTCTATAGCACATCCTAGCCGACTGTGATTCACTGACGAAAGAAGGGTGCTCTATATCATCAATCGCTGCTTTCATCCTCTTTTCCTCTTTCTCCTTATCCTTTTTATCCCTTCTGCCTTAGCGTGAGGATCATCTCTTCTTCTTCTCTACCACTCGCATCTGATACCCTCTTCTTTCTCTTCACACTCTCTCTTTCACTCACACCTAAGACTATTATCCTCTCTGCATATCTGCAAGAGGAGTCAATGGGCTCGGGAGCTTCTAAAGTTCAGAACTCAAACATGGCGGGCGACAATGAGCCTACAACATCCAGAAAGAAGCGCAAGCTGGGAAACAACCGAGCAACAAACGTCTACTTGCTTCATGCTTCCTACCAGGAATCTCAAAAGCTGAACTCGACTGCAGCTCCAGAGCAAAGCGACGAGGCACCAAAATCGCCCAAGAAACAGGGTGGGAAGAGAAAGGCGGATGCCCTTGAAGATGATCAACATGCACACGCGAATGATTCTCTTTCACCGTCTGAGAATGCCCCTAAAGGCATCAAGGTTGGGGATGGAGAGATAACGGAACAGGCCATACAAATGCGCGACAATGAAGCCTCTAGCCAACACGAGGAACCTGCGACTCTCGCAAGGCAAACAAACGATTCCGTTCTACAAGGTGAGCGAGCTCAGAGTTCATCCTGACACCATCTAACAATATCTTTAGAATTGCAGCAACGTCTTGCCGCATCCGAAGGCACAGTTGCATTCCTCATGGACAAGGTCAGATTTCTAGATAGCGCCAGAGAAAAGCACGCAGAGGACATGGACTATATCTTGCCATGGATGACAGAACTCGTCAGCGCAGACCAGGTAATGGGCAAAAGAGTTGAGTTCCTGGAGAAGCAACACGGATATCTGGTCAAGAAGCAGTGGACAGCGTTTTTTTCTTATAAGAGCGCAAAACGTTATCAGCTCTGACCTCGGTGAATGGAGAGGAAAGGCACATTCTTGGCTAAAAGAGCACGGATTCGACTCGGAGATGATGATTCAATCTACCATGGATGAGATGCGAAAATTGCAACAAATGCTTCAGAGGATGAATGAGGAAGACTCAGAATGAGGGCATTGAGTCAGGTGGTTTATCTCACTCTATTACTTTGCAACTGTCAGCAATCAAGTTGTTTACTGCAGTCATGATATACCCAGAATAGATTCCTCGAAGATATTCATTTAATTGGTCAACCCCTTGCTTATGCGTACGACGGTGACGATCAAGTGCAGGTATTATCAACCCACTTCAGTTTCAGTCTTGACAGGGCCTATTTGCCACGGGCCTAGCAATTTATAGTGATTAGCCAGTTAAAGAGAATAATATATTCACTAAATTGACAGAGGAAATCAATTGAACAACTCATGATGGACTCATCACCAATCAATCAGGTCAGTCATATCTCAGTCTCTTATTCGCTGTCATATGAAACCACTAACCCCGCAGTCATGTCAGTCCACGTCGTTCCAAGTCTCAGCCCGTCAATGTTGCATATTTCCCTGGACCTTTGTTTCAGTTCAGTCCAGTTCAGTCTTGATAATTGATAGTGTAGCTTGTAAAGCTCCCCCACCATAGCTTACTACCTACACTCTACGGTACAGTACATACTTGGCCTCAACCATCAACACCTGGCGGTGAGTATCTCTCTACTTGACTCATGTTTCTACCCTTGCCTTTCCTTACTTGGTAATACCCGCGTGTCTACCAGCTTAGACATCTCATCAGGGGGCCGTTGCTGCTCTGTGCTAAACTGTCCTATTCCGCTTCTGTCTGACGTGCCCCTCATCACTAACAACCACCTCTACCTTAGGTACCTTAGTCTACCTCTCTCCAACTCCAACACCAACATTCTTACATTCGTTTCCTATTATACCCAACTCCTTCTTCACTCTCATCTTCAGCCTTCATAATGTCCCGACTACCTGCCTTTATGCGTGGCTCCTCAGACGCCCAGGAGACTTCAGACCCAAACTCCCCCTCTGATCAGCGCAACGATGCAAAGCAAAACTTCCTAAAGACAATGCGCGCCCTGCCCACCCAGCACTACTGGAACGTCTACTTTGACCGCCAGGCAAAGGAGGGCGCGCAAGAGGGCACCGACGAGTACCACTCTGGCCTCGAGCAACTCGGCACCCAGATCGAGTCGGTCCAGGACTTTTGGCGATACGCCAACAATACCCCCGTTGGAAACATCGGCGTGCGCGAGTCCCTCTACCTCTTCAAGTCGGGCTTCCGTCCTGTGTGGGAAGATCGTCGTAATATCCTCGGCGGCAGCTGGACGTTCCGTTTCCCAAAGAGCTTGGGCCCTGATGTCTGGACCCGTGTCCAGCTCCTGGCCATTGGCGAGAAGCTCCAGAGTGTTCTCGATGACGGTATGGGGGGCCCTTTCTGTTCCAGCAAACTGACATGCACTAACAGTCACTTGTTACAGAAGATCAGCTCTGCGGCGTCGGCCTCTCGGTCCGCTTCAACTCGCACCTCATCACCGTGTGGCATCGCGACGCCTCCAAGAAGAACTCGATCGATAACATCGTCGCCTGCATCCTGGAAGAGCTCCCTGCTGAGATGCACCCCAAGCCCGACGCCTACTACTACAAGCGACACTCAGACCACGCCGGCTTCAACCCGCCCCCGGAGCTCAAGGCCGTTCTCGATTCCCGACGACGCGAGGAGGAGAAGTTAGCCGCGGCGGGCAAGGAAGGCGACGCTCCCGCTGAGAAGCCCGAGGTGACGGTCGTGTCTCCTCAATGATTTACGAAAGTTACGGCCTTTGATTTATTTTCTTCATCTTCTTCTTGTTGTATACAACTGGGGACATAAAGTGTGTGGATATCAGCTCACACATCCCGTCATTGCCGGGTTATGCATCTGATGAGGCGTTTCAGAATTAGGTGGCATTTATTATATACACGGTTAAAACCATTAATCCTGGAAAATCCCCTATATCCGTCGAGTCGAGAACCAGAAAGATTGAATGCGCAATGGCTTCTTTATTGTTTCCTGGTGAAGGTTGTAGCTGCCATGATGGACCAACAAGTTCTCTGTACAAGCTCAAAAGTATCATGACATGGGGCCAAACTTTGTGCATATAAATTTCGGGCTGTTCCCTGCAAGGTGCTATTATTAGATTAGCAGCCTGGGCGTCATTAGGTCGTGGGAACTTTACCTCTTTCTCAATCTCGAACCGCTGATCCCGTCTGGCTGTGGTATCGTAACCATGGACTTGCAACGATGCCGCCCCATTTTCCCGTATCAATTCCATAACTCCGTATAATAGTTCGCTCCTTCGTAAATCGTAGTGTGAATGCGCAAGGTCTTCTGTCAGGGTCTTCACCTCCAGACACCAGCACTCTTCATGACTCCATCAAACTCCTCAACACCCACACCCCTGGCGACACCCACGCCGCCGTTTGCCTCGAGAATCATGTCCTTGAGCAGTTCCTCATCGACATCCTCCTTGAGCACGGCCGCCACGCGCCGCAGATGCGCCAGCGTGATGGGCCCGTCCTGTCCGTTTGTAAACAGCCGAAACGCCTCCTCGACCTCTGCCCGGTGAGCGTCAGAGTCGTGCTCCCTGGTATGAAACTTGAGTGCGCAGATGGCGAAGAAGGGCTCAAAAGTGGCGTAGCCGTCGTTATCAGGATCGAGGATGGACACGAACTCTTTGAGTTCTGCTTGTGATGAGGGCGGGACACCGAGGGCTCTGTTTTCCAAGGCGGTCGTCTTTTAGCTACAGTTCATGGAGGAAGTTATGTTTCGTTTTTCTTCTGCTGGAGCACTTACATGAGCGCAGACTTGACGTCGTCAATGGGAATGACGCCGTGCTTCTCGCCATCCATGGGCTCCGCAAAGAGGCTAAAGGCCTCGCGAATCTCGCCCTCTTCTTGCGCCGTGACATTGTGCTCCTTTGCGAGTTTGGACTGGCGCGTCTTGGGCGCGGCGGTTCCGCTGGCGGCGGGTGTTTTGCGCTTGGGAGGCTGAGGAGATCTGTTAGATATTCTTGTTCTATTCATTTTGTTTGCAAATCAGCGGTGAGAACCTTACCATTTGCACTTATAGGGTAGAGAATCGTTCCGACAGTGAGGGCGGTGGTTGATGTCACGATGGATTCTTTGGTCTCGTCATGACGGTGGGTTTGGCGCGACGCAGAGGACAGTGTGGAAAGGCCGTGTGTAATGACGGGCTGTACTGTATGGGCCCTTTTCATGACGGGGTGTTTATTGATTTTTCTTGACTGATCCAAACCATTTTTCTTGAATATTCTCCCACAGTCGCTTCGGATTTTGACAATCAGCGACAGTCACTCGCGCTCCCTTCTGGAGAATCATCACGCGAAAGACTTCAAGGTTTGTTTACGCCTGCTATACCTACACGATACGATACGATTGATCGACTCGTCAAATTACGATACCGTCGTCTCTTCGGACACATTTCGCTTCTAAAAATGCTAGAGCTTGCCGCTTTGAATGTACTACAGCGAGCAAGTGTGGACAGTGAAGCAATATCAAAACAAGCCTCGTCGGACAACTTCAAACCGGCGTGGTTCCAGCGGGTAGCAAGCGATGCCATTGTCTTGAAAGGCGGGCACCTCGCGATCTATGGAGACATACCAATAAATATCACACACTTGTTGCAATCTCAAATTCAACTTCAATTTCATTCAATTGTTCACTCAGAATATTCGCTCCCCATGTGCGCCTTACTATGCTTCATCACTATTTTGTGCCCTTTCCGATCGTACTTGAACCCAAAAACATGACCTACATCTTGGGCTCAGGAGGCCTAGCAGATCGGTCAATTGAATCACCACTAAGGAGCGAGTTCCTTTACTTACTCACTTGAAGTTGTTCTTCATCTCACGCAGCTTGGCCATGACCGCCACAGGCTCAGTCTCGCCTGTCTGCTTCTGAATATCAGGGTCCTGCTGCTGTTAGCTTGATAACCCTTCCATTGCATGTCTCGACAAACCTCAACCCTCATAAACACATTGTGCTCCTTCACATGGTTAGCCACTTGTTCCAGACAACTACAACAGGCGGCCGCATACCTTCTCGTCCCCAATGGTAAACTTTCCAGTGGTGATCTTGTTGTTCTCGGCAAAAGAGTGTAGCTTCTGCACTGCGTCGCGCTGGGAAACCGATGCCGCGAACTTGACATTGGCCTTTGTGTACTCATGACCGGGCTGTGTCAATGTCAGTAGCAGTCCTGCTCTGTTGATTACGAGCAACCTACATAAACCACCGTGTCGTCTGGCAGGGCCGCGAGACGCTTGTTCAAGGCCTCGTGCATCTCCTGGGCGTTGCCTTCAAAGAATCTTCCACAGCCTAATCGTCATCAGTATGAGGTCCAAGCCAACAAGAAATGCGTCCGCTTGAGCCTAGACTTACCGCCGATAAAGAGAGTATCGCCTGTAAACACAGCCTTGTCATTTCCATCTTCCGCGAAAAAGCAGATGCTGTCCTGAGTGTGGCATGGCGTGTGCACACCCTTGAAGGTAATGTCACCCAGCTTGAAAGTCTCGCCGTGGCCTGGTGTCTTGGTCACACCTTCACAGTCTCTACCGCCGATAATGCTCAGCTTGGGAGTACCGAGCTCGGCAAGCTTGATAATTAGTGAGAAGCTGTAGAAAAGAAAATCCGAGTCGAAGACCTACCAGCTTCTTGTTGCCTCCTGCATGATCCCAATGACGGTAGAGGAGTCAGCTTCTGTATAGGGCACGAATACTCATGGTACTCACTGGTGAGTGTTGACGATGGCTGTCAAGTTGATCTTGCCCGCCTGAATAGCATCCTTCAGAATTGGAGCGACCCTATAAGCTGCTTGTCAGCCAGATTCCTTCATGAAGATCTTGAAACTGGTTCCGTACTCTGGGGGGTGTGCGGGATCAACGATGACGGCATCCTTGGACTTGTCGTCAACTACCAAGTATGCGTAGTTGTTGGAGCTCCCCTCCCCTATCAAGGATCAGTTCCGTTCAGTTACTAGATGTATAGTGGTTTCTATCCCGGAAAAATGCATTGGTGAAGCTTGACATACACATAGGAATCGATTGAATATGCATGGCGCGGGATGCAACGAGCTAGGTACGACATTAGCAAACGAGGTACAGAGTCTAAAATGAAGCAATCGACTTACTGCTGTAGATAAAATTCCAATTTTCTGTTTGAGAATCGGTCGACTTGTCGCGAGTTTATACATAGGTAGGTCAGTTGAAGGTGCATGTATTGAAATGTCAAGGACAATGTCGAATAGGATGTGAGGCTTTGTAATCTTATCGATGAGGTACCAAGCGAATCATCATGGTCCCAGCATCATGACGTTTGCCAAAGCGGGCGACGGCACGTGATTCCTCAACTTGCAAATAGGTTACCTGATATATAACAAATCTATATATATCTAGATAATTCATGGCTCGATTTTATTCTTTTAGGGTATCAAGTAGTGCAAAAAGACTCCTAATCTACCTAGTAAACAGCCCCAACAGGTCTGGGCTTCCAGGAACCTTCAAACTGTGACCATCCAAAGTCTTCCTCTCCCCCATCAACAGCATCAACCTCAACTTCAGTATCCTCCATGGTTGTATCCATAGTATCTGATTTCCTCTCTCGATCCGCATCTTTTAGTTGCTGCGTCAATTGCGCGCACTTGAGAAAAACTTGGTTACCCGGCAAGCTGTTCCTAACCTCTTGAATCGTCTTGAGCACGCGTTCTCTGGGCCACCGTTCGAGCTCACCAGATATGGCTCCAAGCTTTGTATCGTCCCCTTCCTGAAGATATCGCAGCACCGCCTTCCGACACGCATCGCTGGTGTCCTCGCCAAGCTGTTTCCAGTAGTAGTCCCAGATCCACAGCAACGCCTTCTTTGCTGCCGTTCGCAGCTTCGCCAGCGAGGGGAGCTGCTCGTGAGTGGATTGATGACGCAGCTCAACAAAGGTGGCGGGTAGCCCGATGGTCTTTGCGATTGAATACATGCTCTGCTTGCGCTGCTTGTCCTGGTGGCCGTCGAGAAGACCGGTGACGAATCTGGGAAGCTACATCAGCTTCATGTTGCTTTGCTATCTTGCAGGTGTGTGAAAGAACTTACCGGCTAAAGGCAGCGGAATATGCTGCTCGCGTGGCATACGCTGACGAGACCGCGTTTTCTTCAGCAGCTGCTTCACGATCACTCAACATGGCGGCCATCAGAAGTGCTGTCGACTCAACCATGTGAGGACAGTTTCCTCGCTGCATCCACATCGACACGCGCGCAACCGCTTGGTGCTGCTTTGTCCGTGTTTCCTTGTTATCCATGAATTGAATCTCTTTGCGCTCGGACTGGATGGCATCATGTTCTGAACTCTGAGTCTTTGTGGTGATGCCCGTATACATTTGCTCGCGAACAAGCAAAAGCTCATAGCGGTCGCGCCACGGCGTAAAGACGTACTGCACCATTTTCTCGGTTGATTAACAAGTTCCTGAAATGCGAGTGAGCTTCTCCGATGAGTATTTGGGGGGTAGTGGATAATGTTAAGATTTTTAGCGATATTTGCGTTAAGGTCAAGATTTTATTAAGAGTGAAAATTTCAATACCATGGTGTGGAAGTATTAGCTATCGCTAAGAGGCTACGACTCGGTCAAAATGCAATCATAACCCTATGATTAACATTTCAGATGTATTCGAAAAGTCTTTGAAGATTCGAGAGCTACATATGATTATGTTATTGATGTACACGAAATGAATGCTTGATACCAACCATGCAGAGCCTTAGAGGCTTGGTCTTGACGGTGACAGGAAACATTGAATCTTCAAGTATTTATTTTCCAAGATGCACAGTAACACGTCTGTCTTGTAAGATTAGAACGTGAAAGTGATCTTAGAATAACAGAATCCGTATATTTTGGTTTCTGTATAATGTTGTTGTTTCTTTGGTTTTAGTCATTCATAGAGAGGAGAGGTTTAATTCCTGGTTACCAAAGTTTCTCACCACCATAGCCAGACCTAAAATATTTCATAATACTAGGTCTATCAAGTCACTGTATCATCATTTGATAAACCATATGTTTTCAATAACATCAAATCAACACAAGAACTGCCTCATCACCTCATTCTTCACGGAGCTTCCACCCCGGCAAAACCAATCCTCAGCCCATCTTGCTTGAGTCAACCAAGCGGAGCCTTGGGAGATCAGCCACCGCAGCCACAAGATGCCACAGCCACCAAATACGTAATGCTAGGCCGCTGGAAAAGACACGCCCCACGCAGGGCTGGAGGCGGAGACAAGGAGGGGGGTTAATTTTGGAAAGGCGACATGATTCAGCCAATGATAGACAAGAACTTAAAGAGAAAAAGCACAGACTAACGAGATGCCACATGTCAAGCAGGGATTAACATGGCTTGCCTACGGTAACGTTGAAAGGAGGAGACGCGGCTCTTTGTATCCTGCCCCCTTGTGCCTGCCCTGTCTGCCTGTTTTCCCAGAGTCAGCGGCACTCTACGCGAGACAACCGGCTCTATCAGCTTCATGCTTTAGGTTCACTAACAAATGGATGCATCACCATCTCCATCTTCTTTCAAGCCTCACCAATAGGCTTAGAACTTGGCATACGGCCACCATTTCAAGTGATGCAGAGTTCGACTTGCATGGAATATTTCTTGAATTGTTTCTTTGTTTGTTTATTTATCTATTCATTTGCACGGCTGCCTGCGCCCTTGTATCTCGTTGATCTGTGCTTCTTTGCACGGGGTATCCATAGCCAGCTTCTATATGTACACGTAAAATTCAATCGCTTGTACCCATGCTCATTTGCGCCATGTTTGTCTTTGAGACGCCGAGTTTCCTTTCTTCCCAATAACAATGCCGGCTTTTCCTGCTTCCCAACAATACTATAATGATACAAGTTTCATGTCGTAATTCATGTGCAGCGTCCCAGTCGAGACCTGTGCTTTCCTCTTGAAAGCGGTAGGATCAGTACTCCACTACTCCCCATCCTCCTCCTCCTCCTCCTCTTCACCATCGTCATCCTCTGAATCAGACTTTGGGGGTTCCCAGGTCTCTTCGAGTTTCAGCCCCTTGCCTCTAGGTTCATGGCTTCTGAATGATGATCCAAGCAGAGAAGATACAGTAGATCGGTAGTTGTTGAGTTGAGGATCCTCACTGTACTTCTCAGGGGCGTCGTAGAGTCCCATGCCGACAAGAATCTCTCCCTCCTCTTCACAAGGATCATCTAGAGCCCGATAGTGGATGTCCTCAGACACGGCAGGTTGCGACAACTGAGTTTGGGGCAGAGATTCGGGCGTAGGTGGTGTTGTCGAACCAAACCCATGCACGATAAAAGTGTTCCAGTCCCATCCATTGTTATACGTAGTCTCGTGTGTGGTGTTGGCAGGTGCAGACGTTGCTGACGCCAATGGTCGGGCCTCCATCGCCATGGAAGCTGCTGGTGAATGCTGAGACATACTGGTCCCCTGATACGGGTTATATGTCATATTATCGGCGGATTGGTATGGCAATGGGAGATGGGGAAAAGCCAAAGGAGATGTGCCGCATGAAGTTGAGGCCACCATAGGGGAATAGTGAGAGTAGTTTCCGTAAAGATCCTGTTGGTCGGCATACGGGTGATTCGAGGTTAAGGGATACATGGGTTGCTGAAACTGAGCCTGTGGCTGTTGACCATATGAACTTGGATGCCAGCTCACAGGACGTGAGGACCGTTGAACAGGTTGCTGTGGGGCAGCATCGCAGAATGTTGACAGCTCGTCCATAATCTGCTGCTGTCGTCGTTGCGAGTTGCCGTCGTTCATAAGAGTCTTACGTCGGGCCATGAGGCCGGACGAACGGGGGCTGTTGTTGGCACTTGTAGGTTTAGACACTCTCATAGCACCTCCGCAACGCTGTCCGTTGGACCCTCGTGAGGATCTTCTCGAAGCTTGGGAACAAGACATTTGTTGTGTGTGGTCTTGGGATAAAGTGTCGTGAGTATATGTGACAGGTAGAGAGCCTGCTGGTTGCACACCAAAGAGTGGATGCATCATCTTGAAGTGTCCAAAGGTATCAGCAAGATAGTTTGTCGAATAAGTGTTGATGTTAAAAGGTCGTTTATATTGCAGAGTCGTGCTTGGTTGATGATGAATATGGCAAGACTTTGAAAGAGCTGAGAAGGGCCCGACTTCATTATGTATCGTGAAGTGGAGGTACAGTCTTGAAGGGGGTTCAAGGGAGTAACGAAACATGGGGCAATCGATGGCTTGGAAGATAAATCGAGCCTAGCCGCCTGAGCGAGATCAACTCTCCAAGGATCTGGGTGTGGGACGGAGAGGCACCAAGCAATAGAGTAGAGTGGTTTGACACCAACATGATGGCCGCAAACCGTGGAATTGCACCAAGTGTCGAATCAGCATCGAGCTTGCTAGGGTACTCTGCTCGGTTCCTCGCCAGAACTGGTCCTCGTTCCTGTGCTAGGATTGTCAGTTTCTAGCATGGTAGCTGGGCCGGGTGGCCTGCGTCATACGGGCCGGCAGGGGGTGTCTCAACGGGTGGAGTCCACATGCAGTCAAAGGTGGACGGGAAGTAGTGCCGGGGCGAGAATCAGTCCGCTGTTCTGGGGATCAAGACGTCGCCTGCGACATGGAGAAGTCGAGGTTTAGCAAAAGCTATTTGAGGGCGTGTGGGCTGCCAGGGGGAGGATCGGTGGGGTTCACGCCGAATCTGTCGGTGCTACACCAGAATCAGCGTAGTACCAACAAGGCGAACAACGAGAAAACAGGGTGGTGATGGAGGGTTGTGGTGATGGTTTAGCAATGGGGCCTCCCGCGGCTATGATTGCGTTGCAGACCCATGAGCACAAGCAGCCAGCCAGACCAGCCTGGTTTGGCTTGTGAGTGAGAGTCTCTCCAGCAAGTGGGCATCATCGGGTCGTCTGGACTCCAGCACCCAGGCAAGTCATCCCTGCCCTAGGGATGCAACTCACATGGAGCAGTGGGTAATGGAAGGGATGGAGAAGAATTGGATCCACGGGCTGGAGTCGTAATAAAACATGATATTGAGCATTCTTAGCCAGTCTCAGTCCGAGATCCACGTACTGCTCGGTCCATAAGCAGGGGAGTAAGACTTTTAGAGGGGGTTGTTCCAAGGCTTGCAGTCTGCGGCGCCACAATGCAGATGCATCTGGGGCCTGAGCTGGGGGACCTCGACCAAGAGGAAGAGCACTGCGCCCAGTTAAAAGGATGGGACATTTTCTAGTTGCTAAAAGTGCCACCCGGGAAGGGTCTCAAATCTCATCCAAGCGGGATGCGCATCACCGCTTTAGTGCTTTTCGCTTCAAGTACTGTGAACACCCCTACAGTAGGACATGCGGTCCCCATTTCTCGGCATGATGGTAATTTTTGAGCCGGTAGGTGAAGGGTGTGATGACAGTAAGGCGTTTCCCTAGGAGAAACAATAATATCTGATCGACAGGCGCTTGGGGATGGCAGATGTTTGCAACGAGTTTTGGATCCTTCATCGCCAGAGAGGTATGAAGGACACTATTGACAACGGTTGAGTTTCCACATCTCGGTGCTTGCATCAATACGTACGCAAATCCTGAGGACGTTCTCGTAGCTATTATTGGCGCTGGGAACAAGTGACACGACTCGATAATGTGCTTGAAAGGGCGGAAGCAGTAGACACACTCTGCATGGTGTATTTGGCGTCAAGGGCTTGGTCATCATGGCTATGACCGTGATCAAAAGTTTGGTCAATCAGACGAGGTATCAGCAAGAGCATAATGGCGTAGTGCAACTCCATCGAACGTTGGTAGCTCGATGGGGAATTCGATACAGTAGGATAGGGCCATGTCCTCGCATCCGTACCCAGTAAAGGTGGGAACTGGGAGCGGCGCTTCCATTGTGCTTGGCTTGCTTCTGAGTCTTCAGGATCCAAGTGGATTATTGCCCTTTAGCAGGCAAATAAAGGCTCCTGGGCTGGGCGACGGGCGGTGTGGTCTGGTGGCGAGAACACACAGGCCACTGAGGCAGCGCTCACTCAACGCATGGGAGGTATAGGAGACATTGTTCCTGCGACATTTGCCACGAAAAGTCAGGTACCAGTGACCATGAAACTGATTCAGCCGCAGGGAATGATGTGCCCTGGCTCCAAGATTGGCATGATGAGAGACGCCAGATCAGGGAGATAATAATATCGGGACCACAGACGGGTCGGAGCTGTTCCCAGAACTTGCCTAACGACTAAGGCACCCCTGGGAGAGCAACCTAAGATGAGTAAGTAAGTGTGACGCCTGACGGCCTGAGCGTCTGCAAGTGGAAGTGGAAGTCGCAGCTGCTGCACGTCTCGAGACCTGACCATCCCCCAGTCAGTTCCAGAGTTCAAAGTAAACCATACCACAACAAGCCTCAAAGTTACCAGTCATCATCTCTCCCATCAGCCAAGCGCCAAGTGCCATTTTCCTTTCCTCCACTCAGGGGCTGTGGAATCAACGACAAGTTTCCCTTTCAGGTAAGCATCGGAGGGTCAGCCCAGCAGCCTACTTCCTGCTTCCTGCAGTCTTTCGAGGCCCCTAGTACAACACCAGCGCGGCTTCAGCAGGCCTATACTTGTTAGGTTTCGGGCACGCGATGTGGCTTCTCAACACCTGTGTCTGTGGGACTCATCCTTTTGATGGCCTGCCACGTCGCCGTAGTCTCCAACTAGCGACTCAGTTCCGAAACCGAAACACAGCTCTATCCACGTAACGTTAGGTTATGCTATGCACGCTTGCCTACAGCATTGATATGCTAAAATTGCCCAGAGACTGGGAATGAGGCTAATCAATTCAGGCGCTTTGTGATCTATGTGCTCAAGCATCAACACTCGCTTCCAAGTTTCAATCGACGAGGCTTTCACTCAAGGCAAAATAAATGCTTCATCCACCGTGTTCGCTCTTCGTCAACAATCTGGAGAAGCGGTGACGATTAACAAGTTAATATCCATATTCTATAACCACACATCCGAAGCCCCGCAGAAGATGCTGCAACAACAATCTCATGCCGATAGTCTCGGCTTTTGCTCCTGCTGTCACCTTCCTCGTCTCATGTTGTCGCCCCTCTTTCCACGAGATACATATGGATGTACAGAGTTAGGGAATATACAGTTCTTAGCCAAGCCCATCCATTCCGCATGTACATCCAACAAAATTCGCTTGAGCCCTTTTCTTTATTTACGAGGATGATCCCCACCCTGAGAGGTCCCTCTGAGCCTGGGCACTAATAGACGCTGTCCGTTGGGCGTCTCACCGTACGGCTACTGGCAACAGACATCCTAACTTTAGTAGGCGGGTGAAAGAAAGCCCCTGGTCCAGAAGGTGCCAGGCCATTTCTGAACTGCTCTGATCGGCCGTCTGATGAATCAGTCACAACAAGTCACAACAGGGCTGTTTGTGTGTGCCACCCGGCATATCCCCCAGCCCCTGCGAGTTTTTCTTTGGTGGGGGGATGAAAGCGTGCTGCCTTGATGGATCTTTAACTTTTTATTTCAAGTAACCCCGGTGAGTCCTCCAGCCTTTGCAACCAGTACACTCAATGACAATCAGATAGTGCCTGCGGTTGTTCCGTTTGGGTAGTGATACGAGTCAATCTATCGTGCGCGTATGTTACGGCAGTACGCCATACTTGGCAGGAGAACATTTCACGCCTGTACAAACCTTGCGCAGCTCGCCGGGCACCGGAATTCGTTGCAAGCTACAGCTACGGTCATACTGCCGCAGGGATTGTCAGCCTATCGAGGAAGCTAACAGCCGCATGCTGGCACTAACGGAGTGCACGAAAGACCAACTTGAAGGATATTCCAAACAAAAAGATCGGGGCTGCGTCAAGTAGTTATGCCCAAGCCCAGGACGTTCTTAATGATGGGAAAGCTATTAGCTTTTCGGGAAAGTTTGCGATTCTGCCAGGATCAGTTACTTTTGCTTCAGTGCCCTGACCTGGCTTGCTGCCGTGATGGCTTGCTTGCTCGACTAGTCCAACCAGCAGGGGGACCGCACCGGAATGCTCAGCCAATCTCTCAATTCAGCTCGTCTCAGTAATTCTCGCCAACCACTCTTTCGCTCCCTGGACATGAACTAGGTAGTTACCATTCTCGAAAAAAAAACTTCGGCTCGTCAAGCTCTGAGCTAGGGCGCGACTCGCTTGTGGGCCATTGACCTGTGTCCCACTGGAAACGGGAAGGGTGTCACTGTCTTTTGCCTTGTGACTCGTTACTTCTTAGTACAGTGAGCAGCACAATCACGCATTGACTCGCCTAGATGTTCATTTCGCCCAGGATATGCGCGTTCCTTGCGAAAAGCTGTGCAATATGTACGTATGTGCATGCACGCGGGCTGGTGGGCTGGTGGGCTGGCGGGCAAGGCCAGCTCTTCTGGCTGATCCCTAAGTAACCAGCCTAGCCGGACAAGCCAGCTTCTCCCTACATTGTTCATGTGTCACCTCGAGTCACCGAATCGCAGCCACCACCATGTGATGGTTTTCAGAAGCTTTTGCATAAGCTATCCCCTACCCAACATAACGCAGCGGCACCACATGCTCTGGCCCTGGCGAAGCACCACACCATCCCTCCGCTCCACGCTTCAATTCATTGTTGTGTGTCCAGTCACATTTGCCTGTCGCGGCTGACGAAGACTTCTCAACCATCTGCGTCATCCGAAATACTATTACCGTATTGTCTATTTTGGCTTCATCCTTCTTTGGCCTGCGGCCTAGAACGGGTCCGGCAAATATCATGTTATCGCAACCTCTCATCCTTGTTTTCAGCATTGAAGGCATTCACTTGTCTCGCATCGCCAACTTTCACAGCAACAACCCGCCTGTTGTTCACGATACCCTCCTCAAGATAAGATGGCGCTGATCACATATTCGTCATGATTTTCAAGAATTGGAGAAAGAAGAGCAACATCCGCCATCCCAGCTGAGCTCGACACAACAAAGATCGTCTCATTACTACAATATTCATCTCCGATCCTTCAAATGCGCTTCTCACACATGCGCTTAACTTTGCTCGAGCTTCTTCCTCTCTTCAATCTCAAATCAAAGATCCTGCAGCTTGCCCACCGAGACTGAATCCTGATGTCTTTCTTTGTTTTAGGTATGTCCGTCATGCAAACATGAGGATAGAAACACACCCTATAATTCACTGTCCCTTACCCCTTTACATTAAATCTAAACTCAGCAATGGGTCGTAGTACGTACCTATCCTTTCGCAGCCGAGTACCTTTAGCTCAATAACCCGCCTTAAACGCCATGTAACTTTCCTGACGATCGATAATCAAATTCGATGTCTAACAAGCAAACGTAGGTTTCTATGTGTCGTACAGGACATGAACAACCGACCTGTATCCCAATTCATCATACATATGCGGGACAAAGATGGTTACCAGCGGAATTGACAGAATTCTTCATGTTGATCGGCTTGGTCCTTCTTAGGCATCGACATCTGAGGGGGCATGTTGGCAACCATATCAATGTTTCTACCTCATACATCAAGCTAATAAATATGCAGAAAATGACTCCTCAAGCCACTACATCGACTGGTCAATGTTCGTCTTGGCGCGTTAGACAAAAGTCTTTCATCGCCGAGCCTTTGACTTCAATCAGGGCTTGTATTCGTGGCTTATCATGACCCATGCGCTATTCGGCTTTGAAGGACGGTAGCCTACGCTACGCCAACTCTCTATGATCAGGGATCAACACGACACCTGGGTATCGCCAAGGAAGCGAAAAAGAATAATTCGCCCAAAGCCACGGTCCAGTTGCCGACGATCAGCTTGTTCCGCTCTAGCCACATCTGGCCTAATTCAGTATGCTTACTCATGGACTTTGCGAGACCACTCAATGATGGCATGGTACACAAGCCCACTCAGTCTGGCAGTAGAATCCCTATCAGATCGGTCGCGTCAGCATCTTTGAAGTTGCTACATCCTATTATCTACTATGTAGTAGACAACCAATTCAGCCATTGCACAACAGGCAGCCTTCGGCGTCAACAACACAACACCTTGAGGATTTGGTTCGGAGATGATCAAACCCAGGGACCTTCCACCTGAGATGCGTTGCCTTTGCGCTAGACTCTAAAGGTGTGGCGGGAGCCACCTCGAAAAACCGCTGCCATGGGTCCAGGACCGACAAGCATGGATTAGGTATGGAGTCTTGACTAGCCCCTGCGCAGAGGTACGGCCTTTTGGCATCATCTGAACACTAACAAGATGCCGGGGTAGGAGGACTTCTATAACCGGCACACATACACGCACTTTCAAGGTCTAATTTCCTATCCGCCGCTAGGGCTAAACGATAGAAGACCCATGCACGACCCTGGCGTGAGCGAAGACAAAAACAGACGTATTTGGAGGGATAAAACACCTCACAAGTGGATAGACTTTTGTGTCGGGACTTGTAACGTGCCGTTGTGTCTTGTTATACACCCACGTCTCTACCCATCCATCCATGTAAGCAAGATTCGCCTCAGAGGGACGCAGACAGCCCCGGGTTGGCCGCCTTCAACTGAGCACCATCTTGCACAGCGTTAGCCCCCGGCATGCATGAAGGTTTGTGATCATGCAAGAGCCTTTATTGAGATGATGACCCTGTCTACAGTCATTGATTACGCTCATGTCCCTCCATGACTCGTAAGGAAAGCTGGTGTCTATCATCATTGATTGATTGATACTGGGCGACAAGACGAGACTAGCAAGGGAGGTCTCTTTGTTTTCTTTCATTTTGCTTCACGACTACACACTATGTACTACCCAACAGTTCTCATGACCGGACTGGAAAGAACCAGAACCCTCACACCCCTTGGATGAAGGAATCTGGCCCGAGTGGGTCTGCGCCGTGGTGGTCGCGGGCGGAACGCGGCCTACGATACGCCGTAGGTTACGGCAATAAGAACTGACCGGACCCTGCTTTGGGTCTTGGGTCTTGCGGGCGGCTGGACGCTGGAACCTTGGACAGCCAAGGAACCGAACTTGCTGTGCACTTTGCTTTTGCGAGCTCCATAACTTGATTGGACATCAACATGCTTGGAGCAACCCATTCTCATCAACGCCTGCCAGCGTGAGACAGGTCAACCTTTCTCTGTTATCAAATTCTCCATCTGGCCAAATTTTGATACTGGCAATCCACGCACACCACCCACATTGTCACTGTCTACCGTGCATTACAACTGCAACGGGAGCCGCTACAACGCAACCGTTTCCCCTAACGCGTGACCTAGGTTCTAAAGTGACTCCTGCCGAATCCATTTGCTGACGTGCACATGGTAATCTCAGTGATTCGACACGATGCCAGACATCCATGACTGAAAATAGCAAAGAGTCGTCAGATAGCGACTGTCCACCGAAACTTGAGACATCTACTCCAGGATCACCAGGCGGTCACCAATAACACCCGTATAGCATTGCGCCTATGACTCTTCTTACATACAACAACGAATACATGCCTAACGCCTGTGCCGTAGACAGTTTTAACGGTCAGTTTACTCGGTACAGTATGGAGGCCCCCGGGAGGCCGAGGCGTCTCCAGGTACCGCCCGCTCCTCCGTCCGAGAGCCCCATACCGATCGGGGCTGTCAGGGCGGGCAAGAGTTCAGCCATGTACTCCGTACCAGCGGAAGGGTGCAAAGGCCCTTGGCCTTCCGAGTCCGCGTCACTCATCGGGCTTGTTCCACTCACGCCCTTGGCATTAATCTAACACCACTATATATAACACTTGCTAGATGTGACTGGGTGCTTGCGGTCTCTAATACTGGAGTTACCCCTCCAGAGCAAAAGTTGAGCTCACACCCACCCCTTGCCGCTAGGGTCCAAGTCTGAGACTCTCTTTCAAGGCGGGCCGGCGCCATTCACCAAGCGAGCACTCACACTCACTCACACTCACTTGTTTTGCCGAGAAGGGCACCATGTGTAGCGATCTGAAGCCTTTGTCTTGGATTTGCTGGCTCGGCCCTTGATCTTGTCTCCTTGAGCTCCCGTCCTTTGATGAAAGCTTGGTTCACATGCCAGCTAGCTATACGAAGTACGTACCCATTCCCTTTACGAGTTGTTTCTTGGGACTTTGACCCCATCGAGGTTAGTCCAGCTGAGGTTTGTTATTGCTGTCCAGGCGGTTAGCTGTTTCCTTCCTTTTTTTTTTATTCAAATTTTGTCTTGCTTTGCAACCCTTCGTCTTTGGAGGTTACACCACATGTATTGTTTGCCCTCCTCGCTTCTCAAATTAACAACATGACCCGATCTTGCTGATCAAATTGGTGGTCGTGGATGGCTCAAGGGCGGAGTGCCATACCATACCGGTTGAATGGCTAATGGATGCAATGAGAACAGCGCAACTTTCACGGTTACAGCACCAACCATTGTTCCGACTTGGTCGTCTTGTTTCTTCCTACCCCATCCCGTCTCATCTCGCACCTTGTCCCTGTCCCTGGTGCCGCTGCTAGTCAATGAACTGCCCAAGTGAGTATGTACATAGGCGAACAATCAACCACCCACACTACAGTACCACGGCACATCGTCTTGGCCTGCGTCTCCGTCTCGGGGCTTATGATTCCTTAACTCTGCATCGCATGACGACGCGGCTCGCTTCCCCTCTGGCTCCTCTCAGATGCATTAGGAGATTAGTTCCAAGACGGTTGGCACTGCTTCGCACCAAGACGTCCTTCTAGACGAAATCGTCGTCTCCATACGGTAGCCCCGGCGCATCCGCGTGGTTGAGGGCCGTGTCTTGCAGTCTCCTGGCGGCCCTTGTTTAGCAGAGACGTCTGCGCATCCACTTGCATCACTATGGCACCCAACAGATGAGACAGGACAGTCCAAGTTGACGATTGTGCAGCACGCCTCCATGGTAACTAACGTCTGCGCTTCCATATTAGCTGGGGCTACGTACCACTAGCAACTCTCTCGTCGGTCGGTCGTTTCTAATTCCCATTTTCACCGCCTTTCTCCCTGGCCCAGTCCCCTCCCTTTCTCTCCTCCACTGTCAGCCCCTTCGAGGCCTAGGTGCCGTCTTTCTTTCTCACTTTTAATTTCTCACAATCGAATCGAGCAGCCCAGCGCTGTAAGCCATCGGTAACCACAGCTCTGCTTAGCTTTTGGTTCGACCGTTCTCCTCTTCTCTCTGCCTGTTGTCTCTCCATCCATCTTCCCCTTTGCTGGTTTAGCGTCATGGGTTCCCTTAATCTTCCGACATCGTTACCCGGCCCACCCTTGCACCAAAGGTCTGACCTCTGCCTGTGATGTGTGTCTGGATCGTCGTCAAGCAGGAGCATCATGTTTTCCCTGACTGAGCCACTAGGCGGGCAGACATTCACAAGGACTACTGAACCGTAATCAGGCATTCAACCGCCTCCAGTCCCCAGCATGTCTATCCCAAGCCCGTCGAACCCCTCCCGCTGCACTTTGAGTGTGGCCAGTTGGACGGCGAAACTCAGCTTCTTCCCCGTGCTCCAGTCGCCAGGGTGACAGATCAGCCCGTACAGCATTCCGGCTATGAAAGTGTCCCCCGCTCCCACGGCACTATATTTCGGGCAGTGGTCAGTTCCTGCAGCTGTACGCGACTTGTTTGTGCTGTGCTATGTGTGTCATGGCAAGTGAAGGGAAGGGAGACGTACTCGACCACGGAAATATCTGGTCCGGATCCATCCTGGGCAGAGCAACGAAGAATCTCACCTGTAGACCGAGACAACCCAGCTGCTCCGTCTGCACCCCACGTGCACAGTGCCAGTGACCTACGCAGCGTCTTGTCAGCCAACAAGCCCAAGCCCAATATCATATCCATGATGCATACGCCTTACGATGCCCCTCGGTCTTGAGGCATGCTTCCGGGGTTTTATGTCCTCGATCCTGTGCCCTGTTAGGTCATCCTGATCATGGCACACCAAGTTTCCTGAGCTGGGTCTCTCACTTCAGCCCAGCTTCGCGAATAGAAGACAATATCTGCCTCGGCCGCCAATTCAGGTAGACCCTCGCGGCCGGGCTTTTCGATTTCGACACTGACGTTCGCTTTGGGCAATACGTTACGCAAAAGCTGGATACAGATCTGTACGGTATCCGGGATTCGACCCTGTTCCACCACGTTCAGTCTGGAGTGGACCGTTGCAAGCTATTGCTGCTCATGGGCCATACCTCGAAATGCCACCATGTCTCTTGGTCCGGTTCGAAACTCCGCACGATCTTCTCAAACTCGTCCTGTGTCATTTCTGGCAAGCCATTGTAGTTGACAAGGGTGCGGCTACCCGATGCCTCGCTACGAATGATATAGCTACTTGCCGCTTCAGTGCTTGCTTCACGATAGATGCAGTGGCTAAAGTTGACCTTTGATTGTGGTCCAAACGACGAGACGACACGCCGCGTTGCCGAAGAAGAAGCACTGGGCAGAGGTGAAACTAGATGCAGCTGGAGGGCATCACGGTCGGCAAGGAGCTGCTCCAGGACCTGGAGCGAGTTGGGGCAGTTACCTCCACGTCGGATGCGGATGCTGGTAGCACGCAACTTGGAGTCCTCGGACGGAAAGAAGGGGACACTGGAGAGGTAAGTTAGTAGATGCCATGCGTAAGCTTGTAGTGACGTTCTTGAGAATGGTATCCAAGTAGCAAGCGCCTACCACGATGAGGTGCTTCATAGTGCTTATTTGCTGTGCTCAACGTAGGCTGTAGGCTGCGAATTGGTAGAGTTGATGTCTCCTTTTGCCTGGTGTTTGCTTCACACGAAGTGACTACTGTCGCTTGTTGTTGTAGACTGTACGCTGGTGTTGCTCAGACGCTGTGATTGACGAGCAGTCTGGAGCAAGTGATTTGAGGGGTTCTCCGCTAAAGAAATTGAGTTCCACTGGTATTTCGTCACTGAATAGGGTGTTTTCTTTGGTGGAGAGGAGTGACAAGTATGCGGTAATGTCATCGGTGAGAGGTGAGGAATGGTACAGAGCACGTCTGTTCCTTTCTATTAAGGGAGTTGTATAGGGCGACTCATATTCCATACAGCGTATATTCTTTGCTGAGTTAATGACAGGTTCTCGAGATCTTCTGAGCTATCTTTAATGGTGTTGGGCTGTGAAGAATGATGTTGGATGATCTGGTTGAGTCGGAGAGTAGACCGTCATCATGGTTATTGTAGCTTTAGGGTAGGTCACTTGGGTATTCTGCTTGGATTGAGTCTCGAAATTTTTTGTCAGAGTACAATCAAAGTAAGTCAATACCTAATCTGATCTGATACTGTAAGAAGCATTGCAAATTTTTATTCTGGGGTTGTTCTCTGGTCCGGACTGGCAATTGTTTGGAGTGGACAGACTTTAGTTATAGCTGGTCTTTTTAACAAGTAACTCTAATACAAATCCGAATTCCTGATTAGCTGAACTTGATATTAGAAGTGACTGAATGAAAACCAAGTCATTATCTTTATCTGTGATGTCGAACACCGTAATTCATGTTGACAATAGCATCTTGCATGTTGAGTAAGGCTCAGTAAGCCAACTACTGGATAACATAATGCACTTGGTAATATCCGATCAGCTAGACGGGCGGCCGACTCGAGTTAGGATAAGCCACTGAAGAGGTTTATCGGTAAGCATGTGTAGTTGGTCGAGTTGATGAAGCTTAGATATTGATGGCATCGATATTGGCCAAGTTGGGTTCTAAAGAAAAGGCCAATGGGCAAAGGGTGTGATGTCTTTTTTGTATATAATGACCAAACCTCTGAAAGAATAGACTATACAGTATGTTAGTGTCTAAGTGTTAGCATCATCTATAGTAGAATTATCACTCCTCTCAATCAACATCACCATATCCGTACAGGCCAGCTACCAGTGGGACCCATCTGCCCCGCCAATTCAAACCCTAGCTAGCTGAAGTAGGTATTGTAGGCTCTACAACGTCATCCAACATACGAACAACACGAGATATTCGAGAGCAACAAAAGGCATACGACGTCCAACGAGGTCACCTCTACTCTGAATCATCGCATCATACATATCATCGCCTCCCACCGAGACAATGGGCGAGCAAACGGGCAAACATATACACTTTGAGGATGGCGACTGTAGCTCTGATGGGAGCTCAGACGACGGAGCCAAGGCAGTCGAGGTACGCTTGATAACTGGAATACCATCAAGAATCATTCGAGGCTGATAAAATTAGGTCGTCTTTGATCCAGGAAACCCTTATCGTCGCAAGAGTTCAATGGTCGCCTCTGAGATCAAAGCGCCTGTCATGCGCCGTCCTACGCGCCGCGACGAGTGTCTTGTCCACCAATTCCTCGATAGTCAACGCCGTGCAAAAGACGCCGTCAGCTACGCCAGCGAGCCCGAGTTGGAACACTCAATGCATACGGGCATTAATCAAACGGACGCTGGTCACGCCACGCTTCACAAGTCCATGAACGGCGACCATGTCGAAGCCGTTCGTGACCAGAGCCTCGACTCAATCGTCGACCCCAAATACCAAAAAAAGTGTCGCGCTGTTGTAGAGCCCGGGAGCATGGATCACTCCGGACAGGCTGACCAGCAGGCCTGGACGCAGCAGATGACAAAGAGCATGTCCGATATCGACCTTGCCGGGAACCAGGACGACATGCGAAGTCGCTTGCTCACCAAGCAGCAGCTCAGTGACATGGCCTGGGGTGTACGAGAGCTAAGTCGTCGGCTCAGCAGCATGCGCATCCGCTTCAAGGTCAAGAGCATCTTTATACTTACAAAGATCTACGATCAGGACTTGATCCCCAAAGCACGAGAGCTAACACTATGGCTGCTTCAACATAACCACGAGGTTGCCTATACCGTCTACGTCCAAGACAAGCTAAGGAGTAGCAAGAAATTCGACGTTAATGGCATTATCGCCGAGGCGAGCAAGGGATATGTCGAGGCGGGTGAGATGAACGAGCAGGCAGCAAAAGAGACACTCAACAAGCGACTACGGTGCTGGGACGAGAACATGTGCCGATCGCGACCTCATACGTTTGATTTTGTCATCTCCCTTGGAGGTGATGGCACCGTACTCTACGCCAGCTGGCTCTTCCAGCGCATTGTGCCACCCGTGCTGAGCTTTGCGCTGGGGAGTCTGGGCTTCCTGACCAAGTTTGACTTTGAAGAATATCAGCAGACACTCACCACTGCCTTCACAAAAGGTGTCACAGTAAGCCTGAGGCTGCGATTCGAGGGTACTGTCATGAGAAGTCAGCCGCGCAAGAGGGCTGAGCTCGATAAGGGCTCTGAGGAGGATGAGGACCAGCAGCGAGACTTGGTGGAGGAGCTGATTGGTGAGGAGAGGGAGGACGAGCATACGCATCGACCGGATGGCACCTATGAGATTTTGAATGAGGTAGTGGTGGATCGAGGACCAAACCCAAGTAAGAATTCATGCAATGTCGTTGCAGGAGATGTGCTAAACGGTTATAGCCATGTCGACAACTGAGATCTTTGGTGACGATGAGCACTTCACCTCAGTCCTGGCCGACGGTATCTGCGTATCCACGCCCACGGGCTCAACAGCTTACAACCTAGCCGCAGGAGGTTCGCTATGCCACCCTGAGAATCCTGTCATGCTGGTCACGTCCATCTGCGCGCACACGCTGTCATTCCGGCCCATCATCCTCCCTGACACAATCGTGCTACGTGTTGGCGTACCGTACAGCGCGCGGACGGCGTCGTGGGCGAGCTTTGACGGCCGGGAGCGCGTTGAGCTCAAGCCAGGAGACTACGTGACCATCAGCGCGAGCCGGTTCCCCTTTGCGTCGGTGCAGGCTGAGGGGCGGAGGAGCGAGGATTGGGTGAATAGTATCAGCGGCAAGCTTGGGTGGAATACCAGGCAGAAACAGAAGAGCTACAAGGAGTGGGATAAATGAGATGATGTATATGATGATGAGCTTGGACTTGTGTGGGATTTTATCTGGGCTTGGGCGTAAGGGCCAAGGATCATATGGATGGATGGCGTTGAATGGTATATACTAGGGATTGTTTGATATGATACTATGCATGAGATGGGAAATACTTTGAATCTTTCATTGTGCTTATTCTTTGTTTACTATTGTCTTGACGGCCCCGAGGCGGACATGGCAAACGGCCGGTCTCTACTATAATCAGCACTTTAGGTACCGTAGTCAAGGAATATAATAGACTAAAACTATAAGAAATTATAAAAATCAATCATTATACTTTACTACTTCTTAAGATATAAGTATAGCTTTATAAATACTTTTTAAAACATCTTAAGTATCTTCTAAGTAAAGGAAAGCGGCCATTTCTTGGGGCACTCCCCAAGGCCGGTCTGATATTTGGATCAAGATAGGACATTCTGCTGGTACCCCCCACCAATAATCGGGTGATATCTTTTCCCCCAAAACTAAAGAGTTACAACGCGTCTAGTCTCTGACACCGCTCCTCTTCAGAAGAGAGCCCAATATCTCGACTACAACACTTCAATTGAACCTGCCGCCCTTCAAATGAAGTAATTACCTCTCAAACTAATCAATTGAAACATACTCACCACCCAGTTCCACCAAAATGGCTTCAGAAACCGCCTCATCTCTCCCGCCCGACCTCTTCGACCAGACGACAATCATCTCCCTCCTTTCGACCCTCGCAATCGTCCTGGCCGCCTACGTCGCCTCCCTCACGTTCCTCCCGCGATCCTCCTCCGGCACCCTCCGCTTCCTCTTCATCTGGCATCTTGCCGACGCGCTGTGCCACTTTATCCTCGAGGGCAGCTTCCTATACCACTGCTTCTTCTCGCACCAACCCCTCGATGTCGTGACAAATGACCTGTTCCCCACACCGTCGGGCTTCCTGGGCTATAGTGACCGCGTGTATGGCGCGCAGTCTGGGGGTGATAATCCGTTTGCGCAGCTGTGGATGGTCTATGCTAGGGCGGATAGGAGGTGGGCTGGCGTGGACTTGGGCGTCGTGAGCTTGGAGCTTTTGACGGTGTTTTTTGACGGGCCGGTGGCTTTGTATGTGTGCTATTGTCTCGCCAAGAAGGATCCCAAGGTTAGCATCTGGATGATCATCCTGGCTACCTGCGAGTTGTATGGAGGTAAGTATTCGGCGTCGAGGCATGTTTTTGACTTTTACTAACGAGGACCCAGGTTTCATGACGTTCTGCCCCGAGTGGCTCATTGGAAGCGCCAACCTCGACACGAGCAACTTTATGTACCTCTGGGTCTACCTCTTCTTCTTCAACACTCTTTGGGTTTGGATCCCGCTTTGGATTATTTGGTACTCGGTCAAGGACATTTCGAATGCCATGAGCGTGCGCCAAGGTAAGAAGAATCTGTAGCAGTATGGACGATTGCTGTTAAGGGTTCTTGATCTGCTGGTACATATTTGGGGAGATAAGTAAAAGTCGCGTTCACACAACTAGATGTCAAGTAGATGGTAAGAGGAATAGACAAAAAACATACCTAAGACTGCTGGGGATTATTGATGGAAAGCACAAAGTGGCGGATGCATTTGCTACTGCATTATTAAAATACCTTATCAAGGTTATATCCAAGCTTGAATCTGCTCTTCCGCCCCCGATTGGCTGAGGCCAACGGGTTTCTTCCTAATATGGGAAGCTATCATGAGACATAGTGTATAAAAGCTGTCGAGTTTATAGGCTTTTGAATCACGAGCACAAATAGTTCACAGTAAAACAGACAGGTTTATGTGTTTCATAGGTGGATTGAAGAGCTACTGAGGGGTATCTGAATGCTCAACAGTCGCGGCACTGCATCCCTAGTAGGGAAGACAGCCCGAATCCTCCCCAAATATCATTCCATCATTATTCCTCGTTCAACATCCCGATTGTATTTGTCGAGTTGTGAGGTGACTTAGATAGCCTGCTTGTGGGCCTCGGACTTGGAGTCGTGCTTCTCCTCGCTGGCCTTGTCGGACAGAGCGTCCTTGGCGGCGGAGGCACGGTTACCGAGAGACTGGTTGTTGTCCTTGGCGACCTGGTTGATTGTTAGCTATCTGAGGCGAGTAGCTCTGATGTTTGGTGTACAAACCTCCTTGTTGGCCTCCTTGGAGGTACCAGAGACGCCCTTCTGGACGGTCTCGGCTGTGTCAAGTGTTAGTCTGCGAACTTTGGCGCGGGAAATCGTGCGAAGACGTACAGACGGAGTTGGCAGCGTTCTTGATAGAATCCATTGTGATGGTGTTGTTGTTTGGTGTTGAGTGTGTAGAAGGTTGTGTTGTAGATGGTTGAATGTGTGTGTGATGATGAGAGAGGAGTTGGGAACTTGGAGGAGGGAGATAGAGGTTTATATACAAGATGAATCACTGCTCACGACAGGAAGGAACACCCCATCAAAGGCAGGAGGAGCTCCGTCATCGAGAGATTGGTTTGACGTGCAAACCATCTTTGGTTGGCTCAACCTGTCAGAGCTCCTACAGCACAAAGAACTGTCATGTGAAGAAACAACATGTCGTCATAGACTCTTCACTCAAAGCAATTGTAGCAATAGTCCTACTACGTAGTACGTTTACCTAGCTACAAGCGGGAGAAAGAGCACAGCTTGATTGTACCCCCAGGCGATTCAACCACTTGGAGGCGAGCAATCAACAGTATCCGTTTGGCCTGTGATGGTTGCTCGAGAGACATAGCCTGACGTCAGAGCATCACTTGGACGTCATCTCGATGAGAAGCGTCTGGGGCTTGGGCTTGTTTTGTTTGAATGGTGGGGTGAGAAGAGGATAGACTGGAGACCAGGGACCGCGTCTTGCGCGTCGCGGGGTACCTAGAGTCCTACTACTGCAAATAGCGATGACATATGATGATCCTGAGTGGCCAACTTCTGTGCCTTGCAGCAAATTACAACATGCAATTTTTATTTTGTTACGAAAACGACTCTTGGGATTTTGACGTGAAACGGATGTCAAGCTGATCGCCTCTTTGATGCTATTTTTCATGGTCCCACTTGCAGCTGTAGCGTGTAATATGATAGGCCATGACTGTCCCGCTTTTGTAAATGGTCGATCGGGCGCCACATGGCGGGGAAGGGGGCTTGATAGACATAAAACAAGGTACGGTGTATCCGCAAAAGGGTGCTGTACAGCCACATCCTTTTTGTCATATACAAGGGGGGAATGTGGCGGTGACGTAGAAAAACCCAGGTATTGAATCTGTCATGACGTTTCTATGGCTTCACATACCTTACGTACTCATTCCATTTACCTGCCTGTTTTGCTTGCATGTACTCCCCTAAAATCCACAAACCGATCATTTCCTTGTCTTCCCTTTTACTTGCCTGGCTTTTGTCTCTTCTGCTTGCGGCTCTATAGCGGGTAAATCTCCATTCTATGTCCGTTGCCTTTCTATTGGTTCCCCCTACTTGTTTCGCATGCTCACCATCGAGATCTCTATCCTCGTGGTCCATTTGTACGGAGCAATGCCTCCGCTTATCTAGCCTCTTTTTCTTTTCAACTTGATTGTGATTCTTGTTTTTTCTTCAATATGCCACCACCGCCTCTTTTGCTCATTCAAGGCCATGATATGCCATGACTACCAAGTGGCTTGTACAGCTCCAGCTCCGAGAGCTCTCTTTGGAGCTATGATCGCTTTCCGGGAGTACCCGCTCAAGCTCTCATTATGACGTCCCTAGCTTGCACCTTGATGAAGCTTGTCCATGTGCTTATTAGAATATCGCCTTCACCCAAAAATGCCAGAATGGAAACTTATCCATGCTTGCCATATCATGATTTACATGCTGTCATGGTTATGCTGGCTTACTCGTAGATCAGATCGGTCTAGACTGGACTTGACCCGCTATTAGCCACATTATACAATATCTTGCAAATCACCAAGATACCTGGCGGCCGTTTGATCCGCGACGGAATGCATCCGTGTATCCCGCCGTGCCATTGATCGGAAACTCTAAGCTTGCCTCGATAAGGTACACTCAACAAATCATGCAAGTACAGTACTGTACTTTCACGCCCATGTACGAATCTCTTCTACATGTACGGTTCGGAAGAGCGAATACGATCCTCGGAGCACATGTGAATCGAGACTCCGAAGCCGAGATTCGTGTACCGGTGTAATCATTGCAGGAACTCGCGTCCCTAGTCGGCGGTCAAGAAATCCTGATATCTCGATACGGGGTAGACCATAATGATATTAAGTTAAGCATAACTTCTAGATTACTCCGAATCGTTACGGGAATAGCAGCCTCCTACAAGTTCAGAAGGATGTGATATTGTTAATGTGTCGAACATCGGTATACCGCGGGCTATAGGGTAGACAGAACGCAATCATAACCCTACCTGGAGAATAACATTATATTATACTATTGAATTGGAGGTCTCCATGTAGTGTCCTTACGTATGGTGAAGCTCTAAGCTGTCATGATAAAATCAGTCGAGCCCAGCTAGAAAGATGCCACTCCTCAAGGTCTCCAGTCATGTCTGACAGATAGGTGCAAGCCAGTCTAAATGCTACGGTAAGTATGAGAGGTAACATGGGAAAGAATGATACACACTATAATATAATGAAAAGATAGTCCAAAGCTTGTCGTTTACCTTGAAGAATATTATCAAGCCAAACATGCCATATTCGCACAATGGACGGGCTTTGTGTTCCTCGTGAGGAGGGAGATGGCGATAAGAAGAAGGTTACTTGAGAGACTAGAAATACCTGGGGTGGAAAAGCCAAGAGTTGACTTAAGCCAAAATGTTTGGCTTGAGAAAATTTCCCGCTTTGTTGTTGTCCATCAAATATTTGTTGAATTCGTTCCTCACTTTGCTCGGTCGCTTGATAGTGAGTTATATGAAAACGACAATAGTCCAGGTTGAATTGGAGTACTAGGACAAAGTTTTGCAAAAGCATGTTAGCTACCTACCACATTCCCAATTTCTCTCACCATGGCAAATGGCACACAATCACCTTAGGTCCCTCGTTCCGTTGTCCTGCTTTAGTTCCTGGACCTCTTCCTCTCCCTCTACATGCTCTCACACGGTCGTCTGTACTCTTCCTCAACGGACAAGGCTCGTAACATGGACATCGCTTACAGATGTGGAAGTCAAGTTGATATCCAACTCTCATTCACTGTCCAGGCTCTACCTCTCCCACTAAGATCCAATCCAACGGTTACGGTTAATCTGTCAGTACCACAGCACAGTAGAAGGATTCCTACGCGCTGGTAAGCATGCCAATCTCAACTGTATGCCGGGGCTTCCGGTAGTAGGTTAGCGGTGACAGCGAACTATAAGGAGAAGGAGAAGGGGAAGAGGAAGAGGAGGAGGAGGAGGAGGAGGAGGAGCAGCTCTCTAATGAAGAGCTTAACCGCTCTCTGACCTTGTGCCTCACTCCCTCGAAACCTTCTGGTGAAAATTGCTGGTGGCATTATTGTAGGTAACTCTCGCAGGTAACTCTTGCACTGACAAATGCTTCACGGTATATGGTTATTCGAACCCCTGAGGTAAGTATTTTGATGACAAATGGAATTGCAAGCCCTGGTGTGTTGTTTTGCTGGTCTAAGCTCTTGCTCACGTACCCAAAGGATTCTTCCCCTTAATCTGCCACTGCGTTAATGCTTTAACGATGCACTGGGGCTCTAATACTATAGTTGTGTTTGATAGGTAATTTTAACTACAAGCTTTGTATAGCATTCACTTATGCTTTATTTATTCCATCAAGGTATCTCGAGCCATGACCTGCAGCGCTGTTTTTTCTGTCGTAGCTCTACCAAACGTTCCCTGATTATCCTAATCACGGAAGAGTCTTAGGCTTCATAATTGCCAAGAGTGAGCAATATACCGGAGCATCTACCGATTCTACCCTTCTAGTCAAAATGGTCGCTGTTTATTGTTAGTTTGAGACTATTCACTTTGAATACAACTGTTCATGTGCCATCGACTCGGCAGATGAACAATATCAATGCCATTGACATCGGCATAAGGGAGATAACCGGCTTTGAAGGGATTGGGTAGTTCAAATGGTAAGAGTGGTTCAAACAACACTTCCCCGAGCTTGTTTGATCCACGCTACGCGGCCTCAGACCGTGGATACGCTGCATCTGATACTGGAGCTCGAGCTTAGAGTCAATTATTAGACGATAATGATACCCACTCATTCACGCCTTGAAGCATTTGTCGTCCTCGTAGCTACTGCAACTCTACGCTGATTCGCACACGAGGAAGAAGTGATCGTCAAGCGAGGTGGAGAGGGGGAAGAGGCAGGTTGAATTAAGAACAAGGTTACATGATAATACTGGTGATGAAGAGTCAACTGCCGAAGGTGATGGGAGCTGTCTGGTAGAGTTGTAGTATCATCACCGTCAGAGAAGGACTACGTTTTCTACCTGGGTAATCGAAGTTACTTTTACTCATGTGAGGCAGCCCCATGGCTCTGAAGTTTCCCCCTCTACAGATCTAGGAGACTTTGACAGCAATTATTGGTTGCAATGTGATATGCTGACGAAAGCTGCCGAAGCACTGCTCACTACAATGACAGCCACTCAATAGTGAGATGTGTTGATTCGTGCACTCAAAGCTCATCACATGGAGATACGAGAGTATCCAGTCGCTGTAGATAGTAAATCTTCACCGTCCTCCAACCCACTACGAAGAACGCACCGATATCTACCCCAAGATACGCCGTATACAAGCCGGACTACCCGTACGAGTCATTTCCAAGATTAGCTGAATGATTTTGGTACCAAAGGATTGTGATACTTGACTCGTCAAGTCGTGATTGGGCTCGAAGGTTTCAGAAGGACATGCTTCCGGCTACTATCATAACAGTCATTAGCGAGCTCTCCTGAAAGGAACTTGGTCAACACTGAGCCGGAGCGAAGCATGAACTTGATAGTGACAAGAATGAGGCGAGGGCCGAGAGCAGTTGGTCCCGACACGAGAGATTACATATAAATGCTAAGGGTATTAAGGATAAATAAAAACGCCGATTAAGAACCCAAGGGTTATATCTGGTCGGGTATCTATCATAACACATGCCTACATGCTATTGTAGCCCTGATCTTATGAGGGTCTAGTAAGATTTTCCTCCCCTGTAGGAGACGGGACGAGAAGGACCGCGGTGCAGATGAAAATTTTTCTCCTCTGTCAGGTGAAATGAAGGCATCTTGGATTTGGACGGTCAAAGCAATATTGGGTTATATTGAAGTTAGAATGAACAAGGAGTAACTATGATGTCTCCAATCTCCTCCCGTCTTATCTCGTAGCTGGTTGTAATACCTAAATATGTCGTGATTGATCTTCATTGTGAGAAACAGTAATGAAATGAGCGATCATAGTCACCTGAGTTAATGTGACAGGGCCCGAACTCGACGATGTGTAGCCAAGACTCTAGTAGCTATGGAGATAACTACGTTACGCAGGATCAGGTCATGGAGCATAGACCTAATGTAGTCTTTCCCTTACTCAGCACATACTGCTTTGACCTGTTGTTGAATGTCTAAGTCTTAGTTTTTGCGCTGGGAGTCTACTGATGGAGATCTATCTCTCTTGGCACCTGGATCTGATTCCTAAACGACACTATTGTACGAGACAATCTAGAAGCAACGATAGTCTAGATAAGCAATAAACTTCTGTCAACCATGTGAGAGTTGTGTCTGTGATTTGAGGACATAGATAGATCTGCTGTGCTTGGGCTGCCTCTCCTCTCTCTTTTCCTCTCCTCGCTTGCAAAGTCATGTTTCAAGAAGCCCACAACCGTGCGTACCTAGAGCACGTGTAGGTCTGCGAGCCCGACTCATGTATATCATGACTACCTATAGTACCTAAGATATCTGTAACTTGTCCCTGCCTCACGTTTCTTTGTACCCCGCAGCCAGCCCGCCCGCGCACTCGGCAGCTTTCTGATCCGTGTTACCTGCCACTCTGATCTCAAACCCTGGCTTTTCCAAGATAGGAATTAAGTGGCTTAGTTATCATGCTAAGATGCCCCTGATCCAGTTTTACTTGAGCGGCGTGGCTACCATAGGTGCCGGCGCTAGTCCGCTTGAGGATTAACCCCACCGTTTGGTTGACCTTGAACCTCCTGCCTCTTACAACCCGACGAAACTTGACTGTGACAACATTGCTTCAGCCTCTCGAACCGGCTTTGTTCGGTATCTTCCATTAGCATCGGCATTATCAGCGACAAATTCAATGGAAACGATGGCGCTTTTGTGGCTGCACTTGCGACAAGTCTGGTTTATACAAGCACAACAAACATCACCAAAGAACAAGTAATACTCACATCACAGCAATCAACAAGCAACGATAAACAATATATCTCGTCTCGAATCGTTTCTTTTCCATCCTCTTGGCGGATCAAAATCCCTTACAAACATGTCGTCAACCCTCAAAGAAAGCGCCAACCTCCAAAACCCAATCTACACGTGTGAAACAATACCCTTCTCCCCGGTGCCGCCCTAATGCGGGACATGGCTCCCTAAGCCTTGGCTTTCACGCTTAACTACCATCTACCAGGGGCTCGACACACTCAATGCTACCAAACGCCGTCATGGCGTACCTGGACCCTAGCTCTCGAGAGCTTCTGAGTCGTCAAGGGGGGTCTACCGAGACATCAAGCTTGCAGGATCTAGAGTCAATCTAGACTCTTGGCCGATTTGATTTGCCATTGATTCAAGATATCAGGTCTTATATTGCCTCCCAGCCTCTTCTCCTTCTTCTGCGTGACGGGTGGTGTTTGATCTTCATTTTTCTTTCTTGACTCTGTATTTGGCATTCACTTGCCACAGGCCAGGTGCCATTCGTTTTCTTCTCTCTCTATCACTCGGTCGTTTGAACTCTTGCATCTCCTCAACTTTACTTCAACTGATCTAGTACACGCTCAGAGATCATTGAGTTGTTGCGTCAATCGTTACTGTCTGCTCTACTTGTCTCGTCTATTTGCCATTGTGTGCCCCCCTCCGACACTCTCTTCGAACAACAGCGACATCGACATGTCAAACTAGGTCTTTTCAAAAAGTTAACGCGGTGCCGGCACTGCAAATGCTCGAAACCTGCTCTTTACTCTCGACAAGAAAAGTTTGAATTGAACCAGATAAAACACCAAAGATGGATACCGGCTCCAACTCCAACACGAGCTCGACCGGCTTTCAGTTCCAGGCAAACTCAACCTCGGCCTGGGACAACGAGCTTAAGCTTGCTGCAGCTGGCTCGGTCCGGACTTCAATCACTGTCCTCGCAAGTTTCAACGTGGTGGTGGCGTTTGCGGTTACCATCAGCATACTCTTGAATTCGTGGAAAGCGGCAAAACGAAGCGAACCAGCA
Organism: Fusarium guadeloupense; assembly: GCA_021655865.1. NCBI lineage: Eukaryota > Fungi > Ascomycota > Sordariomycetes > Hypocreales > Nectriaceae > Fusarium > Fusarium guadeloupense. The sequence goes on from JAJJWM010000149.1 coordinate 106,743, forward strand.
TGGAACTTTAGGTAAATACAACATCCCACTTCCATCTCAAGCTTGTTCTCACACATTCTGTCTAGATCATCTTGGTCGAGACTCGTCAAGGGCTGCGATGTCTACCCTTTCGTCCTTTCATTGGGCATCGTGGTTCAGGGCATCGCGTACGCCATTGCTCAGTCTAAGGGACTTGAGTCACTCATGATTCTAGGATGCACCATGATTTCACAGCTGATGCTGCCAGGCAAGTCCTTGCTTCCATACACTGACATGCTGGTTTACTAACATAACTACAGCCCTCTTCATCGTCCCTTTTATCCAAGTGATCTTTGGGCTGGAACTAGCAATTCGAATCACGAAGCCAGACATGTTTCCATGTCGCCGACGATTCAACACTCTTGGTTGTATCATAATCATCATCACTCTTTTGCTTGTAACCTTTTCCATCACATTTGCCGTCCGCCCTTCAGATTTCTGTTTCGCCGATCTGTTCTCATACCTTCACCGATACAATGCGGGATGCTTTGGAGTCTATCTCACAATCATTCTGCTTGTTCTTATCGAATGTAGTATTCTCTGTTTCAAGCTCCATAACGGTGCTAAGATGGACTTTGCTGAGAGGGATGAAGCATCTCGCATGGTTTATTACATGGTGGTTGCTGTGATAGCCTATGTGAGTACACAATATTATGAGTGATGCCTTGTACTGATCACAAATAGATTATGGAGATGATGTTCTTCTACAACACTACTTTCAGAGACCCTTTGGCGGCAACCAAGGGGTCCATGCAGCTTTCCATGATCGGAACCGTTGTGACCAATCTTTCAGGGCTCCTCTTGGGTTGCCTCTACCTCTTCTTGCGATCAAGTAAATCCCCGACTGGGTATTATGAGGATGATATCGAGGTGTCGAACAATTTCAAGAAACGGAGTGACGGTCAAAACACAGAGCCTTCAACCTCCGAACCACCGGTTACACGGTCGCCTGACTTGCCTAAACAAGTGCGCAAGGCTGATAGCGAGGAGAACTTGCTGGCAGACACCAGGGTAGAAGATAAAGTGTTTGGGGCACGAAAGGATTTTCTCAACCGTGCCTTGCCCAATCCTTTGCGCATGGGAAACATGCGTCAGTCTCAGGATCTTCCAGCGATACCAAAGCCTGTGCGAAACTCGTCGAGAGACTCCATCAAGAACTTGAAGAAGAGCATGTATAACTTCTTTCCCAAGGAAGAGACACCCAAACCGCCCATGATATTACCAACAACCACATACAGAGAATCATTAGCCAACAAGGCACCAGAAACTCAAAAACCTGACACCGACATCCGTCCACCACCGGCCCTTCATATCTCGGACAACAACCCTCGTCGCAGTGGCGCCTCAATGCTCTCTACTGCAACCGTGCAGATTGGCCTGCGCCTTTCAAATATCGGTGACCTGCGGCCTTCCAAACCTGAGGCCAAACAAGACACAAACCGTGTACACAATCTCGATTGTCCCAACAGTACGGTAACTTTCTTCCCAAGAAAAACAAGTCCACTTGCCATTGCCATCGTCGATGTTCCGGGCGAGGGGACCAAATATGAAATTCAAGATAACTTTGAAGAGAGGTTATCTGAGAAGGAACTTCCACCTGTGCCTCTAAGCGCAGGTATGGCTACACCGCCCGAGACAACACTGAGCTCGGCTGTGTATAGCCCGCAACAGCAGAAGCCAGGTTCGTCCTCGCACAAACCCAAGTCGGCATCAGTCAGTTCGAACAGGATGCACAGCCGTCAAGGCTCAAGGACACATAGTCGTCAAGGCTCAAAGACACACAGCCGTTTCGGTTCGTGGGCACATAGCCGGCAGGGCTCAAGGACTACTCAGGAGACAAGAGCAGGACCATGGATTTGAGAGGTGTTGAACGGCATGGGCAGGGTGGTTTTACGGGCGGATATAACGATTTCTTATGAACGGGTTGGCAGTCATTATGATTCCCTTTGTTTCCAAGGAGGACTACTTTGAACTTTTTTTCTTGTTGGGCTACTAGCGGAGACAACTTGGCTTATTTTGATAACAAACATTAGATGGATGATCAGCAATGTTATGAAGGGGGTTAAAAAAAAAACTAGGTAGATGTTAATAGAGTCTTGACGACAAGCATCCAAGCATCATGACCTCAGTAAAACCCTTGGCGCCAAAAACTTGTAGAACATGACATCCATTATTATCGACTTTTTGTTTCTATTTGGTCTTTTTTGCAGATTGAGCAGCGGCTCTCCTCTCCTCCCACTTCTCCCAGCCAGCCTGACACATGTCCTCTTCCACAACCAAGTCCCTGACCCTAAACGCCCTCGCCAACGGCGTCTCAAGCGCCCAGCTCAACCAGCCCGTCTGTCGCGCAGCAGCAACGATGGCAAACCACCCCACAGCGCTCACAACGCCAGCAGCACTGCCAACGATGACCTGCTTGGTGGTGTGGTAGTTGAGATAGACCCTACTCCACGCGGTAGCCGCCGCAATCCCCGCACCAACAACGCTCACAGCAACCCTCTCGAGCACGCTCCATGGCCTGTGCAGGCTACTATCAGCACGGCCCCGCAGCACACGGGGCGGCCTGTGGCGGACGAGCAGGAACAGCGCGAGGGAGACGCTCCAGAAGGCGACGAACTGGGCGTGGGAGCTGGGCATGCCGTAGCCCTTTCCGTGGATGCGGCGCGGGCGCTCCTCCTTTATAAGGCGCTTGAGGGCAAAGTTGAGGGCCTCGCAGGTGAGCTGGCCGAGGAACATGAGGGCGACTTCGGCTTCACGGGTGAAGAGGACGAGGGTTGCGTAGACGACGCAGAGGGCTTGGGGAAGGAGGGCGAGGTACGCGCATACGAGGGAGATGTGGTCGTCGGGGTCCTGCGGCGATTAGATGGGAGGGTCTAAGGGGGGTTGTGGTGTGGTGAAAACTTACATAGTAGACGTGTGTGACGGAGAGGGATGCGAGGGGAGTTGTGTCGTCCATTATAGTTTGCTGAAGGGTCTCAAGGTATGAAGAAAGAAGGCATGCTTTTAGCAAAGGCCTTTGTTTGTTTGGTCAATGCAGTCCGTCCGTCTCTTTCTGAACGAGACACAAGGTGAGGCAGTCTAGACAACTAAAACGGAAGTATCAAAGGCCAAGCTTGTGGTTGTTAACTTTCGATGACGTTGCAGCCAGCCGCTGTGGCTGACCACCTAGTTGTGGCTGAGCTGAGGCTGGTGAGCAAAGATAAAGTGGCGCCTCAAATTCCAATGGTTCTTATTTGTCAGCGGGAAATAAAGAAGCTACCAAATTCAACGACATCCGGCGAAAAGAGTCATCATCGTGTCGTATCATGACTTTTTTTTTTTTTTTTTTTTAAACTGTCTCTGATCTCTTCTGTCGGTATGAATAATATCTTTTCTTCTCCTATAGAGATAAAGATAGCAGCCTCATTCTAGTCTTTTCATTCTCCGTTAGCACTTTGTTAGTCCCTTTCCGAAATATCTCCACGCTTCTCAAAAACCCTCGTCGCCCCTCTTTGACATAAAAGTTACCTCCCTCCCACGCCTCATGTTCGAGTCTTGATAAGAGTGAGGAGAAGAGACTTATATCAACGACCATGATGCAGTTGTAGCAACGAGCTATTACTAAGAAACTGGCTTCTTTCTTTCTTTCTTTTTCTTTTGGAAGTATCCAAAAACATAAACTTACTCATCTTTGCCACACTTTTTTTTACTCTAAAGTAGCAACTACGCCACCAGAGAATGAACGCTCATATCGCAACATCTCACAGTCATAGTCACAGCAGACATGGACGAAAGCGATGATCCGCGATACATGGAGCTCGGCTCTCTGGAGGCTATATACCCCGAGATCCGTCGCCCAGACTCTCAAGACCCCTTCACCTTTGAGATAGACGTCCCCATTGAGCCCGCCGCCCCCGTCACCGTCACCTTTCCGGCACCGTCGGCGCCGGCTCACCCGGGGCTCGCTACGCCTGCTCAGGTTGTTGAGAATGTTCAGCCAGAGGTTGATTCTCTAGAGGTCTCGTATCTTCCCTCTCTGCGGCTGAGAGTTCGTCTTCCTGAGGGTTACCCTGTAGACGTACCCCCAGAGATCAATGTGTCAACAACACCACAGTGGTTGATGCACGAGACCATCAAGAAGCTTGAAGATGACGGGCCGCGATTGTGGGATGAAATTGGTCGTGATATGGTTGCTTTCACATACATCGATCACGTCCAACGAGCTGCTGAGGATGTCTTCGGAACTATCAGCCCCGAGGGAACTCTCCAAGTTGACCCTGAACACAAACTTGCTGTGTTGGATCACGATATAAAGGCCAAGAAAGCTGCCTTTGAAAGGGAGACCTTTGACTGTGGTGTCTGTCTCGGTATGTCTACCTAGATCTCCACCCACCACCATCTCATATTAACTGGTCACAGATCCCAAAAAGGGCACCAAATGTCACAAGATGCTCGACTGTGGTCACATATTCTGTATACAGTGTCTACAGGACTTTTACAATGATGCCATCAACGAGGGAAACTTGTCCACCGTCCGGTGTCTGGGTCCCAACTGCGCCAAGGAGCGCGCAGCATCCAAGGAGTCAAAGAAACCCAAAATTGCCATCAGTCCTAGCGAACTTCTCCAGATTGGCCTCTCCGAGGACATGGTTAAGCGCTACGTTACATTAAAGTATAAAACAGAGCTCGAGTCGGACAAGAACACAATCTACTGTCCTCGCCAGTGGTGCAATGGAGCAGCCCGCTCCAAGCGTCACAAGAAGCCTGAGGGGTTGGACTTTGCCGAGACGTCCGATGCTGAGTCTGGCAAAGAGGAGCAAGACAAGGAGGCCAACGGCAATGCCCAGCCGAAGAAGAAGCAGAAGGACAGATTTAACAAAGCTGATCTCCTAGCTATCTGCGAAGACTGTGGGTTTGCCTTTTGCGGCCAATGCTACCAGTCATGGCACGGAGAGTTTGTTCGTTGCGCGCCACGACGTGACAAAGGAGAACTTAGTGAGGAGGAAAAGGCATCACTCGAGTATCTTCAGCTTCATACGAGCCCGTGTCCGACATGCAATGCCCCTGCACAAAAGACTCACGGTTGCAACCATATGATCTGCTCACGATGCGACACTCACTTCTGTTATCTTTGCTCCTCCTGGCTTGACCCCGTGAACCCCTATCAGCACTACAACCAGCTGGCTGGCGGCAAGGTCACCTCCTGTTACATGCGACTATGGGAGCTTGAGGGTGGTGATGGCGACGACGTCGGCTTGGGCTTTATAGGCGGCCATGGCCCTGCAGCAAATCCACCGCCGGCGCTCAACGATATCGAGCCTCTACCAGAGGTTATCGAGTCCGATGACAGTGATGATGACGAAGAGGTCAACGCACGCGATAACGACAACAGGCAACTTGGTGTTCAGGGCCAAGGTATCGAGATAGCCCGCGAGGGACCCCTCGTTATCCGGCTCGTCGACAACCAAGCTCGAGATGGCCGTAGAGCCATTCCTCCCGCTGCACCCGACGCACCGCAACAACCGGCGGGCCGCGGCCATCATGGTCCACCCCGAGGCGCAGCCGGTCGAGGACGTGGTGCAAGAGGGGGCGGAAGAGGAGTGCCAGTGGCGATCAGAGGAAGAGGTAGAGGGCCTCGTGGCGGTGGTGGAGGAGGAGGAGGAGGAGGAGCAGCAGCAGCCAACCGTCAGAGACAAGACCAGCGACAACCTCAACTCCTACAGGATCAGGGCGACAATAACCAGGATGGCCTTGATCCCGAACAGGAGGCGTGGGTTCGCCGGTTTGTACAGATGGCTCTCAACGACCAAGAGCATCTCGTTGAAGGTGACTCTGACGAGGAGGATGGTAACTGGGTTATTCGATGACAATGGGTTTGGAAACCCCTTCATGATCATGAGAAGAAGCTCCACATGGCCGGTAATGATCGGCTCCGCAGGCAATGACACGAGGTATCCGTAGTTTAATGATAGACGTCCCCTTATGATGTGTAGCCCAGCAAATGCATGCATGATCTGCCATCTCCATTAAGATCCTAGGAGGGCGTTGACCAGCTGCCTTACCTTTCTTGTAACCAGTCAAGCCAGTATCTCATGCCTTCTTCGCCACGACGACGACGATGCCTACCTGAATAGGCATGTTAGCATCAATCTTATACCCCCCCATCCCCCACACGTTCAACGTCTCGCATCTTCTCGAGACTTCCTAGGATAACGCGTAGGACAACGACTCCACCAGCTGTCAACAAGATCCATCTTGACGGCCGTTGGGCATGATGAGGTGATGCCGTATACGCGTAGGTCTGCTCTCATCTGCTCTGACAATTTGTTGGGCAACAAGCCATCACCGTACGCGTAGTACTCTTACAGAAGGGTTCATTTAGTTTGGTGGAAAATGCTCCGATTCCCCAAAGGCCAAGCGACAGCAATTACCGAGTCTATACCAGGAATACTCCATCCGTATGGGGATATAAGGTAACGTCAAGTAGACCGCCAGTCGGGATTTTCACTCGGCAAAGGACCCTGATCCTGGACAGCCTGGATGGTTATCGAAACATACCCCATACTGACTGACTTGTCTTTCCAAGTATCCTGTCACTTGGTGCTGGACGGCAAATGCTGACCAATGCCTGGCTTTGCTCGTACCGGATCCTCCATGTTGGCTGGTTGATCGACATTGTGATCCTTGGAGGTGCGGGTTCTCTGTAGGCCGACCATGGACCGGATCACTGCTTTCCTTTTCACAGCCTGATACATAGCATGTCGAGATGGTCCAGGGCCAACGTGGCCAGCTTGAACAGCAATGCTCGCAGAGGAGCGGAGAGTTGGCTAGCCATGAGCCCTTCCCGATCGCAAAGGTCAGAGCACAAACCTAAACGATGCCTAGGCCCTAGACCAGAGCAACGAATACAACGGTTAGCGAGAGGGTGACCTGCTGCAGGTCGCTGGCTCAATGCCAAGTACAACGACACCCTCTTGACGCGGACACTCCTCCGACCGACAGAGGGTCCAATTTAAGGCGCAAGCTGGGTATGCTCCGGGTTTCGTTCACGTGGTATCGCACTGGTTCCCCGATTGCCATTGCTTGACGAGTGGAATCCTTGGACATTCGAGTACGAATAATCCAGGCAGACAGACATTGATGCTTAATGCTTGTCAGACAAGCCTCGACATGCCATGTTGGTGTTGGCCTTTGGGTCTTGTCTCCAGTCTCTTGCACAAAGTGCCGGCCATATCGCTGACGACCAGTGAACTCACTTCGTCGAACTCTATGACTCAACAGGGATTTATGTGCAGGAACTTGCAGACGCCCTGCCCACAACTTTCAGATACATGTCCGCCCAGGTGCGGGGACTTATGCTTTGCCAACATTGATGAGAAGGTTGATAATAGTTAACTGGTCTGGGCCAACAGTTGCAGAACGCGGGCGCTACTGGTGCGAGCCGGGGCGCACATAGTTTTGTTTCGGCCATGTGTGCCGAATTGGAGTCTCTGATAACATTCGACTTTGCGTATAGCTAGCTACCTTGATCCAGACAGAAAACAGAAATTGTGTTCCGACTTGAGTAAAAGCTGATCCTCATCTGAACCCTTATGATGTCTATCCCCCAATGACGTGGTGCATGGTGACCTCAGGCTTCCAGGATATGTTTAGCATGCTGCTCTGAGGGTTTTAGGAACCCTTGCTCATGTTGCAGGATCGGACCCTTTGCCACGCGTGCTGCATGCATACTGTAGCTGCCGCTCTGCGTCCTTGTCGCGAAACGCCCTGAGTTTCTCGCTCATGTGCAGGCTCAATGGCATTTCATCTTGAATTCAGTTAGCTCCTTGAGCTGGACTGGACTGCCGGGAAATTTCTTATGCTTACTGGAACGTTGCGTTGATCGTCCAGTGCCCAATGCTACCGGATCTTGCAAGTCAAGAGCCGCAAGTGCACCACCGAACTGCCTTTGCCTAACAACGGTAGGGCTGAATATGTGACACAATACCACGTCAACAGTGTCGAGTAGACTGACCAAGAAAGATAGACGAACCAAATGAGGCGTCAAAAGATTTTAGCCATCCCCTTCGAAGCGCTGTGCTTTCATGCTTAGAGAACGCGCCCGGTAGGCCATGTCGGCCGGTATCTCAGTGATCCGGTGAATAGCAAGGGTCACTCTTTTCATAAAGTTGTTGCAGGTGTCGGGGAAATGACGATGGACTAGTACGTGCGTTGGTACTTGTGAGTGATTTCAATCCAGACTATTTACATGAATGGCCTGATATTGAAAAGGCCGGGCCAATTCAATCCCCAGACGGCGAGGCCGCAGAATTGCATAATTTGTACCTAGCTAGTAGGATTGCAGGCTAGTAGATTGCTCAAGGGCCTGCTAGCCTGGCTTGTTGGCTCAACAAAGGCGCCGATCGGTAGCTGGGGGATGGACAACTCTGCACAATGTTTCGTTTCATGGTTCAAGTTGTTTCTTGTATCTTCTGCTGCCTAACCCCAGTTTCTTGGACCAGATGGTTTCAGTCGCCATGTCGTTAGAGGGGTAAACATGAAAACTCTGAGTTTCTGATACAGATAGCCCAACAGAAATTGCCAAAGTCATCAACGCGATGCGATTCAAGTATCGTCTGTTTCGCATTTGATAGCTCGGGGATTAAAACGAAACGGCCAGCAGCCACCGGGGAACAAGGCTGAACAGAAGGCGAGAACGAGAGCCGGCACTCCCCAACGTAGAGCGCATAAACTCGTATAATTTTGTCACCATCAGGGGGACCGGTAATTGATCGGTCGATGTGTATCGACTACATGCTTCCGAGATGAAGCTCTTTCCGCATTCAAACAAAAGTGATCAGAAGCCCAGTTTCGATCGGCGTTTGTGTTGATTAAGAGAGCCAGGTCAAGGGATATGAAGCGATTACCCAAAAGGAACCAAGTGCCTCCCAGTCAGGGTTACTGAATGATGATCACCACCCAGAAAGGGACTACCGGCCGGAGAAGCAGGGCTCCAGCCACGCCAGTTGGAGCTTACTCCGTACTCGACCCTAAACTCGGAGAGACATGGACCTTTGTGCTTGAGACAACAGGGGGCGGGACCCACCGGTAGCCAAGAGGATAACGCTAAAACAGAATGCCAGTAAGGGAGCCAATCGACTCAGCTCTCTGGCTCATGGCACTGTGGGCGTTCAACTGCCGCGATCTGCTGGCGCGTTGCAACGTCTGCGGTTACGCTGCGGTTCAAGAACCAGTCACTATTGCCCCGTCTCTTCCATCCCCTCCAACGTCATGTTGGTTGGCTGTGAAACATCCCGATAATGTTTTCTTTTTCCATCTCAGCTAAACGTGTGGACAGCTCTTGGCTCTGGCGCAGTACATACCAAGCTGCAGGCTGATATAGCAGTTGATCAAGGTTGCGCGTAGACGCACTCGAGCTGCACTTTCAGGCATGCACATGCGGCGCCGTTTTAGCGACTTGTCCGAATGGCCAATCAAGTGATTGATAGATCGCCCATTAAGTGTATACCATCTTAATATTTGTGTCTTAAGATCATGGATGTGCGAAACACAATTTCGGACAAAGCCCACATGCCAGAATCGTCGCTCAACTTTCAGTTTCGGCCCCTTTGTCGCAAATCCCGTCAGCCCGTATTAATGTAATGTATGTATGCGCGCTGCTCATCATTCGTCATGGCGTGATGTGAAGTTAAGCATCGAAATTGCTTCGACATGGAGAGACCTGGAGTTGCAGTTCATCCACATCGATCAGGCTCGCATGTAATTGATGCAATCAAAGCCTTGACCTGGATTTTGTTATTAATAAGTTTGTTAAAATACGTCGAGAACATGTGAGCAGGGGAGTCCATCATGACAGCCAGTCGTGGAACGTTCAGTCATGTTCTCAAGGGAGAGGAGGACCCTAGGTGACCAGTCCTAATGAAGCTATCTGGATTCACTCCAATTGCTCTGAGGCTGGTAGACGCAATGGGCTGCCAGATCTCAGAAAATCGCCGCGACCACCTGGGATGGTTACATCGAGTGATTGGCGGCGGGACAGGGCACACAGGGACGAGGAGCTACCGTTCAAATGGCGCCTGGGCGCGTGTCTCAGGAGGAACGGTTCACCGGCGAAAGTCAATCCCTTGTCCCAAGTCTGGAGCACTTGTGTGTTTTTGGGTTCTAGTTCCAGAGCAGGGCGCGGGCTTGGCAGCCTTGTTTGTGGGCAAGCTGCAAGTCTCAATCAATAACACAAGTAGCCATCATCGAGGTCAGAGAGGCGCAAGTTGGCGAGTATTCGGACAGTAATTAATTGCTGTTCAAATTGGGGAGCGAATGAGAGAGAGGTCCGACCACCCATCTCCTCGATTGAGCATGTGCGGGCAATTGTGTACTGCACAAGGCATGTTAGGATGATGGGCTGCGCGCCGGAACATGCTCTCTGCCCAATGTACAATATCCCACGGATATGGATACAGTATTTCCGTCCCTGAGCTCCGGTCTGAGTCTGTGCGGAAATAGACATTGGTGATGTGGGTGCAATGTGTCCTGTGCTGTTGGAATTTGCTATGCTTATCCTTGTCTTGCTGAAGAGTCGTTAAATCACTGAAGCGAACCCCAACAGATGGTACGGCGATTGTGTGTATTGTGGCACCGTGGTCTTAATCCAGGATTGCAAATGTTTGGACTTGTCCGAATTGGTCTTTTCTGGCTTGACGTCCTTGCTTGGTCTCGTCTATGTTTTGTATTGATTTCCCTGTCCAAGGACCCAACGTGGTTAGTTAAGCAAGGCGGTCGAGTGTTTCGCGACTTCGCGCCATCGCCAACCCTTGATCGACGATGCTTCAAAACCCTCGATTTGGCCAGGCTCGCGCGCTTGAGGGTCCTAGGCCTGATAGCGGGTTCCTACTCTCCGTGGTGATAGTCGCAGAGATTGGGAGTTCGGGGCTACCGCAGCCGCCCCTGGAGGCACAGCAGCGTGACGACAGAAATACGCACGCGATGGGGGATGCCACACCCACGACCGATTAGGTTTCCTCGTTATTATTATGAATGCTTGTACGGATAGGATAGGTATGCATGCGAAACCTGGAGGAGGCGGAAGCAGACAACCAAGGCTTCGCTCGAGCTTGTCAGATCAGGTGAGAAGCCTGGACCTTTGGGACCGAGCGAACGTGAGCAGAGCACCAAAAGACGGCCTGACCAGTGTTGAAGATATAAGATACACTGTGATTATCTACTGTGAGGGGACAGCCGTTGAGGGGGCGGCCGTTGGGAAGGGGCACGGCCCAAGCCGCAATTGCCTTTAGCTGGCTCGCTTCTGTACTTTGTGTGTCTTAGTGCATCAATCTTGTTCGCGATTGGCTTCTACCATGATCATGGTTTCCCCTCTCCAGTCTCCTTCCTGAAAATGGCCCCACTTAATATCCTCCCAAAGCACTTTCTCCTCGTGCCCTTGTCTCACCTTTTTTTTCTTGGACAGCCCTGGACCTGGACCTGAACCTAGGCCTTGCTCGTCCTAACCTCCATGCCATGCCATCTCTTTTATCCACAACGAACCAACCAACGACAACGCGAGACATCGATGCAACGGCGCGTCGTTGAAGCCATCTCCAAAATGGGCGCCCATCGTTAAACCAAGCGCATTTCCCCCTCACGGATGCGTCTCCACGAGCCGCAGAAAGCTTGAACACTCTACATATGACAGTAATTACTGAGTCGTGACGAAAGTGCCCTGTTTCGTTTCTCCATCCGTCATTGGCGGTGCTCATCGTCATTCATGATCAACATTATCCTCGGCCAACAAGGGCAGACCCGGTGGAATTGGCTTCCAGTAAAATGTCCTAGACAACTGGTCTGAGCCAAAGCCACATGGCTCGCAGTACATGGCCATGTACAGTACAACTTCGTTATCGTTTTCGGCCACACCTACGCCATTCTATGCCAGCGCCCCCTATGGCCCTGAATCTCCATTTCCATCTCCATCAAACACAAGGCTGTAGGATGCCATAGCAAGCTTCTCCGCACGTTCGGTCAAATTCAATTCCATTTGTGGCGCAAGCATACCCAATCTAAAGCATGGTCGCCTCGCTCACATACGATGCATATAATCGCGACACAGAAGCCCAACATGGGATATCCTGGACGGGCCTATACTATGTATGGTTCGTGCCATTTTCTCCAGACTGCCACCGTCATTCCTACAGGGCTTTCGATACATACCTACTCTACATGATACATACAGCCAGCTTGCCGCATGGATTAATATCATAATATGCGCCCGTCCGCATCGCATGGTTGATGCGATGATGCAGAGAGCTCGATGTACAGATGGGGCCGCGCCGTTCACTCCACCTCCGTCAGACGGCACCCACCAATGCCGCCGCCAAAGACCTTTGAGTAAGCATGAGCTAAGCCGTCTTTTTTGCCATTCTTTCATCTCCCGAGTCGATCCTAAAACGGCTTGTGCAAGTTCAAAACACCTGCTCCGGCTTGTGGCCGGGCCTCGACTCTATGCACTTTGATTGCAGAGTCACCTCCATACCAGACAATGAGCTGTAACCAGGCCCCTCGGTCTGATATTGCCATGCATTAATGCTTTATTAGGCATCTGGCTCAAGAGGCACCACAACAGATCGTGATGCCAACGGGCAAATGTTGACCGAACATAGGACCCCGGTCAATAGCAAAACTCTTCAAGCATGAGTTTTACTCTGTTTCCTCACCTCCCTGCTGCTGTGAGTTGTCCCATTGGCCACTCTATCAACGGTTTTCTAGAAATTTGCGGGCCAGCAACCTTTTGCTAGGCCTCGGAGGATTCTTCTCTCAGAATCAACGTGCCCTGGTCAAGTATCTGGGTCCGGGATTGGCTATGGCCTGGGCAGCTTGATTGAGGGAGGCAGAGGAGGAGGGGGCTGCCGGGCCCTCAAGAGATAGTCCCCGTGTCCCCGCTCGACCCATTTGCTCGTCAAGTCTCTATCCATCTTATCCCAACCGGCATGGATGGGGTAACTAGTACGTGGGCCCTGCGTTACACATGCCATGTTCTTTATCCAAACTCTAGCGTCATTACTTGTCAACAATACATGGTCCTCTCTTAATGCTGGGCCTGCAGAGCAGGGGTGCTCTTAAACCCTCGGTAGACGCTGACGGGGGGATGGCATGGCAAGGGACTGCGTGCTGGGGCGTGTCTGGGATGTCTTCTCTTACCTCGCGTCAAGGGCCTGGTTCCCAGAAGTCCCCGGGTTTGTCGGCCATGTCTTCTTCTTCTGCTAATCTGCCTGCCTGTACCCGGCAGTTTGCGGTTCCCTTGGACCCTCTCTCTATCAGACTACCTACTGTCTCCTGGGCATAACTTCGTCTGAGCTCCATTAAGCTCCATCGACACATCCACCTTATCAGACCTACGTCCTCCATAAACAGCGTTTGGTGAATTTTGTTGGTGGCTGCGAGCATTGTTCATGTTTTGACTCTTCTTCAAGTCCCTCATTACCATCCTGTGTAATATCACCCTCTCTTGAGAACCTGAGTCACCCAGCATTGCCCAATACTTGCATGGTATCAGAACTCCAATATCCTAACAGCCTGTATTTGTTTCTCTCAGATTCGCCCCTCCACTTTCTGTCCTCCTTCCAAGAACGGCCGCATGCGCTGAAGTGGTCTTCCAGCCCAGCCAGGTCCTTCTTGAGCTTCTACTGAGAACTCTCCGGACTTGATATTACTAGGTCTTGTCAACAGCACTGACCCAAGTCCCTGTGCCTGGACCTCGAAACATCCCCCCGTCAAACTCGGTCTCCACCCGGAGACAGTGCCGGGTGTTGTACTAAACACTCCCCTCCATCATCTGCCGTTCCCTCTGGTCGCCATCCATCTCCATATACAAGTACACGCACTTGCACCTTCAACCTCAACCTCACTCCCCTGTGCTTCGAGTGCCGTGTCATTCCTTCGCCCCCATCACACTTTGCGCCGAGTATATCTCTCCAGGCTTTCTGTTCCGATAATCTTGTTACTTGCCTAGGCTTGTCTCAACGTTTATGTTTTAAGGACCACGTTACCAGTCACGGGTCAATAAACCCAGACAACTTGGTCTGGTTGAGGAGGTGGCAATTTGAATAGGTTATGCTCCCATGACAACCGCAGCGGCATACCCGGCCACTATGGCAGACCTGAGAGGACACCCGGGGCATTCGAGCTTGTGGTCAAGTTATGGAGGCTCAGTGCATATGCCGGGACGACTTACTGATCCTATGCCGTCTACTTCTTCGCCGCTCCCAGGACGAACAAGCAGTAATCATGCCGAGATGGACCAGCCTTCTTACTCGTACAGTCGATACCCTCAGGATGACCAGGAAGCATATGACAGGCCCGCGCACCCGGAAATCGCTTCTCATCATAGTTACCCAAATTTGAAGAGATCTTTCTCGGAAGCAGAGCCCCCCGCCTACCAGGAGATCGTTCAGGACCTTCGCGACGACAACTCCAAGATGACCGCCAGCCACGAGCACAAGCTATTGGCCTTTAAACGAACACAGGACAAGCACACAATTATCGACCAGCAAGGTCGTGTGCAGCAGCTCGAACTATCGGCTCAACTTCATGGAATGTTTTTCCTTTCTGAAATGCCCGCGAGCACATCAGATGGCTCGCTTCGACAGCCTGAACTGACGTGTTATCGGAGAAATCTCTTCCAGATCAGCGGCACTCTTGTGACCCCACGAGGTCAGCTTTCTGTTGTCACCGAGTCTGGAGAGACTGTTGCGGTAAGCAATATGGAGGTTACTATCTCTGCTATTGAGTCAGTCGATGGCAATCCGGTCCGATTGATTGTGATCCCCTGGAAGACGCCCCCGCCAAACTCACCAGAGACGAACCAAAGCCCTGATCAGGAGCCACAATCACTACCTCTGATTCCCTTCCAGGATGATGGAAACGAATCCGATGGTGAATACGCTGTGTACCCTATTGGCTGGCGTCGACTGCAATTCAGAATGTAAGTCTTCTTCTCATGTACCTACAGTATCGACTTGCTGACATGATTACAGTGCAACCGCGAACAATGGTCGACGAAAAGAACTCCAACAACATTTCGTACTGCATTTAAAGGTGGTTGGAACATTGGCCAACGGTACCAAGATTGTCCTGACGGAATCAACAACGGCGCCCATTGTAGTACGAGGTCGAAGCCCTCGTAACTTCCAAGCCCGTAAGGAGATCCCTTTGTTAGGATCGAGTGCAGGTTCCCGTGGACAAGCTCTGGTGGAGACGGGATTGGGAGTTGTTGCTGGACCGCTGAGTGCAAAGCATCAAGAATCGAAGCCAAGAGGTATTGATGCACAGCTTCCACGGACTGCCTTTACCTTTAACGCGCCAAAGATACCGGGTACCCAGCTGGGACCCATACGATCCAAGTGAGTCGACACTACGCATCAACCTAGAAGGACAATGGATGACGGAGCTCCAACCCGAGGAAGCCCGTATCTAAGTCGCTAGGGCGATCTTGGCCTGAGCTATACTGACCAAAGTGATAGTTCGTACCCGACTTGGGGAACACCTTCAGCCCAGGTGCCCATAAGCCATGTCCCGACTTCTGGCGCTGAGAACTATCCCACAGCAACAATGGGCCCTCTTGCAGGGACTGCAAGCTTTGCCGCCGAGTCGCAAGGAATGCCTATTCAACCATCGATGGAGCCTCCTGTACCCCTCTCGATGGTGGCCAACGATTCAGAGCACCCACCTGTCCGGTCTCAGTACACTTATATGCAGACGACGAGCGCTCCCCCGCAGCTCTCGATACACACGGCTCCGCTCGGCGGCCATGAACAAGCGATGAACATCCCTCGCTACGTCGATAACCCGCGGCCTTTGAAAAGCCCCCGACACATGAGCCATCCTTCGATACGGAGCACAAGCTCGGTGGCGAACAACGAAGCCTCGCCAGAATACCGATATGCCCCATATGCTTCTGTCCATACGAGCCCCAGCGAGGTCGCGCAGCCTAACTATAACACCGAATCATCTGGACCACCATCAGTACCTCCAAGGGATTATTACACCCCGTCGCATACCTGGACATCCGCAGCTGGAGAGCACAGCACAAACCTGGCATACGCCAGCAACGAAACCCGACCATACCCTTTCCCCCAAGACGAGTATAAGAACACAACTACTGGACCGTCCCCGACCAAGACGGAACCGAGCCAGCCACAACCCCCCTCAGTCTATAACGGGGCTCCGCGGGGCTCGTTCGATGCTATGAATCAGTATTCCTGGAACGGGAACTAGACTGCTAGGTCTTTCTTTGTCCTAAGTAAAGAAGCTCGCATTTGACGATACACAAAAGTTGCCATCAAAAGATGTTGGCCATAACGAAGAGCATGAACACCACTGGATTTGTGGAGCGCTTGGTTCATTTGTCAGTGAGCTTGTAACAATACCTATGGAGTTTTTCTATTTTATGACGGCCGGTGTTGGCAATCTGAATTGGGCGGCTTGCACTGATTTTGAAACTCGGGATACCTGGAAGTAGACGGAGCGAGGATGCAAGGGTGATGAGATGAGATGGGGGAGGCAACCCGCAGCAATGGCGACTCTTGAACCGTACAACATGTTAATGGAGGAGGCAAGGACGGATCGAAAGGCCGAAAAGGTTTCGATACATGAGGATGGACGACGGACGACTAGTAGAGGCCAATGATTGCGGAACGATGAAGAGCGGATAACTTGAGCTCTCTGTCTTGAAGCAGAGCGGTCTGATCTGCCATGATTCGAGATACTGTTGCATGGTTAGGGTTAAGGATGGGTCAGGCGAAAAAGGGCGTCTTGTTGATTTTTCTGTTGTCTCTTTTTGTTTTTTCTGTATGATTCTGCGGGTTGTATCTATCATATCCCGTTAGATGATTGACATGTTTTGTCAAGCAGCGTGCAAAGGAGGAGGCCGCTGCTGAGATTAAATTCCTTATGTCGATGAAGTAATTTGCAGAGAGTTGATGTGTGGAATAACCGAGTTGAAGACTGTGATTGCTAATTGTCTTAGGGATGTCTGCCTTTCATTGATGTTGATGTATGTAGAGTTGATGTTTGGCGGTGTCGTCAGATCGTACAACCCCAAGTCGTGGAGATCAGGGGTATCGAGGAAAGAAGATGTAGCAAGCTAAATAGTCTGAATAAACACTTAAAACCAATGGCTTGCTCGTGAAATTTGAGGCGCGGGCTGTGAAATTGCAATGAGCTATTCAGGTGAGTCGGCTGGTGTGCCTAGGATCTGTGGCTGGAATACAACTCAACCTGCCACCCTGGGCATGATCAAGTTTAGCCACATCGATCTTCCTGGGGGATCTAGGGTTCTTTTATGTTTGGTAGACGTCCTTTTGGGGAGCAGCTTTTGTCGCACCATCAAATGGTCCTGACGCTATGATTCTTGGTCCCCGAGGCTCGGGCCAACTGATGTTGTACTCCCTCACTATAATACGAGGCCACGGCATGAGAGTTGCCAAGTTTGTCCCGGCAGTTTGGTCCTAGTCGAGGCTCTAAGCAGGGCTATCGTGGAAGATGGCGTCGTTACGGATGCTGTGGGGGCCAACATATAGTATTGTGCAAGGACAGGACGAGACTTGATTGGCTGAATCGGCCAGCTGAAAGAGCTCCTGTAACTGTGGCAGACTCAGGGGGTTGATAGTGGCTTATGCAGCATCCAATGATAAGATAAGGAAATTCTTGCCGCGACTTGAGGCTTCATTTGATTGAAGCGGTTCAATTCGAGACTTTTTGACTTCTTTCCGCTTCATCTCCGATACTTGCCCATCATCGCTTGTTTGAGAAGCTCACTCCCGCTTCATTCACGGCACTTCTGTTTCCGCCTTAACTTTTCACACAGAGAGATCCGCTGATAATCTCATAACCTCCTCTAACTGGAATCAACTCCATATTGTTCAGTTGCTAGCTCAGTTTATCCAATCTTCGGATACGAAGTAAGCGTTAGCGTTTTTGTAATCTGTGACTAGCCGCTCAGATTCTCACTTCCAAGAACTTTGAGTCGAGGAGTGTGAAGGGGTCATCATGTTTGAGGTACCTGAAGCAAAGAGGTACGTCGTGAGCCAGCCATTCTCATATGCCGAGCGAGAGATACAGGCGCTAATTCACTTATCAGGATCCGCAGAGAAGATCTGATACATTCAGACGATGATGCAGAGAATGAAAGTGATGATGGCACTCAGAACGCTGAGTTGCGTGCGAGGCTGAATGCGCAAATTGCCATGTCGTTAGGACTAGACCACAGCTACACCGAGCCGTCCTCTGATATTGTCATGGAAGATTCTCACTTTGCAACACAAAAAGGGTCAGGTGATGGCGATGCAGGGGCCGTGGGTGCTGAGGATGATCACGGAGAAGAGTTTGCATTCCGACTGTTCAGCAAAGCTCCGCCCACGCAAAAGGTCGTGTTGGAAGAAGATACCGGGCCTATTGGCAATGGAGGCCTTGTCGGCGGTCGGCCACTCTCATACTATGTGGTGACGGGTGTATCTGCACAGCGAAAGCAAGAGTACGCCATAGCAGCCATGAGCGGGGATCAAGTACTGGCAAAGTCTCACGACAGATGTTGGGGCTTCGAGCTCCCCTGGAAGATTACAAAGCTTACTGTCACTCGAAAGGCTAAGCCGGGCGACAAGACGGAGGAAGAAGACGCGGCCAAGGGGAAGCGCCGGCCAGGAAAGAAGCAACGGATATCACTACGGAAACGAGCAAAATCAAAGGAAGAAAAGAAGGCGGCTGAAGCGCAGAAAATGGCCGAGAAGGAGGAGCACATAAAAGATAAGAAGAAGAGGATGAATCGGTTAAAGAAGCTGAGAAAGAGGGCAAAGGCGAGGGAACAGAAGCAAGGAGCTAAAGGAGAAAATGGAGCTGGTGAGAATGAGGACTCTGATGGAGATTCAGCAGGTTCCGAGTGAGTTTGGGGTTCGTATTTCTTTAAAAGCTAAGATATGAATATTTACATTTGGATGTTTAGAAACTTGCTCTTACGAATTAGTGAAGGCAGTATATCCCGGAAGGTGATATATTGGCATGAATGATGTTGCGTATTACTGTTGAACAAGCCAGGTATGTACATACACAGGTAAAGTAGATATAGTAGTACCTAACCTAACTTACCTGGTATTAAAGAGGCTTGTTCAGAGGCGCTAAGTGAAAGGCAATTGCGACAAGTGGAGGGGACCCTTATGGAAGGTGTAGCTAGGAGACACCCACCAATTAAGTTTGGCAGGCGCAACTCCAAACCCCCCAAGGCTGAACGGAGCTGTACCTACCTTGTGGACTCCCGTCGTTGTAGACGTGGCCTGGTTATTTACTCTACCAAACAAAAACATCTTTGCTCTACAAAACATCAATTCGAATAAGACATCTTCATACTTTTCTGGAAGTCAACATTTCATCCAAAGCAGCAATCACTTACTACGATGATGGCTTAAGCCCTGAAACAGAAAAAAAGATCAACTTTGGCGGGGCATTGTTTGGACCAGCCTCACGATCTTAAATCAGACACCATGAGTAGCCTCTGGCCCCCGAGGGCCTCCCAAGATAACGCACAGCCCGACACTCCGATACAAGATGTCGCCGACACGGGCGAAATCGCTGACCTTCCCGGCGAGGCTGAACAAACTGATCTACCCGTCCCCGCGCCTCCATCACGACCTCCCCTCCAGCGCAACGCCTTGCAAGGCGCTCCTCCAGCCGCGCCCATGGCACCTCCTCCGCCTAACGGGCAACCGCAAGCGACCGACTCGCTTTCTCTACAGCAGTTGCGCCATATTGTGGCCGAGTTTAATCGCCCCGAGCCCATCGCCTACGACTATGAATACACCGACACGGGTCCGCATGCTGAGGAGATCGACGAATGGTTCAACAACCAGGTACCTCAGTGGCTTCGACTCACGGCTGCGCAGCGAGCGTTTAAGTGGCACTGGCAGCACGAGTCGAGGTCTCAGGACGCATGGGATGATGCCGACAACGATACCCGGACGCGGTTTATCCAGGCGGCTATTGCGGGTGTGCAGTCTAATGATGCAGCGCTGCGATCAGCTTCAATTGGGAAGCTAGTATATCTTGTCCTCGGACGGTGGAGTGACACTGCCATGATGAATGCGACACCTGGTGATAGTCGATCTGTTGCCAGTATTTCACAATTACAGGCTATCAAGGCCGGGGTTGAGTGCCTCACGTCTTTGGAGGGCTTGCCTGTAATTTGGGAGGCCCTTCGCAATAGTTTTGAAGTACAATGGTAAATATGGTCATTACTGAATATAGTTTGACACTAATCAGCAATTATAGGTCAGGGGAACCTCTAGGGCAGCATAATAGCGCTCAGGAAGCTCAAGATGAGTTGATCAACCTCATGACCATCATGTACGTTGCAGTACAGGAGACTCTCAACGACCCGGAAGACATGTCTTCTACTTATGGAAAGCTTTGTGAGTTTGTTCCAGACGTTTCTAATTACAACTAACAGAAATAGTGGAACTCAGCCCCTCGTTGGTTGACTACATGTTTACAGCAACTTCAAAACTGCGTTGGGATGAGCAAAATGCCATGCCTCAGACTCAAGTATGTCGCCCATTCACAAATCAGGATACAGCACTTACAACTTATAGATACTTCTACTGTTTTGGAAATCAATTCTACTGGTGTTCGGCGGAACTGAAGAGCTTCAAGCCATCAAAAAGGCCACTAATGAAATGGGGGACATGGCAGCCGATAAGAAAACCATCACTGCTTCACCTTTAGACTATCATGTCTTTCGCCAAGAAATAACCTCAAAATACCCAGCCTACATCCCTCCACAACCATCCATTCGTCTGGAAGCAGATAACACCTCTTTACTACCCCCACTCTCGAGCCAGGTATCGAAGAATAACGGTGCTAATGGCATTATTCCTGCACCACCACAACTCCCCAGTGGAGGAACCTCGATTCTTGATCAACCGGTACATATCGCAACTCCGGCACCTTCACCACCACCCTCACCAGCAGCGGGTGGTAAGGGAGGAAAGAAACAGAACTATCAAACAAATCAAAACTTCCCTTTTATGTATCCTCCTCTGGATGCTTCAAGTAACTATGCTGGCGGAAAGGGCCCCCCTGGTGTTGAGCACGCTACTATCGGCAGGAAATGGGAGGGAAGCGATATCCCCGCTTCCATTCTTGAGGCTGGTGAGTTGTTCTCAAAGCGAGTCAGGATGACACGTGCAACCCGTCAGCTTTGGGAAGAGCGTGAGAAGTGGCTCAAGTTCCAGCGCGGCTATGTCAGTGACCATGATGATGATGATGATGAGATCGAGGGTTTAGATCTCAACGAGCTGTCGCCGGAGGAGCAAGAGATATTGAAAGAGATTAAGGCGGAGGCCAGAGCAGAAGAAGAAAAGGCCAAAAACCCAGCAGCCCCTGAACTTGAGGTAGACTATGGTCCTCGACCAGAGCTATTGGCTGGACGTGATAAGCAACGTCTTGTTGCAGTGGAAAAGTTTTATGTGAGTAAAACGCACAACATTGGATTCGAAGGGATACTGATAAGTCTGTAGCGCGACGCGTTGCCTCATCTCCAGTCACTTGTGATTGTTCTTCTGCGGCCGATTCTTCTTAATGTGACAGCAATAGTTGCACAACAACCTCAACCACCACCTCCCGGAATGGGTAGGGGTAATAATCCTGGCTTAAATGGTGGTCCTGCAGGGAATAGGCAACAACAGGAAATGTCAGGTCCAAATGCTCCCAAGCCTCCACCGCCGGAGCTGTCTCCAGAGGAAGTTGACGCTGCAAGGTCACGCGAGATCACATCCAAAGCCATGACAGGAATCCTTATCCTGCTGTTGAAGTGGCTACGAGTGTCTCGTAAGTTTAATATACACCTGCTCATATGTGTTCTTGGCTGACAATTTACCAGATGTCCTCAAATTCGAATACATGACGCAACTTCTTCTAGACTCTAATTATGTCCCTCTTGTCCTCAAACTGTTTGCGCACCAAGACGTCCAGCAGGTAGTTGGTAGCAAAACAGATCGTGTTGAGAACAGGTAAGAACAAGTGCCTGGAGATGATGTTCCACCCTGCTGACTTTTACAGTTTCTTCCACTTCTGCAATACAGTGTCACAATCGAGAGATAAGGTGGCCTTGGAACCCGCACGAGATGATGACGACGAAATAGAAGAGAGCGAAGACGAAGCAGCTCCCCCACCAATTAAGAGACGACGATCACCGACGGAGCAAGGCCCGCAAGACGACGACGCAGATGCCAACAGCGATGGCCAATCTTCTACACGGCCTGAAGTTGACGAACTAGGTTATCCCCTTAACGCCCAAGCTATGGAGCCCATCACGGATTACTCACGTCGCAACTTTTTCTCCCTAATCAACTACCTACGGGTTATGCAAAAGATTTGCAAAAACAAAGCGCACCGAAACTTATTGCTCGTCCAATATAAGTCGTCGACGATACTTAGAAAGTCGCTTAAGGTGCCACAGCCAGAGCTGCGACTCTATACGCTCAAGTTGTTCAAGAATCAAGTTCCATATTGCGGCCGTAAGTGGCGCCAGAGCAACATGCGCGTAATCACAGCTATATATCTCCACTGCCGACCAGAATTGAGGGACGAATGGCTTGCAGGTAGCGATGTGGACGCCGAAGTCGACTCAGCTCTGCCCCTGGAGCAGGCCTTGCGCAGTCTTACTCACTGGCTCAATGTCCGGCGGTATCCGGGCAAGATTGCGCCAGAGATTCGAGCTGCTATGCGGGATGAACAAGACTTTTTCTCGAGGGAGCTGGAAAAGCTGGAGCTGAACTGGACAGAAGGAGGAGGTGACGATGGGATGGGCGAGATGGAGCCTGGTGAGGCCTGGTAGAACCAACGTAAGCGTTAAACATAAGGGAGGGGTTCTTGTGTGGGCGCTTTTGGGTGAGAGGATTTATTGGTACCAGCTAGATGTTTGTTTACGATTGTCAAGTATAGATGATAAGAAGCGATTGAGTTAGCTTGTGGTGCGCAGTGCTGAGTGGCCAATGGGTGTGCTGTTGTGTTTCGTGAAACGTATATAAACAACCTGTCACTCAGGAATGGAAATCACACAAACAAGGGTTCTTTATAACATAAGATTATTCATTAAGAGGCATGCTAAGCCCTATTGTCTATCGTAGTAGGTAAAGATGGATGTTCGTAAGCGACCGGTTGCTTTTGCCGGAAGCAACATTCCAGGTATCATTCTGTGATTGTCTTGTTTTGTTTTGTCTTGTTTATGTTTGAGTCCTCGTTCCCTTTTAGGCTCGATCATAGACACCATCTTCATAGCGGTAATTGGGGTTATCAGTTTGACGAGCGGGCTGAGTGACGCCGTACTCGGGCTCAGGGTAGTGAATCTGGCCGTAGCCGTCCTGGCGTCCGTACTTTGTGTCCTGGTAGCTGAAGCCGTTGTTGTCGTACTTGTTGTAGGTGTTGTCAGGGTAATTGTTGACGGCAGTACGGTCAGTTGTGTGGCTCTGGCGATAGGTATCGAGCTGATCCGGGTGGGTGTGCTCAGGCAGGGCATGGCCGTCGTCGGTGGCAGCAGTCTTGCGGCGACGGAAGAGGCGGCCGAAGAAACCGCCCTTTGCGCCGTAGCCTGAGGTGTAGTTGTTGGCAGGGCTGGGACCGAAGCGCTTCTCCTTGCGGTGGTGACGGGCAAGGGCGACTTCCATGAGGATGGAGAAGATGAAGAAGACGCTGAGGCGATGTTAGTTTCTGGCGAGTGCAGTTGAAAGTAAGAAGGCTTACATTGCGATGATGGCGACAGCTAGACAAGCAGACTGAAGCTTGCAAGCAGTACGGTAGCTTGGCAGAGCAGTGAATCCACCACTTCCCTCTGCAGTGTTTCCAGCCTTTCCTCGGCCAAAGGGAGTATCCAGGTAACCAGAACAGCTGCTGGCACCACCCTTGTTGGCAACGGCCACATAGATGAAAGCGCCAATGAAGGCAATATCAAGGAGAATGGCGAGGAAAGATGACAAAGTGCGACCGGCCAGACAGCAAAGGAGAACAAGGGCAGCTGCGGTATAGAGAACAGCGATGCCCGAGATGCCCTCTACGGCCTTGATGGTGTTGCTGATGGGTAGGTCATGGTTATGAAGCGTAGCCAGGAAGTACGAGTAGATGGCGAGGATGAGGGCGGCGCAGGCAAACTGAATGCCGCGGATGAACCACTGGAGGAATTTAAGGGCAGTGCCCGATTTTGCGCCCATTTTTGCTTGGGATATAGGGAATGAGTTAAAAGATACTGGGTATCGTATGTGATGGTGAAGAGGTTAAGTTTTGAGGTGGAGGGAACCATGGTTTAAGTGGTTTCTGGACGAAGGCTTGCGCAAGACACATTACGTAGGTTTTACTACTACTCTACAGGGAAGGGAGAAGCGCATAAAGTCTTTAGCCATTGTTGAAAGCATCTGATTGAGTGAAAGCATCTGATCTACCAAAGTGGCGATGCTAAGGCGCTGGAGCTCTTGTGATGACGACGTTGGGTGTGTGGCTGGTGGGAGAAGGTTATTGGGTTAAAGGGTTACATAGCCCTTTGTTTCAAGGGTGGAGAGGATGGCGCAGTGTGGCTCTTGGGTGGGGGGTTTTTTTTTAGTGG